>JAKFHU010002182.1:0-14922 GCA_023783475.1 Daubentonia madagascariensis
CTGCTAAGTGTGAAGAGCTCCTTTTCACAGCAAGTGGGTAATTTCACAAGGTAAAGATGTTTCAAAAGAAAACACTTCTATTCTCTGAGAGAAAACAGCTGGACGTGCAGCTGCAGACAGGATACCTTAACTCTGTGTATGGAAGCAGTACATACACTTTGTAGTCCTTTCGAAAGAGAAGTCGCACAGGGCGTGACTGAGTTTGCAGTGTAGAGCAAGATTCACCTATCAGAGCTTTGAGTTCCAAGTGGCAATGAAGGGCATTTTTGCAGCTAGCCAGGAAAAGGAGACTACAAAGATGTTTCAAGTGAAAACAGTTGTATGCACTGAAGTGAAGCAGCTAGGTGTTCAGTTGTGGTCAGGTTGACTTAACGGTGTCTATGAACGCCTTATATAGAGTTTCTATTCACACGCTCTAAGTAAAAGAGGTCACATACACATGCACCTCTCCAGAAGTGTACCGTGTCTTGACCGTACACCCGGAATCACTGGTATCATAGCTAAGCTTCTACAAGGGCCATTTTGTAAATAGCACGGAAAATAGATGTCTCACGCGAAAACACTTTCATTCAGCCAAAACAGAGCAGTGAGAACTTCCATATGCTGCCTGTTTGCGTAACTCTGGACTACGGCAGCAGAACGTACTCTTTGCTCCCACCTTCTTCCCTATGTGAAAGAAGTGGCACAGAGATTCATCTTGGAGGACACGTACCTTTCCCTAGTAAATCCAGTTCTTCTGGCAATACTTCCAAGCTTGGAAGGGCAGAAGAAGGACACAGCCATAGCAAGGAGGTATTTTGAGAATGTAAAGATATTTCAAATGAACAAAAACTTGTATTTACTGACATGAAGCAGCTAGGTGTTCACTTCTGCTCAGGACTGCTGAACTCTTGGGTATGAAAGCAGTATATATAGTTTTTTGCAACTGGATTGTGTCAGTGAAAGAAGTCACCTAGACAGGCATCTCTTAGGAAGCGGACTGGGTTTCTTAGGCACACGCAGATTCACTGGTAACATTTCTCCGCTTGTAAGTGGAGAAGGAGGGCAATGTCACGAAACGCACGTGAATGGAGAGTGTAAGGATGCTTCAAGTGAAAACACTTCTTTCCTTCCCTGAAAGAAAGCAGCGAGAAGGTCCCTTTTGTACATGTTTGCATAACTCTGTGTAGGGAGCAGGATATAGCTTTGGCCTGAACGTGCATCCGTAATAAAAGAAGGAACCTAGCGATGCATCTTGTAGGATGCCAAAGATGTTTCTCTTACGCAAACAGATTGCATTTTAATGATTCAAAGCTTGTAAGTGGAGAAGAAGAGCTTTCTGTAGCAAACAGGTAAATGGAGAACATAAAGATGTTGCCAAGGAAAACTCCTCTATTCACCGAAGTGAAGCATCTAGGTGTCCACTTGAGCTCAGGTTTCCTTAACTCTGTGCTTGGAAGCATCATATAGAGTTTGTTTTCACGTGTTTTCACGAGGAATGGAAGTCACGTAGACTTACCTATTTTAGACAATCTACTGTGTTTCATCTATAGACCCAGATTCACTGGAACATTTCTAAGCTTCTAAGTGAGAAGAAGGGCAACTTTTGGAAGCAGGCTGATGGAAAACATAAAGATGTCTCAAGTGAAAACACTTCTGTTCCGTGAAAGAAAGCAGCTAGGTATTCAGGGGTTTGCTTAATTCTGTGTTGCAATCCATTAAATACAGTCTGTTTTCCCAGGCTACCCTAAATAAGACAAGTCAAATAGAGGTGCATCTTCTAGGCTGGGTACTTCATTTCGATTGTGGAACCCAATTCTCTAGTCATACTCGTAAGCTTCGAAGAGGAGAAGAAGGACATTTTCTCGGCGAGAGGGTGATTTGACCATATAAAGGTACTTCACACGGAAGCACTTCCATTCTTGGTCAGAAAGCTGCTGGACGATCCTTGGTGTCCAGGTGAGCTTAGCTCTGAGTATGGAAGCAGTCGGTACAATGTAGTCACACGCATCTTTCAGAAAAAGAAGTCACATAGACTGTGAACTGTGTTTGGAGTGTAGAGCAAGATTCACCTATGATAGCCACTAGTTCTAAGTGGAGAAGAAGGGCGTTTGTGTAGCTAGCTGTGAAATTGAGAATATGAAGTTGTTTCAAGTGAAAGCCCTTCCGTTTACTGAAAGAACACAGCCAGGTGTTCACATGGGTACAGGTTGCCTAACTCCGTGTCTGGAAGCAGTGTATACTCTCTGGTCTCACGTGCTTCCAGAAGTAAAAGCAGTCATACACAGATGCAGCATTTAGGACACGTCCTACCTTTTGACTCGAGACCAGGTTCTCGGGCGATTCTTACAGCCTCGGTTGGCTCCACGTAAGCTGGACCCTGTGTGTGGAAGCATTGCATCCAGTTCGATTTCATATGCTTCCCTCAGCCAAAGAAGTGACGAGGACACGCATCTGTAGAAGTTGTAGGGTTTTCTGGTTGGAAACCCAGAGTCACTGAGAAGACAGCTAGGCTTGTGAGAGGAGAACAAGGTCAATTGCATCAACCATGGGTTAATGGAGAGAGCAAAGGTCATTCAACGGAGGACAAACTCGATTCACTCGGGGAAATCGGCTAGATACTCAGCTGCGTGCACGGTTGCTTGACGCTCTGTATGGAAGCATTCTAGAGAGTTTGTGTCCACACGCTTCCATCAGTGAGAGCACTCGCACCTTGGAGGAAGCGTACAGTGTTTTGGTGGATGACACAGACGCAAGGTTCGCATACCTCAGGTTCCCCAGGAGAGAAGATGGGAAGGTTTCAAATATGCGGGTGGATGGAGGATAGAAAGATCGTTCAGGGCAAACCCTTCCGTTCACTGCCGAGAAGCAGCAAGATATTAAGTTTTGGACAGGTATGCTCTACCTTGAGTGCGGGAGCTTGTGTACCGTTTCTTTTCACAGGCTTCCCAAAATAAAAGTTGGGACATGCCCTGCACCTCTAGAAAGTGGACTGTGTTTTCTGTGAATTCCCAGAGTCACTGGTGACATTTCTATTCACTGAAGTGATGCACCTAGGCGTTCCCTTGTGTTCAAGATGGCTTGCCTCTGTGTCTGGAAGCAGTACACAGAGTTTGTTGTCCCATGCTTCCATAAATAAAGGAGGTCACCTAGACATGCATCTTTTAGGAAAGGTACTGTGTTTCTCTGGTAGCCCAGATTCACTAGGAATATTTCTAAGCTGATAACTGGAGAAGAAGGGCAATTTCCTACCAACTGGGTGAATGGAGAATAGAAAGAGGTTTCAACGGAAAACAATTCAATTCACTGATAGAAAGCAGCTAGACGTTCCGTTGTGTACAGCTTTCCTTAATTCTGTGTATGGAAGCATGAAATGCGGTTTCTTTCACAGGCTTCGGTAAGTAACAGAAATCACAGAGAGGTGCTCCTTTGAAGACGTGCACTGCACTGCGTTCTGGTGGTAGGACCAGAATCTCTGGTAACACTTCTAAGCTCCTAAGTGGAGAAGAAAGACATTGTGGTAGCCGGTGGGTAATTGGACTATAGAAAGATGTTTCAAAAGAAAGCATTTCTACTGTCTAACAGAAAGCAGCTAGAAGTTCAGCGGAGTACAGATTAGCTTAAGTCTGCACATGGAAAGAGTATATCGGGCTTGTCCTCACATGCGTCCTTCAGAAGGAGAAGTCCCATAGAGATGCACCTCTTAGGATATGTACTGCATTCGGAGTGTAGAACCAGATTCGCCGATAGAGTGGGACGTGGAAGAGAGAGGAATTTTTGTAGCTAGCTGCAAAATGGAGAATGCAACGGTGTTTTTTTTAGCGGAAACACTTCTATTGGCTGAAAGAAAGCAGCCCAAAGTTTCCTTTTCTACAGGTTGGCAGAACGTTCGGTACGGGGAAGTGGTATGTATTGTTTGGTCTCCCATGCTTGCAAATGGAAAAGGTGTCACACCGCGAAGCTTCTTTTTGAAAGTGCAATGTGTTTTGGTTTTGGAGCCAGATTCTCCGGCAATAATTCTCAGCTGCTAAGTGTGAAGAGCTCCTTTTCACAGCAAGTGGGTAATTTCACAAGGTAAAGATGTTTCAAAAGAAAACACTTCTATTCTCTGAGAGAAAACAGCTGGACGTGCAGCTGCAGACAGGATACCTTAACTCTGTGTATGGAAGCAGTACATACACTTTGTAGTCCTTTCGAAAGAGAAGTCGCACAGGGCGTGACTGAGTTTGCAGTGTAGAGCAAGATTCACCTATCAGAGCTTTGAGTTCCAAGTGGCAATGAAGGGCATTTTTGCAGCTAGCCAGGAAAAGGAGACTACAAAGATGTTTCAAGTGAAAAAGTTGTATGCACTGAAGTGAAGCAGCTAGGTGTTCAGTTGTGGTCAGGTTGACTTAACGGTGTCTATGAACGCCTTATATAGAGTTTCTATTCACACGCTCTAAGTAAAAGAGGTCACATACACATGCACCTCTCCAGAAGTGTACCGTGTCTTGACCGTACACCCGGAATCACTGGTATCATAGCTAAGCTTCTACAAGGGCCATTTTGTAAATAGCACGGAAAATAGATGTCTCACGCGAAAACACTTTCATTCAGCCAAACAGAGCAGTGAGAACTTCCATATGCTGCCTGTTTGCGTAACTCTGGACTACGGCAGCAGAACGTACTCTTTGCTCCCACCTTCTTCCCTATGTGAAAGAAGTGGCACAGAGATTCATCTTGGAGGACACGTACCTTTCCCTAGTAAATCCAGTTCTTCTGGCAATACTTCCAAGCTTGGAAGGGCAGAAGAAGGACACAGCCATAGCAAGGAGGTATTTTGAGAATGTAAAGATATTTCAAATGAACAAAAACTTGTATTTACTGACATGAAGCAGCTAGGTGTTCACTTCTGCTCAGGACTGCTGAACTCTTGGGTATGAAAGCAGTATATATAGTTTTTTGCAACTGGATTGTGTCAGTGAAAGAAGTCACCTAGACAGGCATCTCTTAGGAAGCGGACTGGGTTTCTTAGGCACACGCAGATTCACTGGTAACATTTCTCCGCTTGTAAGTGGAGAAGGAGGGCAATGTCACGAAACGCACGTGAATGGAGAGTGTAAGGATGCTTCAAGTGAAAACACTTCTTTCCTTCCCTGAAAGAAAGCAGCGAGAAGGTCCCTTTTGTACAGTTTGCATAACTCTGTGTAGGGAGCAGGATATAGCTTTGGCCTGAACGTGCATCCGTAATAAAAGAAGGAACCTAGCGATGCATCTTGTAGGATGCCAAAGATGTTTCTCTTACGCAAACAGATTGCATTTTAATGATTCAAAGCTTGTAAGTGGAGAAGAAGAGCTTTCTGTAGCAAACAGGTAAATGGAGAACATAAAGATGTTGCCAAGGAAAACTCCTCTATTCACCGAAGTGAAGCATCTAGGTGTCCACTTGAGCTCAGGTTTCCTTAACTCTGTGCTTGGAAGCATCATATAGAGTTTGTTTTCACGTGTTTTCACGAGGAATGGAAGTCACGTTGACTTACCTATTTTAGACAATCTACTGTGTTTCATCTATAGACCCAGATTCACTGGAACATTTCTAAGCTTCTAAGTGAGAAGAAGGGCAACTTTTGGAAGCAGGCTGATGGAAAACATAAAGATGTCTCAAGTGAAAACACTTCTGTTCCGTGAAAGAAAGCAGCTAGGTATTCAGGGGTTTGCTTAATTCTGTGTTGCAATCCATTAAATACAGTCTGTTTTCCCAGGCTACCCTAAATAAGACAAGTCAAATAGAGGTGCATCTTCTAGGCTGGGTACTTCATTTCGATTGTGGAACCCAATTCTCTAGTCATACTCGTAAGCTTCGAAGAGGAGAAGAAGGACATTTTCTCGGCGAGAGGGTGATTTGACCATATAAAGGTACTTCACACGGAAGCACTTCCATTCTTGGTCAGAAAGCTGCTGGACGATCCTTGGTGTCCAGGTGAGCTTAGCTCTGAGTATGGAAGCAGTCGGTACAATGTAGTCACACGCATCTTTCAGAAAAAGAAGTCACATAGACTGTGAACTGTGTTTGGAGTGTAGAGCAAGATTCACCTATGATAGCCACTAGTTCTAAGTGGAGAAGAAGGGCGTTTGTGTAGCTAGCTGTGAAATTGAGAATATGAAGTTGTTTCAAGTGAAAGCCCTTCCGTTTACTGAAAGAACACAGCCAGGTGTTCACATGGGTACAGGTTGCCTAACTCCGTGTCTGGAAGCAGTGTATACTCTCTGGTCTCACGTGCTTCCAGAAGTAAAAGCAGTCATACACAGATGCAGCATTTAGGACACGTCCTACCTTTTGACTCGAGACCAGGTTCTCGGGCGATTCTTACAGCCTCGGTTGGCTCCACGTAAGCTGGACCCTGTGTGTGGAAGCATTGCATCCAGTTCGATTTCATATGCTTCCCTCAGCCAAAGAAGTGACGAGGACACGCATCTGTAGAAGTTGTAGGGTTTTCTGGTTGGAAACCCAGAGTCACTGAGAAGACAGCTAGGCTTGTGAGAGGAGAACAAGGTCAATTGCATCAACCATGGGTTAATGGAGAGAGCAAAGGTCATTCAACGGAGGACAAACTCGATTCACTCGGGGAAATCGGCTAGATACTCAGCTGCGTGCACGGTTGCTTGACGCTCTGTATGGAAGCATTCTAGAGAGTTTGTGTCCACACGCTTCCATCAGTGAGAGCACTCGCACCTTGGAGGAAGCGTACAGTGTTTTGGTGGATGACACAGACGCAAGGTTCGCATACCTCAGGTTCCCCAGGAGAGAAGATGGGAAGGTTTCAAATATGCGGGTGGATGGAGGATAGAAAGATCGTTCAGGGCAAACCCTTCCGTTCACTGCCGAGAAGCAGCAAGATATTAAGTTTTGGACAGGTATGCTCTACCTTGAGTGCGGGAGCTTGTGTACCGTTTCTTTTCACAGGCTTCCCAAAATAAAAGTTGGGACATGCCCTGCACCTCTAGAAAGTGGACTGTGTTTTCTGTGAATTCCCAGAGTCACTGGTGACATTTCTATTCACTGAAGTGATGCACCTAGGCGTTCCCTTGTGTTCAAGATGGCTTGCCTCTGTGTCTGGAAGCAGTACACAGAGTTTGTTGTCCCATGCTTCCATAAATAAAGGAGGTCACCTAGACATGCATCTTTTAGGAAAGGTACTGTGTTTCTCTGGTAGCCCAGATTCACTAGGAATATTTCTAAGCTGATAACTGGAGAAGAAGGGCAATTTCCTACCAACTGGGTGAATGGAGAATAGAAAGAGGTTTCAACGGAAAACAATTCAATTCACTGATAGAAAGCAGCTAGACGTTCCGTTGTGTACAGCTTTCCTTAATTCTGTGTATGGAAGCATGAATGCGGTTTCTTTCACAGGCTTCGGTAAGTAACAGAAATCACAGAGAGGTGCTCCTTTGAAGACGTGCACTGCACTGCGTTCTGGTGGTAGGACCAGAATCTCTGGTAACACTTCTAAGCTCCTAAGTGGAGAAGAAAGACATTGTGGTAGCCGGTGGGTAATTGGACTATAGAAAGATGTTTCAAAAGAAAGCATTTCTACTGTCTAACAGAAAGCAGCCAGAAGTTCAGCGGAGTACAGATTAGCTTAAGTCTGCACATGGAAAGAGTATATCGGGCTTGTCCTCACATGCGTCCTTCAGAAGGAGAAGTCCCATAGAGATGCACCTCTTAGGATATGTACTGCATTCGGAGTGTAGAACCAGATTCGCCGATAGAGTGGGACGTGGAAGAGAGAGGAATTTTTGTAGCTAGCTGCAAAATGGAGAATGCAACGGTGTTTTTTTTAGCGGAAACACTTCTATTGGCTGAAAGAAAGCAGCCCAAAGTTTCCTTTTCTACAGGTTGGCAGAACGTTCGGTACGGGGAAGTGGTATGTATTGTTTGGTCTCCCATGCTTGCAAATGGAAAAGGTGTCACACCGCGAAGCTTCTTTTTGAAAGTGCAATGTGTTTTGGTTTTGGAGCCAGATTCTCCGGCAATAATTCTCAGCTGCTAAGTGTGAAGAGCTCCTTTTCACAGCAAGTGGGTAATTTCACAAGGTAAAGATGTTTCAAAAGAAAACACTTCTATTCTCTGAGAGAAAACAGCTGGACGTGCAGCTGCAGACAGGATACCTTAACTCTGTGTATGGAAGCAGTACATACACTTTGTAGTCCTTTCGAAAGAGAAGTCGCACAGGGCGTGACTGAGTTTGCAGTGTAGAGCAAGATTCACCTATCAGAGCTTTGAGTTCCAAGTGGCAATGAAGGGCATTTTTGCAGCTAGCCAGGAAAAGGAGACTACAAAGATGTTTCAAGTGAAAACAGTTGTATGCACTGAAGTGAAGCAGCTAGGTGTTCAGTTGTGGTCAGGTTGACTTAACGGTGTCTATGAACGCCTTATATAGAGTTTCTATTCACACGCTCTAAGTAAAAGAGGTCACATACACATGCACCTCTCCAGAAGTGTACCGTGTCTTGACCGTACACCCGGAATCACTGGTATCATAGCTAAGCTTCTACAAGGGCCATTTTGTAAATAGCACGGAAAATAGATGTCTCACGCGAAAACACTTTCATTCAGCCAAAACAGAGCAGTGAGAACTTCCATATGCTGCCTGTTTGCGTAACTCTGGACTACGGCAGCAGAACGTACTCTTTGCTCCCACCTTCTTCCCTATGTGAAAGAAGTGGCACAGAGATTCATCTTGGAGGACACGTACCTTTCCCTAGTAAATCCAGTTCTTCTGGCAATACTTCCAAGCTTGGAAGGGCAGAAGAAGGACACAGCCATAGCAAGGAGGTATTTTGAGAATGTAAAGATATTTCAAATGAACAAAAACTTGTATTTACTGACATGAAGCAGCTAGGTGTTCACTTCTGCTCAGGACTGCTGAACTCTTGGGTATGAAAGCAGTATATATAGTTTTTTGCAACTGGATTGTGTCAGTGAAAGAAGTCACCTAGACAGGCATCTCTTAGGAAGCGGACTGGGTTTCTTAGGCACACGCAGATTCACTGGTAACATTTCTCCGCTTGTAAGTGGAGAAGGAGGGCAATGTCACGAAACGCACGTGAATGGAGAGTGTAAGGATGCTTCAAGTGAAAACACTTCTTTCCTTCCCTGAAAGAAAGCAGCGAGAAGGTCCCTTTTGTACATGTTTGCATAACTCTGTGTAGGGAGCAGGATATAGCTTTGGCCTGAACGTGCATCCGTAATAAAAGAAGGAACCTAGCGATGCATCTTGTAGGATGCCAAAGATGTTTCTCTTACGCAAACAGATTGCATTTTAATGATTCAAAGCTTGTAAGTGGAGAAGAAGAGCTTTCTGTAGCAAACAGGTAAATGGAGAACATAAAGATGTTGCCAAGGAAAACTCCTCTATTCACCGAAGTGAAGCATCTAGGTGTCCACTTGAGCTCAGGTTTCCTTAACTCTGTGCTTGGAAGCATCATATAGAGTTTGTTTTCACGTGTTTTCACGAGGAATGGAAGTCACGTAGACTTACCTATTTTAGACAATCTACTGTGTTTCATCTATAGACCCAGATTCACTGGAACATTTCTAAGCTTCTAAGTGAGAAGAAGGGCAACTTTTGGAAGCAGGCTGATGGAAAACATAAAGATGTCTCAAGTGAAAACACTTCTGTTCCGTGAAAGAAAGCAGCTAGGTATTCAGGGGTTTGCTTAATTCTGTGTTGCAATCCATTAAATACAGTCTGTTTTCCCAGGCTACCCTAAATAAGACAAGTCAAATAGAGGTGCATCTTCTAGGCTGGGTACTTCATTTCGATTGTGGAACCCAATTCTCTAGTCATACTCGTAAGCTTCGAAGAGGAGAAGAAGGACATTTTCTCGGCGAGAGGGTGATTTGACCATATAAAGGTACTTCACACGGAAGCACTTCCATTCTTGGTCAGAAAGCTGCTGGACGATCCTTGGTGTCCAGGTGAGCTTAGCTCTGAGTATGGAAGCAGTCGGTACAATGTAGTCACACGCATCTTTCAGAAAAAGAAGTCACATAGACTGTGAACTGTGTTTGGAGTGTAGAGCAAGATTCACCTATGATAGCCACTAGTTCTAAGTGGAGAAGAAGGGCGTTTGTGTAGCTAGCTGTGAAATTGAGAATATGAAGTTGTTTCAAGTGAAAGCCCTTCCGTTTACTGAAAGAACACAGCCAGGTGTTCACATGGGTACAGGTTGCCTAACTCCGTGTCTGGAAGCAGTGTATACTCTCTGGTCTCACGTGCTTCCAGAAGTAAAAGCAGTCATACACAGATGCAGCATTTAGGACACGTCCTACCTTTTGACTCGAGACCAGGTTCTCGGGCGATTCTTACAGCCTCGGTTGGCTCCACGTAAGCTGGACCCTGTGTGTGGAAGCATTGCATCCAGTTCGATTTCATATGCTTCCCTCAGCCAAAGAAGTGACGAGGACACGCATCTGTAGAAGTTGTAGGGTTTTCTGGTTGGAAACCCAGAGTCACTGAGAAGACAGCTAGGCTTGTGAGAGGAGAACAAGGTCAATTGCATCAACCATGGGTTAATGGAGAGAGCAAAGGTCATTCAACGGAGGACAAACTCGATTCACTCGGGGAAATCGGCTAGATACTCAGCTGCGTGCACGGTTGCTTGACGCTCTGTATGGAAGCATTCTAGAGAGTTTGTGTCCACACGCTTCCATCAGTGAGAGCACTCGCACCTTGGAGGAAGCGTACAGTGTTTTGGTGGATGACACAGACGCAAGGTTCGCATACCTCAGGTTCCCCAGGAGAGAAGATGGGAAGGTTTCAAATATGCGGGTGGATGGAGGATAGAAAGATCGTTCAGGGCAAACCCTTCCGTTCACTGCCGAGAAGCAGCAAGATATTAAGTTTTGGACAGGTATGCTCTACCTTGAGTGCGGGAGCTTGTGTACCGTTTCTTTTCACAGGCTTCCCAAAATAAAAGTTGGGACATGCCCTGCACCTCTAGAAAGTGGACTGTGTTTTCTGTGAATTCCCAGAGTCACTGGTGACATTTCTATTCACTGAAGTGATGCACCTAGGCGTTCCCTTGTGTTCAAGATGGCTTGCCTCTGTGTCTGGAAGCAGTACACAGAGTTTGTTGTCCCATGCTTCCATAAATAAAGGAGGTCACCTAGACATGCATCTTTTAGGAAAGGTACTGTGTTCTCTGGTAGCCCAGATTCACTAGGAATATTTCTAAGCTGATAACTGGAGAAGAAGGGCAATTTCCTACCAACTGGGTGAATGGAGAATAGAAAGAGGTTTCAACGGAAAACAATTCAATTCACTGATAGAAAGCAGCTAGACGTTCCGTTGTGTACAGCTTTCCTTAATTCTGTGTATGGAAGCATGAATGCGGTTTCTTTCACAGGCTTCGGTAAGTAACAGAAATCACAGAGAGGTGCTCCTTTGAAGACGTGCACTGCACTGCGTTCTGGTGGTAGGACCAGAATCTCTGGTAACACTTCTAAGCTCCTAAGTGGAGAAGAAAGACATTGTGGTAGCCGGTGGGTAATTGGACTATAGAAAGATGTTTCAAAAGAAAGCATTTCTACTGTCTAACAGAAAGCAGCTAGAAGTTCAGCGGAGTACAGATTAGCTTAAGTCTGCACATGGAAAGAGTATATCGGGCTTGTCCTCACATGCGTCCTTCAGAAGGAGAAGTCCCATAGAGATGCACCTCTTAGGATATGTACTGCATTCGGAGTGTAGAACCAGATTCGCCGATAGAGTGGGACGTGGAAGAGAGAGGAATTTTTGTAGCTAGCTGCAAAATGGAGAATGCAACGGTGTTTTTTTTAGCGGAAACACTTCTATTGGCTGAAAGAAAGCAGCCCAAAGTTTCCTTTTCTACAGGTTGGCAGAACGTTCGGTACGGGGAAGTGGTATGTATTGTTTGGTCTCCCATGCTTGCAAATGGAAAAGGTGTCACACCGCGAAGCTTCTTTTTGAAAGTGCAATGTGTTTTGGTTTTGGAGCCAGATTCTCCGGCAATAATTCTCAGCTGCTAAGTGTGAAGAGCTCCTTTTCACAGCAAGTGGGTAATTTCACAAGGTAAAGATGTTTCAAAAGAAAACACTTCTATTCTCTGAGAGAAAACAGCTGGACGTGCAGCTGCAGACAGGATACCTTAACTCTGTGTATGGAAGCAGTACATACACTTTGTAGTCCTTTCGAAAGAGAAGTCGCACAGGGCGTGACTGAGTTTGCAGTGTAGAGCAAGATTCACCTATCAGAGCTTTGAGTTCCAAGTGGCAATGAAGGGCATTTTTGCAGCTAGCCAGGAAAAGGAGACTACAAAGATGTTTCAAGTGAAAACAGTTGTATGCACTGAAGTGAAGCAGCTAGGTGTTCAGTTGTGGTCAGGTTGACTTAACGGTGTCTATGAACGCCTTATATAGAGTTTCTATTCACACGCTCTAAGTAAAAGAGGTCACATACACATGCACCTCTCCAGAAGTGTACCGTGTCTTACCGTACACCCGGAATCACTGGTATCATAGCTAAGCTTCTACAGGGCCATTTTGTAAATAGCACGGAAAATAGATGTCTCACGCGAAACACTTTCATTCAGCCAAAACAGAGCAGTGAGAACTTCCATATGCTGCCTGTTTGCGTAACTCTGGACTACGGCAGCAGAACGTACTCTTTGCTCCCACCTTCTTCCCTATGTGAAAGAAGTGGCACAGAGATTCATCTTGGAGGACACGTACCTTTCCCTAGTAAATCCAGTTTTTCTGGCAATACTTCCAAGCTTGGAAGGCAGAAGAAGGACACAGCCATAGCAAGGAGGTATTTTGAGAATGTAAAGATATTTCAAATGAACAAAAACATGTATTTACGGAAATGAAGCAGCTAGCTGTTCACTTCTGCTCAGGACTGCTGAACTCTTGGTATGAAAACAGTATATATAGTTTTTTGCAACTGGATTGTGTCAGTGAAAGAAGTCACCTAGACAGGCATCTCTTAGGAAGCGGACTGGGTTTCTTAGGCACACGCAGATTCACTGGTAACATTTCTCCGCTTGTAAGTGGAGAAGGAGGGCAATGTCACGAAACGCACGTGAATGGAGAGTGTAAGGATGCTTCAAGTGAAAACACTTCTTTCCTTCCCTGAAAGAAAGCAGCGAGAAGGTCCCTTTTGTACAGTTTGCATAACTCTGTGTAGGGAGCAGGATATAGCTTTGGCCTGAACGTGCATCCGTAATAAAAAGGAACCTAGCGATGCATCTTGTAGGATGCCAAAGATGTTTCTCTTACGCAAACAGATTGCATTTTAATGATTCAAAGCTTGTAAGTGGAGAAGAAGAGCTTTCTGTAGCAAACAGGTAAATGGAGAACATAAAGATGTTGCCAAGGAAAACTCCTCTATTCACCGAAGTGAAGCATCTAGGTGTCCACTTGAGCTCAGGTTTCCTTAACTCTGTGCTTGGAAGCATCATATAGAGTTTGTTTTCACGTGTTTTCACGAGGAATGGAAGTCACGTTGACTTACCTATTTTAGACAATCTACTGTGTTTCATCTATAGACCCAGATTCACTGGAACATTTCTAAGCTTCTAAGTGAGAAGAAGGGCAACTTTTGGAAGCAGGCTGATGGAAAACATAAAGATGTCTCAAGTGAAAACACTTCTGTTCCGTGAAAGAAAGCAGCTAGGTATTCAGGAGTTTGCTTAATTCTGTGTTGCAATCCATTAAATACAGTCTGTTTTCCCAGGCTACCCTAAATAAGACAAGTCAATAGAGGTGCATCTTCTAGGCTGGGTACTTCATTTCGATTGTGGAACCCAATTCTCTAGTCATACTCGTAAGCTTCGAAGAGGAGAAGAAGGACATTTTCTCGGCGAGAGGGTGATTTGACCATATAAAGGTACTTCACACGGAAGCACTTCCATTCTTGGTCAGAAAGCTGCTGGACGATCCTTGGTGTCCAGGTGAGCTTAGCTCTGAGTATGGAAGCAGTCGGTACAATGTAGTCACACGCATCTTTCAGAAAAAGAAGTCACATAGACTGTGAACTGTGTTTGGAGTGTAGAGCAAGATTCACCTATGATAGCCACTAGTTCTAAGTGGAGAAGAAGGGCGTTTGTGTAGCTAGCTGTGAAATTGAGAATATGAAGTTGTTTCAAGTGAAAGCCCTTCCGTTTACTGAAAGAACACAGCCAGGTGTTCACATGGGTACAGGTTGCCTAACTCCGTGTCTGGAAGCAGTGTATACTCTCTGGTCTCACGTGCTTCCAGAAGTAAAAGCAGTCATACACAGATGCAGCATTTAGGACACGTCCTACCTTTTGACTCGAGACCAGGTTCTCGGGCGATTCTTACAGCCTCGGTTGGCTCCACGTAAGCTGGACCCTGTTGTGGAAGCATTGCATCCAGTTCGATTTCATATGCTTCCCTCAGCCAAAGAAGTGACGAGGACACGCATCTGTAGAAGTTGTAGGGTTTTCTGGTTGGAAACCCAGAGTCACTGAGAAGACAGCTAGGCTTGTGAGAGGAGAACAAGGTCAATTGCATCAACCATGGGTTAATGGAGAGAGCAAAGGTCATTCAACGGAGGACAAACTCGATTCACTCGGGGAAATCGGCTAGATACTCAGCTGCGTGCACGGTTGCTTGACGCTCTGTATGGAAGCATTCTAGAGAGTTTGTGTCCACACGCTTCCATCAGTGAGAGCACTCGCACCTTGGAGGAAGCGTACAGTGTTTTGGTGGATGACACAGACGCAAGGTTCGCATACCTCAGGTTCCCCAGGAGAGAAGATGGGAAGGTTTCAAATATGCGGGTGGATGGAGGATAGAAAGATCGTTCAGGGCAAACCCTTCCGTTCACTGCCGAGAAGCAGCAAGATATTAAGTTTTGGACAGGTATGCTCTACCTTGAGTGCGGGAGCTTGTGTACCGTTCTTTCCAGGCTTCCCAAA
>JAKFHU010002184.1:0-394361 GCA_023783475.1 Daubentonia madagascariensis
GGGGCTTCTGGATCTGCATCTGTATCTATCCGATATGCCTGATACATACATTCCAGAAATTCAGAGGGATTGACCTCATTACTTTGCTGTAGCTCTTGGACCTTGTTTAAACTCCTCTGTCTAGGCCCTCTCCTCTGGAGGTCTGCCAGAATACCACTTTTGCTAATGATTTATTCTCACACTGCCTGCGCCAGTATTAGGATCCCAGTTTGGTTCTGCCATTGGGATAGCAGCATTGGGATCTGGGGTTTGCTTAGGATCCTCGCCATGGAGACATTGTACCTCCTTCTGGGCCTTGTCCCTCACTAGTCTACGCTCATCTGTGGTAAGTAATCTATTCAGTAAGGTCTGTACATCCACCCATGTGGGACGGTGCATTGCAAAGATGATTATAAACAACTCTGTCATTCTCTGGGGTCCTCTCTTTAAGTTGGGTTTGAATTTTTCAGTTCATTAAATCTGAGGGGGAAAATGGGGTCTATGTCCAATAATACCCTGCTGGCTGTTCTTGTGCATTCAAGCCTCCTATGGGGTACTGTCTCAGTAGAAATTGCCCTGCTGTGGCTATGGGTGCCCTATGGCCAAATTGAGTTCCCTGCCAGGTTTTAGAGGGGGAGACCATTTCCATTTCTTAGTCATAATCTGGGGGTTGTAGGACTGAGGAATCATTCCCAGCTCTGCCCTACCGGACTATGGGCCCTTCCACGAGCAGTGGCGGGTATTGTTGGGGAAGCTGATGGTGGGGGATGAGATTTGGTAAAGTTTGGATTGAAAGGGTTCATGAGGTTTAACCTGGCCAATTCCTCCTCAATTCTGTCATCCGGGGTCTGGCTCCCCTACCCAACTATAGGCACAGGTTTCCTTTGTACCACTAACTTTGTCCCAGGCATTTCAAACTTTTTATTATGCAGTTGCATAAAAGACTGCCTATATGGGATCTCATCCCATTTACCTGACCTTTGACAAAATAATTACAGTTGGAAGATAGTATAGTAATTTTTGGTTTCATTCAAAGGCCACTTCTTCTCACACCCAAACACATAAGTTAGCCTGGTGGTGTTATAATAATACATCATACATCATTCTTTTTTCAGACATAGGTTTGTGGCTATAAGTTGACCATTTGGCCAAAATTCTTCCCAAGGGACTTTCAGATGGAACACAAATGGAGCCTCCCATATTAGGACAAAACTCACAATTAAACACAAACAATATAGGGAATTCCCAACACAAACGATCTAAAATACCAAGGTCTATCAATGAAATGGGAATCCAAAGGGGACAAATGCCATTCCAAATGGTGCTTCCACCATCCAAAACAGTGCCTCCAAACAAATGCCCTACCACAGGACTGGAAGGTTCAAAACTCTCCCCAAATGGATGACCTGTTCCCTGTTCCCTGGGAACCACAAATGAGCTCCAAATCTAAACCAGGTTCCCTAGTTCCATTGAACCTCCTGACTTCCACCCCAAATGGCACCTCCAAACAAATGCCCTGTAATACGTCTCCAAATGAATGCCCTACCACAGGGCTAGAAGTTTCAAAACCCTCCCCAAATGGGTGGAATCAAGAGTCTTGCCATGCACACCAGGGAACTTACTCAAAAAAATGGCCGAGGCTGTCCAGATCTTTCTAGATCCATTTCCTTCTCACCAACAAGGTTCAGGTAGTTAGGAACTATGTCTGATTCCAGGGAAGGAAAGACAGAAGCTCCTGTGGAGTTAAACCAGCTCCAGCAGCTGCTGGAGAAGTTCTTCTCTCCCTCTCCCAAAAAGATGGTGCTTCTCCCAGTGGAGACCCATGGCTAGACCTGGGGCTGCTCCCCACCTCTTCCAGGCATGGCCGCAGTCACAGGGTGCCGTTCTACTGGTGTGCTCATGGGCCCAATCAGGGTGCCAAATTCTGTTACCAAAAGTTCATTTGTCCCTGAGGCTGCATCAGAAGAATGAGGGCAAGTGGTTTGAGGAGGAGGAAAGAGAAGTTTATTAATTTGCCAGCAAATGAGGAGGTTGACAGACTCCTGTCTTAAAGTACCAACATCCTCCCTCTAAGCAGAAATACAGAATTTTTAAGGGGGAGGTTTTCAGCTTCAGGCTATTGCTGTTCAGCTATCATTGATGGTTCTGATTCATCCCATCTTCTTTGGCTAAGACCATCTGGAGACCTCCGCATGGACAATTTCCTTGAGCCATCTCCTGTGGTACAAAGAACAGTGAACACTCCCCTGCCCCTCCTGACCACTGGCCTGAGGCAGGGATGCAGGTTTTAATTCCCGAAAGAGTGGGGGAGGTAGTAGAGAGACAGAAAATATTTTTACCCTTTTTGAGGCCATTACCTGGTTACATTAAGGCAAATCCAAAGCTTGAGGTCCTTTGGAATCCCAACCCCCTTCTCGTATAGCCCCTGCCCTCCCCACGCTGCAAATCAAAGCAAAATCCTTTTCCCCCTCTTTGTCTTCTATTCAACTCAGTACCAAGGTCACATTGTCTGTAATACCCTGGGGGTGGGGTTTGGGAAAGGGGTTTTGTTTTGGTTAACATCTGAGGATGTAGCCCTGTGATCTGTTAGTTTAATGTGAGGGGAAATTTTCCATAAGACTTTATGCCTTGATTGAGCCCTGGTTCTTGATTTCGGTTCTTATTACACAAGACTACAAAAGCAAAGCTCCTGTGTGTTAGGTTCCATAGATGCCTTGAAAGACAAAGGGGCTTTGATGGGTTTATATTCCATTTATCTCTCTGAGTTTTTACTTTCCCCAGGGAATTTTGATGGGCAACTGCCCAATATCTTAACAGCTCTTATTACATCTATGGAGATTTTTAAAAAATCTTATCATTCAGCATTTTAAACAATATTGAGGGAAACAGTGGTCCTAAAAAAGATGTCCTGGATTTATTTCATTCTATTCCTTTGAGACCTTTCTTAGCCATGAGTGTTGTCACAAAATATTCTATTTGTTTAAGAATGGATTTGCATCCACGTTGTTCCTATAGATAGGATCCCTGACATTAAAATCATAAAACTTTTGTATAATAATTGATTTGCATCCTTATTATTGTTATAAATGTGATCTCTGACATTAGAATCATAAGGCTTTTGTTTAAGAATTGTCTAAGATGTTTTTCAGATGCTGAATCCCAGTGGAATGGCTTATACCAACTAGTTTGAAGACCCCCTCAGAGGAACGAAATCAGCCTGAGATTGCAGTTTCTTCATCTCCTGATCCCATGACTTCACCCTGCACTCCACAACCCCTCACCTTGGCCCACCTCCTTGTCATAACCCTGTAGAATTTCTACTTCCAGATTCCTCAGTGAGGTGGATTTGAGGGTGCCTCCCATCTCCTCATTCAGCTGTCTCATGATTAAACCTCTTTCTCTGCTGCAACCCTGTCTGAGTGTGCTGACTTGCCGTGCATCAGGCAGTGAACCTGATATGGTTAAAAATTGTGGTAAGCTAGTCCGGAGGCCCCTCACGGGCATTTGTGCATGGCTCAGTGTCCCCTCGCCATCTCTGCCAGCCAGCAGAGGAGCCCGAGTGGCTGCCTGGTTCTGTTGAGTCAGGCCCGTCTCTGGAGCCTTCCTAGCTGGTGGGCATTGCTGACCTTCAGCACATAAGCTTGCTTGCAGTCAGAGAAACAGTTTCTGGATTTAGAATGTGTCTTGGTGAGTACTCTCCAAGTGCAACTGGCACCCCCTTTCCCTTCTCCTGATTTGTTGGCCTCCTTAGAGGTCTTGTAGCCTCTTTGGAGGTCTTGTTGATCCTTCCACCTCTTTAGGAAGGGCCTTGTTTGAGAGGACTTTTTCCAATTGGAAGGAGAATAAAGGACACTGTGCAGGAAAAGTATTCTTGGGCCCCTCTGGGTCTTTGGTTCTGGAATTTGGTTTTGAAATTTTGATTGTAAGTACTCACGTTTTTCTTTTTCTTGTCTCATTTTCATGGGAACCCTGAGGAAGTTGCTAATGGAAGTTCAGTGGGCCTTACTCAGGGAACCTATTCTGCCTGTTTTGTGAGTGACATTCAGTGAGCCTTCAAGCAGTAGCCAGTGGCAGCTCAGCAGCCTAAATTCAGGTGACTCTCTGCTCTCTTTCTAGGACACTCAGTGACCATTTGCTAGATTATCGGCTGGAAGTTGTCTCTCCCACCTTGAGTGGGTCAAATGTGCCAGGTGCCAGGAAGTAAATTTGAGTCATGCCAGGTTAAACTTGGGCACTGAGAAGAGTAAATGGTGTTTTCATTTTTGTTATGTGGGTGTATTGTAATTTTGTCTTAGCTGATATGGGAAATCCTGATTCAATTCCCCAAGCAGCCTGTTGGGTAGTGTCTTACAGAATTGGGCAACTTTCACCTACAAACCCCTAAAAAGAAAGAAAATGATTTTCTTTTGTAATGAAGCCTGGCCCCTGTACCCATTGATTTATGGAGAAAAATGGCCAGAAAATGGTTATAAGATTCTGAACCCTGTTCAGGGGGTACACACTCTGTGATTCTCCCCATGTATTCACATTAAATAAATTTATATGCCTTTACTCCAATTCATCTACCCTTTGTGAATTAATTTTTCAGTGAAACTTCAGGGGCCAAGGGACTTGGCCCTAAGTTTGTTGCAGTAAGCAAGGTGACCAGTGGAAGCCGCAGTTGAAGGTATCCAGGAACCTGACAAGATTGCAATAGGGTAAGAATTTTTTTTACCAGTCAGGCTCCCAGCCTCTCTCTCTGTGTGAAATATGGTTGAGTAAATGATAAAAAAAAATCACTGTTTGTCTCCTTTGCAAGGTTTTGATTAATGGGAAGAAAGGATTTGTGTGACCAGCGTTGGGATGTAGTGACTTTGGTGTACTTCTTGGTACTTTGTGATATAAATATTCATATTGTGTAACCCCTTTCCTCCCAGAAACAGTCTTTCCTTTGCCGTTGGGCTTCTGTAATGAAGAGAGGTACCGACTGAGGTTCCCTCTCATCTTGCTTTATGTCCTTGAGAACTTGACTTGTGACCAAGTGGGAGCACTCTCTCTGGGTCTCCACCATCCAGGGGGCATGTTTTTTGGATCACATCAGGAGGCCAGTCTAACAATAGTCGGGCACCTGATACTTTTTGTGTTCCAAATGGGTTAAGATCTCAGGAGAGTTTGTCTATCTTAGCCTATTCCTGGGAGTGCGAGGGGGAACTGTGGGGTTGCTTCTTCTCTGAAGAGGCTGCTGGAGTAAATTGCTTTTAGAATAAGAACACCCCACTGGAAATTCAATATGTCTGTGGCTGGAAGATTGATCCTTTAAATTAGACTCCTAAATTTTAAAAAAATAAAGATTTTACAGATCACTTATTTATACCTTATTTACCTTATTTGTATTTAGGGAAAGATTAACTTTAAAAAAAAAACACAATAGCATCATGGCAACCCTTAAAAATGCTCTTGACAAATTAAATGGAAAGAATCTGACCTAAAATGAAGTTAAAATCCTTTGGATATTCCAACTACCTGCTTTAGATCCCCTGAAGGATTAACAATGGTGGCTGCTTCATTCTGTAGTCTGCTAGTTAACATTCTGGTTTTTTACCACTGTGGCCTGGGTTTGATTCTCAGTCAGGAACCATGTCCTCTTGGTTTGATATTAGTGTGACCTTTGACTTTTTGGGGTCCCTATTTGGTATGGATCCATTTCCCTTCCATGAATAGGTTTTGCTTCCTCTCTTCTTCCATCTGTGGGGTCTTTGTGTGTAGAGGGTCAACTGAGAAGCTGAGACCCTAGATAATATGACTGAACAGAATGTGAGTTGACTTCATTTGTGACTAGCAACACTTTCCTTTCTTTGAGCTGTCTTTGGGGTGATTATGGATCTTATTACAACCGCTTTGAACCTCTTTGAAGACACCATGCATATCCTTGGTTAAGTCATAACTATGGTTAAGGCTTATTGGTTTCACTTGGGGAGGGTACCTTTGGTAAATATTGACTTCGGTGAGTCACTTGAGAGAGACTACATTTGGTTAAAAAAAAAAAATTCAAAAGTCAGAAATATCAGCTCTTGGCTGGGCATGTGGCTCACGCCTGTGCTCATCCCAGCATTTTGGGAGGCCAAGGCAGGAAGGTCACTAGAGGGCAGGAGTTTAGGACCAGTCTGAGCACCCATCTCTACAAAAAAGTACAAAAATTAGCTGGGCATGGTGGCCCATGTCTGTATTCCCAGCTACTCAGGAGGCTGAGGCAGGATCACTTGAGACCAGGATTTTAAGGTTGCTGTGAGCCAGGATGACACTGCACTCTCACCCAGGCAGAAACATGAGACCCTGTTTAAAAAAAAAAGAAAAAAGAAAAAGAAGAAAAATATCAGCTGTTTGTCTCAGCTAAAATATCTGAATAATAAGAGATTTGAAATGATTTTTTTAAAAGAACACTATGGTAAGAAATCGGCTTAATCAAAATGAAAGGCTGTATTCAAGCTGTACTATGAAAAAGAAAAAATAAGTTTTGTGTGTGGCTGGCGAGTCCCTGGGCCAGAGCAGTTGTTCACACTAAATAGTTAGGGACTTGCCAGCTCAAGATGGCTGACTAGATGCACCTAGTGTGCGCCTCTCCCGTGAGAGGAAATAAAATCAGGGAGTAGATTTTCATGCTTCCCGTAGACAGTCAAAGACAGCATAGAAATTCCATCAGAGAAGCGACAGGAACTGAAAACGTGAAGAGCAAAGACCAATATCCTGCTTGGCCAGGATCAGCGGGGAGATAGGAAAAGCCCCCTGATGTGGGGAGAGGGTGAGAGAGAGATTCCTGGGTTTCCATCCTTCTGCTGGGGACTTTCAACATCCCAGCCACTGGAGAACCCCTAGGACTTCACAAGCCCCCAGACACTGTGGCCAGGAGCTACCCAGAGGGTGTGCAGAGACATTGCTGAAACTTGGGTTAAGCCCTAAAGGCTTTCCAACCCTGAGCAGCAGCGGAGTCCCACAGGCTTTTAACCCCAGGCCACTCAGAGAACACAGCCCACAGAGGTCTCCATCCTGCTCTGGGGCCACCACGTACACCACTGCAGCCACAGCTGCAGGGCCACTGAGGGAGCATGGGGTAGAAGCAGACATTGTCATGCACTGCAGAGACAGAATCTGCAGCTGCCACCGAGGGATGTAAGGGTGAGCAGTGTGCAGCCCCAGCAGCCTGCCTCTACTGAGAGGGGCTTCCCTCCTGGGAGGGGAGTCTGAGGCACAACTGCCCCTCCCCCACCTGAGCATTTCAGTGGCAGCTGCAACCAGTCTAGGAGCCCAGCACACAGCAGTCTGAGCTGCCTCCACCACCTCTGCTGCTGCAGGGCCAGTGTGGGAGCTGGCAACCTGGGTGCTTTTGTGCCCCTGAAGGACAGAGACTATGGTCACTGCTGAGGGAAGGAGGTGCACATGGCTTGTTTGCCCCACAGCTGTCTGCCTCTGCTAATCTTGCCTAGTGGGGCCTGCCCTGCCTGGTAGCAGGCTCACAGTGGATCCACTCTTCCCCTGCCTGAGCACTCTTCTGCACCAGGAGATCAGCCCAGCCCTCCCTATCACAGCCAGTGCCTGAACCCAGGGAGGGCAAAGGACAAGTTTGCCACCCCAGTCTCAGTCTGGTTCATGCCCCCCACCCCACCCCAGAACTCAAGCACACCATTCAGGGCCCTGAGGACTGAGGATTCCCTAGCCTAGTCCACCACCCCTGGCTACTGAACACTCCCCAAGGAGTTTGATGGTCAGTCAACCAAAATTGCCAGTAACACTATAGGGCATGAGCTAAAAGGCAGTGCACCTCTTCCTCTCTACACAGAGCAGCAGTGTTCCCTGCAGAGGAAAACAGGTGAGCTGCAAAGCTATCTGTTTTGAACTGAGGAAAGAGGTTCTACTCCAAAACCATTTAGATAGAGAAGTATCAGAAAGGCATTTTCTGCAGGATCTCAGTGACAGTGTGGCCTGGTGATAGAAGACAGGGTTTAACTGAACTGAGAATCATGAACCTCAGGGCAGCAACATGACAGGAAAGTGGATCACTTTTCTACAACAGACTAGTCCATTGCCTGAGACAAAAGAGAACCTGTCACATTAACTAAAGTTCAAACACCCACCCACCAGCTTGTGCTACAGGGGGATCTTACATTTAAGTGCCACCTACTAGTCCTGGAGGTTGAAACGCACAATCCAATTTAATCACCTGCAGCTAGAAGGGCACAGTGTTGGAGGACAAGATAAGCTTCCTGAGGCCTCTGCAATTCCAGTACTGCAGAAATAATCCCATTCAAAATAGCCCCATTAACAAAATCCCATTAAAGAGTGGGCAAATGAAATGAACAGACATCTTTCAAAAGAAGGTATACAAATACCCAACAGACATATGAAAAAATGCTCAACATCACTAATAATCAGGGAAGTGCAAATTAAAACCACGATGAGATGCCACCATACCCAAGTCAGAATGGCCATTATCAAAAAGTCGGAAAACAACAGATGTTGGCACAGAGGTGAAAACGGAACACTTATACACTGTTGGTGGGAATGTAAATTACTACAACCTCCGTGGAAAACAGTATGGAGATTTCTCAAAGAACTAAAAGTAGATCTGCCATTTGATTCAGGAAACCCAATACTGGGTATCTACCCAAAGGAAAAGAAGTCATTATATCAAAAAGATGCCTGCAATTGTATGTTCATCACAGCACAATTCATAATTGCAAAAATAAGGAATCAACCTAAGTGCCCATCAACCGAGGACTGGATAAAGAAAATGTGGTATTTATACACCATGGAATACTACTCAGCCATAAACAAGGATGAAATTATATCTTTCCCAGCAAGTTGGATGGAACTGAAGGCCATTATCCTGAGTGAAGTAATGCAGGAATAGAAAACCAAACACCACATGTTCTCACTTCTAGGTGGGAGCTAAGCTGTCGGTACACAGGGGCATACAGAGTGGTACAATGGATATTGTAGACTCAGAAGGAAGGAGGGGGAAGGGAGGGAAGAAAAACTATCAGGTGCGATGTACAGTATTTGTGTGATGGGTACACTAAAAACCAGACATCACCACTATACAATTCTTCCAGAGAACCAAAAACCACTTGTACCCCTCCATCTATTGAACTATAAATTTAAAAAGAAATTTACAACTGCAGTGGCTACTCTTTGTGTGTTTAGATAAGAAAGGGCATGTTTTAAACACTTACAGAAATCTCTTTGTAACAGCAAACACTGTGAAAGCATTACATGGCCTGGTCTCATGGCATTTCTCTCTTTGTGGACCCGGTATTCATTGTTGGCTGCACCCTGAGCTCAGTCATCCAGTGGGAAAACACACTGAATTAAAAAGCCACCTGTCTAGCCAGATTGGTCTCCAAAATACAACAGTCTAACATTTAGCTGGTTATTTTTAAAAGATTTTTGAATTTTCACTAGGCTCATCTCTATGTGTCCTTATGAAATCCTCATTTTGTGTTACCGTGGCAGCCATTTTTAATCTTTCTGTAACACACCCAAGCTCCTCCTTGAAAAAAGGTTAGGTTCTCTCCCTCCTCTCTCTCTCTCTCTCAGCTTCGCCATCGACCACATGAGACACATTGGCTTTGGCATTGACCACATGAGACACATGAACTTGAACCTTTTCCATTCACGCAGGGAAAATTTAATTCTACCGTCTTTTTAAACCAGTGAGTTTTACCAGCCTCATGTCTAAAATTTTAAAATCAAAACTAGAAAGCCTTTGTGTCTGTATCTTTATGTGTACATGTATATGTCTGTCTGTATACTGTACTCATAAATGAGGTAAATAAGCCCGAATTCTTTTAAAGTTGATGTGAATTTAGTAATCTTCAGTAACTAAGATAGTTTTAGAATTGTTGGTAAATTAAAATAGAAACACCTTCCGAATTTAATTTAGACATTTTACCTAGGTCTACTGGTCTCCAAGGTTT
Source organism: Daubentonia madagascariensis (assembly GCA_023783475.1). Lineage (NCBI taxonomy): Eukaryota > Metazoa > Chordata > Mammalia > Primates > Daubentoniidae > Daubentonia > Daubentonia madagascariensis. The sequence continues at coordinate 9,930 of JAKFHU010002184.1, forward strand.
ATGCTGTCTCTAACAAATGTTTTTGAACTTACAAAGTCATGCAAATGTGGTTTTAGTTTAGATGCTTTCAAGGTTGTTTTCAACTAAAAGAAAGAGAATAATGGATAGAACTGAATGGATACAGAAAGCTGGGAAAGGAAGAGAATGAGAAAAATTCTAAGAGGTTACAAAAAGTTTTCTGGAAATCTCATTTTGTGTCATCACAGCTGATTAAGATCAGGTGGATCTGTTTAAGGATTTATTAAAATTAGCTTTAGTATTAATAATATACTAATATATAAGTAAAATTTGGTTTTCTCTTTTAAATTTTTGTGTCATATTAACAAGAGATAGTAAAAGATTTTTGTTTACTTTTTAAGTAAACTACAAAAATAATTAAAAAGAGGGGAGAAAAGGAGAGGCAGATTTTGTTTGCCTCATGTTGTGTTTGTTAGGTCTTTTGATTGTTTGGGAAACTGAGTCTAACCCTCTATCAAAGAGTAAAGGTTCTTGCTGTCTAAAATCTTTGAATTATCACTTTGGCTAAATGAATCACTTATTGACATGAGATCCCATTTTCATCAAGTATCTTAAACCTTTTACAAACTTTCCAAAATCAAATTCCAAATTCTAAGTTCAGACCTTTTGACCTTAAACTATCTTTTCAAATATTAGGGCCCCTGAAAGTCCAAGAGAGACATTTTAGGCTTATTTGGTATGTTAAAATCACATGGGAAGCATTGTCAAATATGAAATGGTTTTTAACTTTTGGGGGGTTATAGTTGTATAAATGTGTTATTAATGTATGGTCTAATATTGTATAAAATTCCTAAAATTCTGATATGTCTTAGTGTATGTTATCAGTAATAATTATGTTATTATGTTGAATTGTTGTATGCCAAAGAAATAATCAAATTTCCTTGTCCATTGTGTCTGTAACCATGGTCATTCTAAGATTTTTGTCATCCAGACACAATTATTATTTTACTTTGATTCTTCTCAAAAAGCATTTTATAATTGACTACAGTCCAAAATGTGCTTCCTTAAGGAAATTCATGGAAAAGACTCTGGCAAGTACTTTTGAATACAGGTTTCTGATAATGTTGGAGTAGGAACAAACTTCCAGGACTCTTATTAAAAGGCTCATGTGGGTCAGGCACAGTGGCTCACGCCTATAGTCCCACCACTCTGGGAGGCTGAGGCAGGAGGCTCACTTGAGCCCAGGAGTTGGAGGTTGCAGTGAGCTATGATGCCGCCTCTGCACTGTAGCTGGGGTGACAGAGCAAGACTCTCTCAAAAAAAAATGGCTGATGTGCTCATGAAAATTGCTAACCCAACATCAAACAGAACGAGAATGAATTACATAGAACTGAATTATAGGGAACTGAAACAATCTCTCATGACTTTTTAAATTTGAAACATTGCTGATTCTTTTTATGTTTTGTTTTCCAGAGTCAGGAATATTTTTTTTTCTTTTGAGCTCCTTTACAGCTTACAACAAATTGAGTATGCTTTTGTGAACAAAACTTTGAAGTATTTCTCTTTCTCTCTACCTGATTTCTCAAGAATTTGGAAACTATGAGTACTCTTAATTTATGGCAGTGTAGTTATTTGCATAAGTACATTAAGGAATCTGTTTTCTTTTATTGCAGGACACAGTTCGGAACACTGGTTATTTTACCAAGACTTTGACTGGAATGGCATATTTTTAAATATGCCCAGACTGTTTTGAGGATTTAGGTTGTCTTTATAGAGCCAATAAAAAGCTCCTTGGAAAGACTGGCTGGCTGCCTTGTCTCATGGTGCCTTTTCAAGGTTGTTAAGCTGTTGTAAGTAAAAATTGTGACTACTTGGCAGGCCCGGAAACTTCACGTTATTTTGGGACCTCAAGAAGAGAGGAATTCAGATATTGCAGAGGGTCTGGCAGATCCTTGTTTTGGATAACCTGAAGAGGTTTTTGGAAGTCTAATCTCAGATTCCTTATGAAAAAAAGTTCCAGAAAAGCCAAATTTATATAGCCTATACGGCCAATTACTGTTCATTCTACACATTGTGCAAATAATCAGGCCAAGTAAATGAAATAAATATTTATTTTGCAAATAAATTGGTCCTACTATGATTTATCTTTGGTAGAAATGGGAAACTGGAGAGGAAAAAATTATGTTTCAGAAGACTATAATACACCTGCTATTAGATTCTAACCTTGTCCACCATTTTTGAGTTTTTAATATTTGTCTACAGTTTGGACTGAATGCTGAATTCTGTCCTGGCTACAAGTCTTCAAACTAACATTTCCCCATACCTTGATTATTACATTGAGTGTTTTAAGAATTTTCACCATTGTTATTGCTCTATACACAAAGAGCACTGCAGCTCAACAATCTTTTTTTTTTTTTCCAGAATATTACAGGGGTACAAATGTTTAGGTTACATGTATTGCCTGTGAACCACCTGAGTCAGAGCTACAAGTGTACTCCTCCCCCAGACAGTGCACACTCCACCCATTAGCTGTGAATATACCCATCTCTCCCTCCCCCCTCCACCTGCCTGATGCCCAATGAATGTTACTTTCATATGTGCACATAAGTGTTGATGAATTAGTACCAATTTTATGGTGAGTATAAGTGGTGCTTGCTTTTCCATTCTTCTGATACTTCACTTAGGAGGATGGGCTCCAGCTCCATCCAGGATAATACAAGAGGTGTTAGTTCACCATTGTTTTTTGTGGCTGAGTAGTACTCCATGGTATACATATACCACATTTCATTAATCCACTCATGTATTGATGGGCACTGGGGTTGTTTTTCCATTAGTTTTCCTCATGGAAAAACAAGGGGGTGTCTGGGAAATAGCTAGTCCCAATATCTTAACTTACACCAATACATCAGGCAAAATGGAAACTCAAATAGAAAAGATTTCCAGGCTAGCCATGGTAGCTCATGCCTGTAATCCCAGCACTTTGGGAGGCAGAGGCAGGAGGATCACTGGAGGCCAGGAGCTCAAGTCTAGCCTGAGCAACATAGTGAGACCCCATTTCTAGATAAAATTAAAAACCAGCCAGGTGTGGTGGCATATGCCTGCAGTCCTAGCTACTAGGGGACTGAGGTGGGAGGATCACTTGAGCCCAGGAGTTTGAGGTTATAGTGAACTATGATTGGGCCACTGTGCTCCAGCCTGGGTGACAGAGAGAGACCTTGTCTCTTAAAAAAAACAAAACAAAACAGAAATCAACCACTCAGGGCTCAGATATATCAACCAATTAAGGCTCAGCTGTATTGATTAATCAGACCTCAGTTGCACCAACTAGTCAGAACTAAGTGGGTTTTAATTTTTCATTTGCATAAACCTAGCTGTTTGGGAAACTGGGCTGGAACTTTTGGTATAAAACCTGAACCATCTCTTTATTCTCAGAAACACATATTCCTTTTATACCAAAGGTTGCATCTCCCTGGTTTGTAAAATATTCACTGGAATAAAGTCTCTCTCCTTCAAAAAAAAAAGTACACATAGAAAAAGACTGATAGAAACATATTCTAAAACATTAACAGTTTTTATTTCCAATCCATGTAGCAGGATTGTGGAAGATTTTTGTTTTCTGTTTTGCTATAGCACATTTCCTAATGTACTCTCCAGTGATCATGTGAAATTAAAAATAAAGTGTGAAAGGATACAGAACTGAGCACATCATGTTCTCCTTGCTTGTATAGCAAATTTTCCTTCACTGTGTGCTTCAATGTGCTTATATAACCACTTTCCATTATTATTGCCATACACATTTTATGCTCACACATATGAAAATGTGAATTAATGACTGATGGGGAGATTGGGTGGATGGATGGATGGATGAATATATGGTGGATGGAGGGATGGATGGATAGTACCTGAGTAAATGGTAGTAAATTTGTTGCTTATTTTACTTAAAGGTTATCATGAATTTAAGCATTAGCCAAATTGGTATGTTTGTTTATAAGACTAAAAGCAATACACTTACTCATCTTCATCTTCTCTTCTCTCAATTTGGTACCTGGCCCAAGAGATACAAGTCAAGGTAACAATTTTCTTAATGATATTGATGAATAGAACTGTAGAAATATAATTATTTCTCTTTATAGAATAAGCTAAGTAAAAAATCAGGATATAAAATGTTTCTGATATGAATAACTCTAATGTTATTATGCAAAATATGGTCTCATTTGATTTTTTTCCCAATTTGTTATTGTGGTAAAATACCCACAACTTAAAATGTACCATCTTAATCATTTTTAAGTGTGCAGTTCAGTGGTATTAAATACACCTGTAATGTTGTGAAACCATTACCAATATCAATCTGCCGAACACCTTTTATCTTGTAAAACTAAAAGCCTATACCCATTAAATAACTCCCTACTCCCCCTTCCCCCAGCCCATGGCAATCACCACTCTACTTTCTGTGTCTGTCATATTGACTACTGTTAAGTGCCTCATATAAGTGGAATCATACAGTATCTGTCTTTTTGTGATTGGCTTATTTCACTTAGCATTATGTCCTCACGTTTCATCCATGTTGTAGCCCATGTAATAATTCCCTTTTTAATTTTTTTATATTTTTTACCCTCATCTTCTATGTGATGGTAAATTTCCTCCTCCTTTTTAAAGGCCTAATAATATTCCAATTATGTATATGCCACATTTTGCTTACCCTTTCATCCATCAGTGGTCACTTGGGTTGCTTCCACATTTTAGCTATTGTGAATAATGCCAGTGTGAATATAGGTACACAAATCTCTCTTTAAGACCCTGCTGTCATTTCTTCTGGGTATATATACAGAAGTGGAATTGCTGGGTCCTATACTAATTCTATTTTTACTTTTTTTTTGGAATCTCCAAACTGTTTTCCATAATGATTGCATCATTTTACATTCCCAACAGTGCACAAAAGTTACAATCGCTCTATGGCCTTACCAACACTTATTTTATTTTTATTTTGTTTTTTGGTAGTAGCCATCCTAATGGCTGCAAGGTGTAATCCCATTGTAGTTTTGATTTGCATTTCCCTAATAATTAGGAATGTTGACCACATTTTCATACGTTTATTGTAACCCCATTCTATGAGATCATTGTGTGGGTTGCCTTTTTACTCTAGTTTTACTGTGATTGATATTGTCCTTAGAATCACAAAATTTCTTAACTTTTATGAAGTCCGATTTGTCTACTTTTTTTTTTTGTTGCCTGTGCCTTTGGTGTCATATCCAAGAAATCTTGCCAAATCCAATGTTGTGAAGCTTTTGCCTGTGTTTCCTTCTAAGAGTTTTATAGTTTTAGGTTGTCCCTTTTGGTCTTTGATCCATTTTAAGTTAATTTTTGTATATACTATTAGATAAGAATCTAACTTCATTCTTTTGCCTGTAGATGTTCAGTTTTCCCAGCACCATTTTTGGAAAAGATTGTTCTTTCCCCATTGAATGTTCTTGGTATCCCTGTTGAAAATTATTTGATCTATGTGTCTACCTTTATACCAGTATTGTGCTGTTTTGGTTACTACAGCCTTATAGTATACTTTGAAGTCAGATAATGTGATGCCTCCAGATTTGTTCTTTTTGCTTAGGATTGCTTTGTCTATTTGGGCACATTCTGGGTTCCATATGAAGTTTAGGATTTTTTTTTTTTCCCTAGATGTGAAAAATGCCATTGGTATTTTGATGGGAATTGCATTGAATCTGTAAATCACTTTGGGCAGTATGGACATTTTAACAATGTTGATTCTTCCAATCCATGAGCATGGCATGTTTGTCCATTTTTTTTGTATCATCTATGATTTCTTTTATCAGTGTTTTGTATTTCTCTTTGTATAGATCTTCTACCTCCTTGGTTAAGCATATTTCTAGTATTTTTTTTTTTTGCAGCTATTGTAAATGACACTGAGTTCTTGATTTGACTCTCAGCTTGATTGTTATTAGTATATGGAAGTACTACTGATCTGTGTACATTAATTTTGTAACCTGAGACTTGACTGAATTTATTTATCAATTCTAGGAGTCTTTTGGAGAAATCTTTAGGGTTCTCTAGATAGAAGGTCATGTCATTGGCAAACGGATAGTTTGACCTCCTCCTTCCTGATTTGGATGACCTGTATTTCTTTCTCTTGCCTGATTTCTTTGGGTGGGACTTCCAATACTATGTTGAATAGAAGTGGTGAAAGTGGGCATCCTTGTCTTGTTCCAATTCTTAGGAGGAATGTTTTCAACTTTTCCCCATTCAGTATGATGTTAGCTGTGGGTTTGTCATATATGGCTTTTATTTTGAGGTATGTTCTTTGTATGCCTAGTTTGTTGAAGATTTTTATCATGAAAGGGTACTGGATTTTATTGAATGCTTTTTCTGCATCAATTTTCATGATCATATAGTTTTTGTTTTTAATGCTATTTATGTTGTGAATCACATTCATTGATTTCCATATGTTGAACCACCCTTGCATCCCTGGGATGAAACCCACTTGGTCATGGTGAATTACGCTTTCGATGTGCTGCTGTTGGATTCAGTTTGCTAGTATTTTGTTGAGAATTTTTGCAGGTATCTTCATGAGGAATATTTGTAGTTTTCTTTCTTATTGTTGCGTCCTTTCCTGGCTGTGTTATCAGGGTGATATTGACTTCATAGAATCAGTTAGGGAGGATTCCCTCCCTCTGGATGTTATGAAAGAGAGTTAGGAAGGCCCAGGAGCAAGTACAGGAACACTCCAGCATGTAGAGGATGATGGAGAAGGAGGAGATGGCTGAGGTGTCGGCAGGAGGAAGAGTAGAAGAGTGCTATCATGGAAGGTGACAACAGAATATTTCTCAAGGAAGGAAGAGCTTTACATGTTAGGTTCTGGGGATACAAACATTAAAATTCAGCCCCAATGGCTTTAGAACTAGGAGCATCACCTTCCTCATTTGTGAAATGTGGTTAAAATAATTATCCCACAGGACTGTTTAGAGGATTAAATAATATAATGCACATGCATGTTCTTGGCATTTAAGCCTCAACAAATATTGCCTTCTCCCTGAAAAATTAAAAGTCACAGCTAACTTTACAAACCACAGGACAGCCTGACCGGCAGGCGGGTCCTCAAAGCCTTTTCTGATGTCAGCCCCGGCAAGAACTGGCTGTGAAGCGTCCCGCCAGTCCCTGGTTTGCGCTGGGCCCTGGACGGGAGCACGACGCGGCCACGAGGGGGCAGCGCAGGGCGGGAACTGCTCCCAGTCCTCCGGTGTTCTTCCCCGGTTCTGACGCTCCCAAAAGCCGGGGAGTCCGGAAGGAGCGGGAATCCCCCATTCTCTGAGCCTCCCGAGGAGAAACGCAGCGGGCGCTGGAGCCCCTCGCACTGCGTCGCCAAGGGTGCCCTGCCCAAAGGTGCCAGTGGCTGGGCAGCGGCGCCAGCCCGGGACCCGCGACTCCGGAGAGGGCAGGCTGCCGCCGGGAGCACTCGGCAAGGGCCCGGGGCACCCCCGCCAACGCAAGCGCCTTCCCCTCCTGCCTGGCGGGCATCCCGCAGCCACACTCTGGGGCTGTCACTTCTGCGCGCCTCTCGGAAAGAGGACTGGACTGGGAGCGCTTCAGGGAGTCGTCGGGGAGGATGCCCGGGTGTCCGCTGTGTCACCACGCTGCTCTCCGGCGCTGGCGAGGAAGGCAGTGGGATAGCACCGCCCAAACTTTCCTTCACAGCAGGGTTGGCAGGAAACGTCTCTCTCTGAAGCTGCCGGAGAGCCAAAAGAAGACTCTGACACCTGAGGGGACAGGGTAGAGCCTGCACAGTAGGAGTTCCTGCGAGGAACTGAGGAACTGCGGAACTGCGAGGGAGCCCTGGAGGTATCCTAAAGGACTAGGCCACTCGCCTGCTTGTGCCCAGGTGAAGGGAGGTCCAGAGAGTACGGCGCCTCCTTCCCTGAGCCTTGCGGTGATGGTGACCTCCACGCCCTCTCCCCACCCGCGCACGTGCTCGTGGGCGATGAAGAGGAAGGGTCCATCTGAACCCTCCGGGGACAGCGACTCGCGAGCAGCCCGGGGTGCACGGAGCTGCGCGGGGGAGCGCACGCTGCGCCCCGGCCTCCCGGGGCATCTGGCCGGCAGGGGCCCGCACTTCCTGCTGCGGGCCGCTTGGAGCGCGGAGCCGGTTGAGCTTCGTGCGGGGCGGACGCGCGGCGGGACAGGGGGAGCCGGCAGCCCAGGGAGCTGCGCTCAGAGAGCCGGGGCGGGCTCGGCTGGCCCGGAGTTGGCTCCCAGCGCGCGGAACTCCGGTCCCCGCTACGCAGGCTGGTCGGCTCGCCACTTTGCACCCCCGAGGCCCCAGCTCGGGGTGCCAGCCGGTGAAGGAAGTCGTGGCGGAGCCCGACTGCCAGGCGCCACCCGGGCGCAGTCCTGATGCCCGCTGCTGGTGGCGGGTTCCAAGCCGGCCCAGGCCCTAGGCAGCTGCGCTAGGCGGCCGCCGGCGCCTCCCGCGTGCGGCTCCGAGCGTCCTGGCTGTGCGCGTGCGAGGCAGCTGCCGCTGCTGCGCAGAGCGAGGGCGACGAGGACAGGCCCGGCGATCCACGGCCACGGCCGCGGGGTCGAGCGAGGACAAGGACAAGGACGAGTCGTCCTTGCGGGACCTGCTGGAGTGCTGTGTGTGCCTGGAGCGCCTGGACACACGGCCAACGTGCTGCCTTGCCAGCACACCTTCTGCCGCCGCTGCCTGGAGAGCGTCCGGTGCTGGCGTCACGGGCTGCGCTGCCCCGAGCGCCGCATCCTGGTGGACCGCGGCGTGGACGAGCTGCCCGCCGACATCCTGCTGGCGCGCCTGCTGGACAGCACCCGTCAGCGGCCCCGCGGGGCAGCCCGGCCGCAGCCCGCCCGCGAGTCTGGGCCCTGGACCCAGTGCGGCCCCGCGTTCGCAGGCGGCGGGGTCGGTACCGCGGGCAGCGCCACTGGCAGTCTGCGCGAGCTGGCGACCAGGTATGTGCCCCCGCGGCGTGGCGCCACGGTGTGGCAGTGTGAGTGCGAGTGGGCGCGTGGGGGGGGGGGCAGTGATGCGGAGCAGAGGAGACCAGAGGTGGCCCCGCGGCGACCCACTCCTTCACCTGCTCTTCTTTCTGCAACTTCTCCTCCCTGCAGGGATTTCATGAATGTCGCCCTTCGCTTGCCAACTGGGGGGCGCATCCCCTTCACGCACCCCCTTTCCCACCCACCCTCGCCCTCGCCCTCGCCCTCGCCGTCGCCCTGAGCTTCTTGTCTGCTGTGGGTCCATCCTCCCCTTACAGAATCCATTCCCCCACCACTTCCGCTGGCTTGGTGGTGGCATGTGGTCCCAGGGTACCTTGACATCTGTTCACACGTGTGTCCCATCTTCCCGCAGGGTGGACACGTCTGTCTCCCTGTCCTGGGGCTCACCCCCAGTTCCCCAGGCCTGTTACCCTGGGTCTTTAACTTAGCACCGCCCTTTCGTCTCCCCAGAATCCCCCCCAGAATCAGCAGGCAGCCTTCTTCCCCTGGACCCGCACACCCTCCCTCTGCGCACCCAGGGCTCGCTGGAGGAAAGTTAGTGCTCAGCATTTCTGGTTTCTGACGGGGTTGTGATGGCTTCATGGTGGGAAGTGTGGGCCTCCTGCCGGGTGTCTGGGTAAGGAGGAGAGGGCAGAGGGAAGGAAGAGTGGACTGGGGCTGGGGAGAACGCAGATTACAAACTCCTTTTAGCTGGGGGAAGGAGTTAACCAAGAAGCCCCAGGAGCGTCTTGGCCCAGCCCTTCTGGAACTTGGCAGTGTTTGTCCAGAAGCCAAGGTCCTCTCCTGGGCTCTTAGGCAGGGTTGCCTTCTCATATGGGTCATTATTTATAATTATTATTTTTGGTGCATCTACATTGTATGGCCCTCAGCTTCTGTTTTAGTTGAACATCTTCTTTGGAGGGCTTCAGTGATTTAGTTTCAAAAGCTTCTTATTACATGTCCTTACACACCGTCTGCCACCTTGGCAACTGTTATTGAGGGAGAAGGTAGCCTATGGGAGGCTGCTTTAAGTGAGAAGCAAAGGATCCGGGTTTTGTAATTTCTTTAAATGGAGAAAAGCACACTTAGAGATTAAAAAATATGTTGTTCATCTGTTGGAATAATCATTTGCTTTAGAAAACACAGCTTTATTCCTTTGCTTTTGACTGTTTAAGGAGTTGGTGGTGCATAACCCTTCCAGTATGCATGATCTTGAAACACTGGGAAAATTCTAGGATCTGAATTATGCAGTGCTGCAACATCTCTAAGGTTAGGAACTTAAACCCTTGTGTGTTGAGCTTGAGTTAAAGGTCACACTGTGCTGAACTGGCTTTTTCCATGGATCAGGAAGAATGGACAGTCAAGGATAGTCAGTCACTAGGGGTCACTTGGGGTCACTGCTGAAGGGGAATTTTTTCCTTGGTTTTAATTGTGATTAAATCCAGCTACATGCTCGAGTTAGAAATTTTCCAACTTTTCCTTCCAGTCTTTGCTATTTTTAATCTGAGGTGTTACAATTAAAGATCTTTATTTGCAAAAGACGTGGGTTACCTCCTCCTGCTCCAAGAATTATGTGATTATTGGGTCCCCGCTTCTAGTAAAACCTAGGGACATTCTGATGACCAGGTGTTTCCAGATGTCCTCCTGGCTTGTCTTGGGGGAACTGTGTTTGACCAGGAGGTTAGGGGGTACCCTGCGAAATGCCAGCCTCGATGCAGCTCCTGGAACTCTGTGGCATTTGTGGTGTTTTTAGAACTGCAAAGGGGTTGATACTTATAACTTTTAGTAATGCCAGATAGTAACTGGGAATTGATGATTTGTTGACCACATCGTGAGACTATTGGTTGCTTTCCTCCATGGGCACACAGATGATGTCCCTGACTCTCTGTGCTTTCGGGAACTCCTGGAACACGTTTTCTTTCTTTCCCTTTACCGTGTTAATAAAGGGCAACCCTCAGGCCTTTCTTTACGGCCCACCTCAAAGGGACCAAGTACAGGTTCTAGGAAGAGTCTGAATTAAATCCAATCTTATATCTGATCATTTTCAGAGAGGAAAAAGCAGAGGTGGGGATTGTAATACTGTCTAGCTGTTCATCCACTGATTTATAAATAGTCAGAGGGTGTCTTCTTTGTCAACTAGAAGTCCTGCATGCTATGCTCATACTGCCACTGTGGGGTAATAGCATTAGGTCCAGTGCATCCTCTGGAGAGGATGGGGTTAAGGGAGGTAGGGGTTGTCTAATAAAGGGTTGCATGTTGAGCAACCCTGTAAATTTTCAGCTGAGGCAAAGACCTTACTGAAAATTACTTGTGGTACTTTACTGTCCATTAGAATTGCTTTGACTCCTCCTAGCAAAGCTGAATGTGGAAGTTCCTGCATGTTGTTTAGTAGATGGGCACTGATTTCATCCTCAGCAAATACCATATATGCCATAATAGCAGGTAACCATAAATAGGACAGTCCCCTATTTTCCCAATTAAAAGCTTCTCAACCCTTGTTTTGGGCCCACTGGGATATGTGACCTTTTTAGATATGTAGATAATATCTGCTTAGCTTGTTTACTTTATTAATTTAGTTACAGTTAGACATTGGGACTGCATCATGTATAAAATGTTTTAATTTCTGTTTGGTTCCACTTGCAGTCCATGCAACATTTTTTTTTCCAGCTCTTCAAGTGCATCTTTTTTATCAGGGTTTTGGTGATCCCCAGTGTTGTCGGAGTCCCCTACCCTGTGTGGACGAAGGCCCAGGCGCAAAGGGCACTGTCGGGGTTTAGTGTGTGCGAGTTTGCATTCATTGGCAGATGGAGGCTGTTTGTCTCAATTATAGCTGCTTTAAAGAAACAGAGTGGCTTATTGGTCAGTGGTAGTGACTCAAGAAATACTGAAACTGTGCCCACATAACTCACAGGACAAGGCTGGGGTGAGGAGGACAGGCCAGCCCGGGGCGGGCCTCTTCCCCTCTGGCTGCCATCCCCTCCAGCCATCACTGCTGCTTCTTTTCTGATGCACATGGTTGATGCATGTGGTCAGACTTCTCACCCTAAGATCAGCCACATTCAGCCACTGACCCTCGATTTCATCTGTGCTTCGTGAACCATAATTCTGTTTATGGTGACTTTACATACATATCAGTGTTCTTTTTCTATTTTCCCTACACTTCAGCAACTTCTTGCTTTATTAATTTAGGTGTTATAGGAAATAGAGTTTTCTTTTTTTCCTTTCTGCAAAAGGCATATATGTTCTACATGGAGTTAATAGGTGTTAATAGCCAGTCTGTGAATTGTGGTTGATATTAATGGTGATGTTTCCTCTGTGTCCCCAAACTAATCAATGCACCATCTTCGTTCGACCATCAGCTCCTGCAAAGTCTGGCCCTGAGAGTGCCAGTTTTCCACTCAGTGCTTTTGTTGCCATAAGTGACCTCATGGGCTGAACAGCCCTTTCTTCTCTCACCCCAGCCTGTCCACCTGGGCCTGTTATGAACTGGACACCCCTAAAGCGCCCCTGACAGCCAAGCACCCTGTGGGTGGGCCTCTGGGCGGACGGGTAGCCTCTGGGCTGCTGTGGGCTACTGTGTCATCTGTATTGAAGGGTCAGTGCTATGCTGGGACCCACCCTTGGTGAGAACGTGCCAGGCAACAGCCCCACCCTCTGAGCCCGGGTCACTGCACAGCCCTTTCTTCTGTGTCTCTTCCGTGCAGTGTCTGGTTCCACTTTTAATTCCTCAAGATGCTTTCTGTGGTCTTTCTTCACTCTTCCCTTCTGTGGGCTGTGTCTCCTCACAATTACTGCTTTGTTGGCCCTTTGAAGTTAGCAGCATCTGACTTCCCATCCTGCCTGGGTCCCTCTTCCTGTCCCTGGCTCAGTGAAGAACAGGGCTCAGCCCCACACCCGCCAGCACCCTCCCTACACTCCCTGCCACAGCGAGCTCACAGAAGAGGCTAGAGCTGTCTGCAGCCCTCGGGCACACACCCACCTTCCCCAGTGCCCAGGTCAGGCACCAAGCTGAGCCCTGCAGCAGCAGAGATCACCAGTCTCTGGGCTGACTGGTTCCTCCCAGGTGCAGACTGAGGCTCAACCTCACTGTGAGTTTGTCTTTCATGAAATCTGTGTGGCTTTAGGGTGCAGGTCCCAGGAAGGGCGGATGACATTGGGGATAACCATGAGTCTTGAGAGAAGAGTTCAGCCCCAAAGTCTGCATCTCCCAGGAGAAAACAGAATACTCATTTCCTGGACCCAGGGGAATGGGTCTCCTGATGGTGTCAATGGGAGGGGTGACAGGATGAGAGGGAGGTCCAGAGCAGCCCTTGGGGCCAGGAGAGCTGTGTGCAGCTCAGCAAGGCAGGACCTTGTCTCTTCCCATGCCTGCCTGCGCCCGAGTGGCCCCCTGCATGTCTCCCATGGTGCACCCAGCCCGCTGCCCCAGGCCGCCTCCCCTCTGCAGGCTCCCAAGGTGTCATGACCCCTTCTGCACTCATGAAGTCTCACGGGAACCCACTCTGGCTTGTGACCACCACCTCCCTGGCCTGCCAAGTCTTCCTCTGGGATTACTGGCATCTCCTGGGAGCCTGCAGTGTGTGCCCAGAGCTTTTGCTGCAGCCCTGGTCTGTCCTCCTGCCCTGCCCCACACCACCTGCTGGGTGGGCTCCCCATGGGCTTCCCAGCAGCACGAGAGGGCCGAGGTGGGGCTGCTTCCAACCGTCCTCCCCGGCCATAGTGCGGTGCTCCCAGCCCCCTCTCGGGGGAGCTTGGTGCCTTTCTGACCTGGTGAGCTGGGCGTTCCCATTTCTTTGCCCAGCCACACCCTTTCCACTGATGTTCTCAGGAACAGGTGTTTATTTGTGCTCTTATGTTTTCTTCTTAATTCACATGTGTGCTATTCTCTACTCCAGAACGTGCTTCCTCTGGTGTTAACAGCAAGCTGTGGGGTTGGCTCTGCAAACTTGGAATCAAGTGGGTACCCCATTACTTCCCACCGCCCTGGCCCCCCAGCACGTGCACCCACACCCCAGCTGGCAGGCACAGTGGCCAGGAGTGAGGGGGCAGCTGCTGCCTGGGCTGTCTGTGCAGGAGCGCAGCAGCGACGCCCACTGAGGGAGGATCAGCGGGCCAGTCCCCTTATCAGAAGGCTCACTGGTTGCCTGGGGGCAGAACGGCCTCTGCTGGGCTGGACCTCAAGGCTCTACATCCGGAGGGGCCTGGCGAGGGCAGCTGCGTGGAGTGCAGGTGGGTGGGGCCGAGGCTTATTTTCTGGTAGCTGGTGTCCCTCTGGCTTCACCTGCGAAGGAATCAGGATTGTTGTGGAGTGAAGGAAGCACTGTAGGCATGTCAGTAAATGTGGGGAAAGGGGGACACTGTCACCTCTAAACTTAAGTGGAAAAATTCTGTCAGGTTGAGGAATGACCAAGGATGTCAGCCTTCAAGGTGACAATTGTCCTGTTGACAGGTACAGCATGGCGGTGTTCTAGTGGAGTATCCGGGACTTGGAGCTGGCATCCCCGGCTGCAGGGGCATGACTTGGCATCTGAGATGAAGAAGGGGAAAGTGCTGCTATGGACTGGGGGAACCCAAGTGTGGAGACCCTGCCACGATGGCCACAAGAGGGTCTCAGGTGGTACCTGAGGAACAGGTTTTAGGTTAATGTCTGTGTTTATTTTAATGGTCCCCTCTATTTGTGTCACGTGGTGCATATAAAAAAACTGACAGTTGCATGAAGTTTCATTTGGAAACAAATTAAAGAAACTCATTAGGTAAATATGGTGAAGATGAGACATGGATGACTGTATTTGGATAAGAAATGAAATCAAAACCTGGAAGAGATACCTGCACTCGCGTGTTCACTGCAGCCTTAGTCCTAGGAGCCGAGATGTGAGAGCAACTAGCTGTGTCAGTGGATGACGGGTAGAGAAATTGTGGTGTACTCACACGCACACACGCACACACACACACAATGGAATATTATTCAGTCTTAACAGAAGAAACTCTTGCCATTTGTGACCATGAGAGTGAACCTGTGAGCCTAAAGGACATTATGCTGAGTGGAATAAGCCACAGACGCAGAAAGACAAATACTGCATGATCTCACTTACATTGGGAATCTGAAAAAGCAGGGTAGAGTGGTGGTTACCAGGGGATGGGGTGGGAGAAAAGAGATCTTGGCCAAGGGGTGTAAACTCTCAGGTATAAGATGAGTAAGTTCTGGAGACCTAATGTACAGCATGGTGACTGCAGTTAACAATACTGTATTATCACTTGAAATTTGCTAATAGAGTAGATCTTAAGTGTTCTTAACACACAAGAAAAGGTAACCATGTGAGGTGATGGATACGTTAACTGGCTTGAATTGTGGTAATCATTTGACAGTGTATACATATAACAAATTATCATGGTGTATACCTTAAACATGTACAATTTTTATTTGTCAATTATACCCCAGTATAATTGACGGGGGGGGGGAGAGAAATTGCACATAATAAAAGGTATTTTTTTAAACACAAAACTGCCTTAATAGGCAGACAGTTTTCCCCACAGCATCTCAACATTTGTGTTGTTTCTTGTGATCTGAGATGCTGGCACCTGGCAGTGGAGGTGCTGAGGATTTCTAAGGTGGGAGAGGGTTGAGTAAGGTGAACATGAGGAACAGGGCAGCATTTGGAAGAGACAATTTGGAAAAATACCAAGTGTGAAAAACCCAGCTTTTGGGGTTTATTTTGGGCTGAAGTTATCAAGGGGATAAGAAGAGTGGCCCGCACCCCCCCGCCCCCCAGTCCTTATGCTGCTGTGCTGGGTCTAGGCTGGGCCCCCTGAGGCCCATCTGCAGCTGGTGGTGCACAGCTGACATGGAGCCTCTCACACCTGTGTGAATCAGCCAGGTGCTGGGCTGGGGCCTGAACCATAGCCTGGGGACCAAGAGACGGGCAGGGCAACAGGAATGGTGAAGCAGGCCCGGGGCAGGCAGCAAGGACGCAGGTGCACTTGGCTGGGCTGGGAGGACGCAGGTGCGCTGGGGCGGGCGGCCTGCAGCATGGATCTCAGGACTGGGCTGTGGCAGGGCAGGGTTAGAAACCCAGTGGCTGCGGGCCAGGCAGGGCCCTCGGAGAGGCTCCCAAGGGAATGCTGAGCATTGAGGGCCTGACCTGATATTGACATCTTACGGGGCTTGGAGTCTTCTTTGTCTGTGTCCCCAAGTTTGGTCATTTCCTTCTTATGAAAGAGTTCACTCCTGCCTTTCTGCTTCTGAGACAGGAACGTGTATCACACATGTTCTGTCTCCCCAGTCCCTCTGCCCCGATGGCCCCGGCAATTGTCTTAAAACAGGTCCCCTCAGTCCCCCCTTCGGCTGGACTTCATTGCAGGCTCGGGGTCCCGCGGTCTTGCTCCTGCACGGCCCTCTCATTCCCACACCGTGGGCTCGTTCTTGCCCCAGGCTCTTTGCTTACGTGAGACCCGTCGCCTTCACCATTGGCCTGTCCGTCCCTGGAGGACTGACGCTTCCTTCCTCTGTCGGAGGCTGTTGAGAAGCCCGTTGTGATGCGGCCTGGTCTGTGTCCTGCTTCCTCCTCTGCCCCGCGGGCTGTCCTCGGGGCTCCCAGGCTCCGTGCACGGCTGGGCTGGTCTGCGCTGCTCTGGCCACAGGCCTGGAGCACTGCTCTGGGATGCACCTTCTGCTGGTTTTCCAGTTACCTGCTGGAGGAGGTTGTCAGCAAGACTCTGAGGACCCAATAGGACACCAGGAGAGGAGAAGGGGAGGGGAGGGAAGACAGATCCGTTTTCCTCCCCTGCCCTCCCTTCCCCTGCCCCGCAACCCCCTCTCCTGCTGTCCTGTCAGGTCCTCAGGGTCCTGTTAGGAAACTCGTCCAGCAGTTACCTGTTTCATCTCTGCTCCTGGAGCCTCCCCTCTGCCTCGTTTTCCAACCCTACATCCTCTGGGCTTTCTCCTAAGCAAAGGCTCCCCTCCCTCACACCTGCCCCAGCATGTGCTCTGCCTTCCTGTCTTTCCTTTTTTCCCTCTTGGTGATGCTGGAGTGAGTCGGAGAGTGGGTTTTCTCTTTGTCCAAAGAGAGAGGTCTTGGCTGGCACCTTCCTCAAGGTGCCTGGAAGAAAAGGCCAGAGTGCCTGTTTCTTACAGCCATGCCTTGGGGCCGAGCGGTGTGCTCGGAGGCCACAAATGCAGGGGACACAGGGCTGCTCTCTCCCTGTCAGAGGCACCTCAGGGAACCTCGAGCACTTTCATGGGTGATACCACCTCGGGGCATTGACGAGCTGCTTTGCTGTCACTGGGGCCAAATGAAGGGTGGTTTTGAGTGGCAGCCTCAGTGAGCTGTTTGTGTACTAAGGAGATACCATGTCTGTGCGTATTCACTATTTCCCATCTGCTGCTTGGTCCACAGATGTGCTAAGAAGCCAATGGTTGAGTGAATAATTAGCCTCACTAAATGGAATGTGAACATAATACTAAAATTGGGCCAAAAAGATGCCTAGTCGATTGCTGAGGAAGCACATAGCAAGGTCTCATGGCTCCTTCTTGCTTCCTGGTTCTCTTGAAAATGATATATTGTCAATTGCCCATCAGGTGACCTTTCCAGTATTAATATATTTTCTGCTTATAGGTCTTGGGGCACTTGGTTTTGTAATTTGAATTTCTCTCGTAAATATTCAGAGCTTAATGAGCAGTTGTTTAGGTAAAATGTCCAGAATTGGAGCCTGATTCATTCATCTTTCCAATCAATGACTAATGTGTATCAATATGTATATGCATTTTTTGTACACATACAGAGTTATAATTTTTACAAATTATGCATTTATAATTGATTGATTGATTTATCCCTTTGAACGACAGTTTTGGGGACTAGCTGATTTCTGTTGATCTTTGTAGGAAGGTCTGTCAGCCCCTCAAAATGTAGTGTATCATGGGCAAGTTCATCCAGATGGATTGTCATGTGGCAACTGTGGGATCCACGTTCAGGGGGGCCCCATGGCTGAGCCATCTGGTCTTCGCTAGAAGCTACGTGCTTGAGGTCAGAGAGGTTCTCGTGCCTTTGCACTGAGCTCCAGCTGTATCCTCTTTCCTCTCCAGGCATCCCTTGCCCCAAAGCCAGACAGGTCTGTCCATGTTACTCCTCCGCTCACAAACCGATGATGATAATGATGGTGATGATGGTGATGATGTCATCCTCAACAGCCCCGTCACGAGTGGCATCACCAGCTTTCCTCAGACCGAGTAGTCACAACAGGGGAGTGTCTTCTAAGGTGACTCCTGCTTTAGGCCTACAACCCCCACCCCTGTTTCCACCCCCTCCAGTGGAGCCCCCTCCCCGCTGCCTGCGAGCCTGTGTTAGTCGGGACAAGGCTATGTGGTAACGGGTAAGTCCCAACACCTCAGCGGCACAACCCAGCAAGGGGTTTCCTCACTCGCATCACTACTGGCCGGTCAGAGTGGTGTCCTGGCAGCTCCTGCTCCTCCAGCAGCTCTGCCACCCGCAGGCCTTCCCTCCAGCTGCGCAGCGGAAAGAAAGTGTGTGCCCAAGATGCATGCCCACTCCTAACCGCCTCCACCCAGGGTGACGCCAGCGCTTCTGCTCACCACCCCCAGGCCCTACTTGTCACAGGGCCCCAGCATACTTGGAAAGGAGGTTGGGAAGTGCAGGGGCGCACAGAACATTGAAGAGCACGATTGTCTCTGCCACGGGGCTGCTGTGACAAAGTCGGGGCTTTAAGAAATGAGGTGACAGTATATACTGTTTGGGAGATGGGTACAATAAACACCCAGCTTTCACCACTAGACGATATGTACATGTAACAAAGTTCAACTATTGAAATTTTAAAAAAAGATGGAGGCAGCAAGAAGCTGGAAGCCAGAAAAGGCACAAAGTGCCCCCAGAGACTGCTCCAGGAGAAAGACTCCCACGCAAGCCCGGGATGGGGTCTCTGACCTAAAACATCTGCCCCAGTGCTACCTGAGAACCTTGGCTAGGTCACGCCGCCTCAAATTCTGCCAATCACAGAGGCATTTGGCTTCATGATCCTTCTTTTTGAAAACTACAGGCACTCTGGGGAGTCTACGTGGTGTCCTCTTTCTCTCTGAACTAATTCAATGGGGTTCCCCACAACCTCTGGACAAGGTCAGTGAGAGAAGAGGCGCTTTGCTGGGGGAAAATAAAGATGAATCTTGGAGCACAAATTACTTCAGAAGGTGGGCACACCCGGGCAGGGTGCCAGCCACCGTGAGGGGTTGGGGTACCACGAGGGGGGAGAACAGCAGAATGGGAAGCAGCAGACGCCCCTCTGCATGAAGTGACCTCAGCCGGCTTTGGAGAGGTAGCAGCCCCCTCCTGTCTCCATCACTCACGTGGTCACACGTGCCCCTGCCCTGCCCTGCCCTGCCTTGCAGCATGGAGCTCAGGCTGGCCTCATGGATAGACGGAAATCCCTCTGACAAAAATGGCAAAGTTAATAATTAATTAGATTAGCATATTTCAACTACTCTGTGGGTTGTATAGGATTTTCTAAGCCTGTCTGGGGAGCCAAACACCAACTTTAACTGTTTCTATAGAAAAAAATAATAATGTACTAAGTTGCAAAGACCAGGATTATATTTTTTTAAAACAATATCTATTGTTTTTTATTATAAAAATAATACATGTAATAATAAACTTTGGCAAATATAGGAAAATATAAATAAACCCATTTAAATCATCCATAGTTTCACTCTAGCAAAACCCAGTCCTTAACCAGGGCAGCACACACTACCAGCCACCAGCCAAAATTCATGTTTTTGGCTCCCTGAGTCCACAGTTGGGACTCATTTCCAGCCTCTGTTGCCATCGGATGTGGCCATGGGCCAAGTCCTCACCAGTGAATTTGAACAGGGGTTGCACAGCCCCTGTGGGCCTGGCAGATAGAGCCCCCACGCCTGCCCTTCACACAGCCTTCCCCTCTGGCCGGCAACCTTGGAAGCCACACACTGAAGACAGAAGTGCCCCTGTCGGCCTGGGTTGTGCCAGGACTCTGTAGGGGAGGCCCCGTGCCATCTGCTCATCCCCTGCAGTGCTAAGTAAGGACAGCGCTCTCCTCCTGCACTGCTGTCTTCCTACGCTGGGTCTGCTCCTTCCTGCAGGCAGCCTGTCCTGTTAACACAGCTGAGGCTGCCTCGGTTTCCCTCATAACCTGCACACTGCATGCTGTGGGCCTAGCGTACATAGCAGGCCCTCAACAAGCGTTTTCTGTTTGATTATGGATCAGGTGTTGCAGGTGCTCCCAGTGGCATGTTCCTGTAGGATGCCTTCCTTTCCACGGCTGCAGAAGTTCTCAGTGCTGGCGCCAAGGCCTTGCCGACCAAGAGCCCATTGCCAGACTCGCTGGGAAGCCTTTGGCAGACTCTGGAATTTTCCATTTCCTCCTTTCCTCCCTCTGCTGGGGAAGGAGACCATTAACCTTTCAAAACACGGTGGGGGCCCACAGAGAGAGAGTTCAATACTTATTTCCCAAACCCAGAGTGGCCAAGGGAATGTCACGTCATCACATCTAAATTTGAACTGGTACCTTCTGGCAGTTTGGTACAAGCAGCTCGCGTTGGTGGTTGATGTGCACACGTCGTCCCTGTCTGTCTAAAGCTGCTTCCAAGCGTGCGGCCAGGTGGCTCCTAGGACGCGCGCAGCGAGCAAGAGCCACACGCCAAGAAAAAGCACAACGAAAAAGTGAATTTAGAGGACTGAGCGTGAAGAGGAAGAAAAGATGAGAAAGAAAATGTTTCCCCTGTTTGGAAAAAAAACCCAGAAACAAATATGTATCAAAGAAACAATGAGAAGAGGGGACGGAAACAGGACAGGAAAGCTGCAGACGCAGGCGCAAGCCCGAGGCGCCCGGCTGCCCCGCTGCACTGGCCGGGAGGCCGTGGGCGCCTGGGACCCATCGCCCACTCGCTGCTCGGCGAGCGCCCCTCGGGGGATTGTGCTGACTATTCTGGAAAGGTCTCTTCAACCCAGGTGAACAGCTCACGCAGGCCAGAGTGACGCAGGGTGCAGATGAATGGACACTGAAGGGCGCTGGGCCCATCGCCCTGTGAAAACGCACCTTCTGCCACTAATCAGATGCAGGAGGCACCTGCCAGGGGGACTCACGGCTGGAAGCCCAGGCCCCTGCTGTGGGTCAAACCCTGACAAAGGCCCCGTGGGGCCAGCTGGGGCCCAGCAACCACATCAGTGGGAGAGGCAGGGGCTGGTTTGGGCTGGTCTTACCTCTGGCCACTGCACACCAGTTTCCTAGAACACCACAGGGCTCTGTTTCTGGCAGTGTCTGAGCAAACAGTAGGACCAGACAGGACTCTGGAAAGCGTCTACAGTCAAGCCCATCACCCTGCACGTCTCTGAGGAGAGCGGCCGTGTGCTGTGGAAGACAGCCTCCCTGGACACTCTCAGCATCTGTGTGGCCCTGCTGTGCCATCCCAGGGCCTCACCCTGCAGAGCACATGTCAGGGTGGACCCTTCCTGATAAGTCTCCTGCCTGCAAGATCCCCCCAGTGTCTAGAGCATCTCCCAGGCTGCCTCCTGCACACATTCCCACATCTGTGTGTCCCAGAGCTGTTTTGTGTTGACACAGCAGAAGTACCTCACATGACATAAACTAGACCAGGACCAGCCTTCAGCAAACTGAGGTGGGCCAAGTTTATCTGGCCTGTTCCCGCACTTCTGTGCCCCCACCATCCAGCCTTCCATTCCCATCATGGCCTTGGCTTCAATGACTGGCATCCCTCCTAAATGACCAAATGACCCAGGCTGAAGGATGTGTATGACTTAACCAAGCCTCTTAGAAATCAAAAAGCCTACAAGATCCATAAGGAGGAAACCATCATGGCAGGATCTCGGGCCCTTTACAGATATTGCAGAGGTAGGAGGACCTGCTAGATCCTTCATAAACCACACCACGTGGATGCTAACAACTCCGTACATATTTTAGACTCTCTTGCCCAAGGACATGAGTCTCCAAAGCTGACATATTTTCCTGGCTCCAGAACTTCTTGCCAGTGTAGTAATTGTGGTACATTAACCCTAGAAGTGCAAACTGTTAACTCCTTCCCCTCCTACAACCTACATCAGGTGCATGTGTGACAGCTGACTCTGGATGCTGCATGTGAAGTGTTGCTACATGAAACCATAAGGAGATCAAACTCCAAGAAAACCCAAGCGATTCTTATGAATAGTTTTCACTTATTCTGTCCCCTGCTTAGCCCATTCTCAAAGTTATTCCAGTGCAGCAAACTGAACAGATCTGTGTTGCTCCTCTGCCCTTTAGCCCCTTCTACATTCTGCAGGAGACTCTATCAGAAGGGATAGTAGTGATGGAGGGAAAGCAGGAGGGAAACCAAGGGTTATATGGTCCATGTGCCGGATGTCAGCCTTGGTGACCAGGAAGCCGCTGCTAGACAAAGATCTTGATGGGACAGGAAGCCTTTCAGCATGCGCTGTCCCCCAGAGCCTCACAGCCCTGCTACCAAGGAGGCAGGGGGTGTGGCTTCATGGGGAAATGAGGCGGGTCACCCAGCTGCCACTTGACGGAAGGACACAGGCTTTCTGGTTCATCAAAACAGTGTTGTTTTCACTGTGTGGAGCTACCCCTTTGGCAAGCATGTCTGACTTGAGACAACTGTCTTTCTTCCTAATTGAAAGGAGAAAGATTCCTGCCGAGAGAGCAATTCCTTGGGCCGCAACCTTTAAACAGGAAAGACACTGACATTGAGGCTGGTGGCAGAAGTCCCCATCCCACTTTGTCCTTCTCATTGTCAGTCTCTTGGGTCTAGTGTGTCTCCATGAGCACAGGTTGCGGGTGTCTGAGCCTCAGCCGATGCAGGCCAGGGCGTGGTACCAAAACAAGAAGGCAGACAAAACCCAGGTCAGTATAAATGGACTAAATCCACCTACTAAAACTATCAGTTTGTGTTGATTTTCAAATCCACCTGTATATTACTTACAAGAGGCAAACCTTAAAAGAAAGTAGCACAGAAAGATTGAAAATAAATTAATGAAAAGCGATCTATGAGACAAATACTAATCAAAAGAAAGTGCGTGTCACAATGTCAATACCAGAAACATAGAATATAGGGCAAAAATTATTAATAAAGTTAGAGGGACACTATCTAATGATAAGAGGAAAGATCCATCAGGAAGACATACAACATGATATATGAAGTTATAGAGCCTCTAAAAGTAAAGCAAAAACTTTCATAAATTACAGGAAGAAATTCACAAATCCATAAATATAAAATGAGATATTAAGACACTTCTAAATGAGAAACTGAAAGATCAAACATGCAATTAATAAAATGATAGAATGATGGAACAATGGAATTAATAATACTAATCCCATGGTTCCCAAACTCTACACCAGGGCACCCCAGAGTGCTGAAGTGGAGTCAGGGGACACTGTGGGAGATTTTACACTTCCAGGGAAACAGCTACACACAACACCTGGTCAGGCACTGTGCAAGCTTCGAGTTTGAGAGTTTACAGTTTCAACATCAGATTGCACTACATTCTTTTCATAACTTCATATCTTTGTGAAGCTGGGTTTCCAGCAGTTGCCATGGTAAAAAGCAAGTCCCATGGGAAAATCAAGATGGAACAAGAAATGAGGGTGGCAGCAGCCTCCAATCTGCTCCCAAGTGTTGAGAAGTTGTGCAGTGCCCAACAGGCACACACAGCCTGTTCAGAAGCCATCCTGGTTATGTAAGAAACTAAAAATATTTTTTCATTAAATTATTGTATACATATTATTTTTTCAAACAGCTATAAGTTATTAGGACACAAATACTAATTTAGTCACTTGGATCTAAGCACTTAATAAACAGAACCATTAGGCTTTTCTTTTGGTCTGGAAGCACTACGAAAATAATTACTGAGACACTAAAGGTACCATGAGCAGAGAAAGTTTGGGAATCTCTGGCCTAATCTAATAATCTATATAGAAACATCCACCGCAATATTGGCAATATATATTTTTTCAAGCATACAAGATCCTTTTTAGAAATTCAATTATGTATTAGGTCACAAAGAAAGTCTCCACCTAGTTCCAAGAATTAATATTCCACAAACCATGATGATGTCTGACCATAATATTTTAAAATTAGAAATCAATAATAAAGATTGCTTGGTTGAATGGATAAAGAAAATGTGCTATATACACACAATGGATTACTATCCAGCCACAAAAAAGAATGAAATCATGTCATTTGCAGCAACATGGATAGAACCAGACGTCATTATCTTAAGTGAAATAAGCCAGGCATGAAAAGGCAAATATTGCCTGTTTTCACTAGGGGGGAGCTAAGGAATTTGAACACATGATGGTGGACGGTGGAAAACTAGATGCTGGAGACTGGGAAGGGTGGCAGGGAAGGACGGAGAGCAGTGGCTTAAAGGGTACAAACATACCGTACAATAGAAGGAATAAATGCAATGTTTGATAGCAGAGCAGGGTGACTATACTTAACAAAAATGTGTTGTACTCGGATGACGGACACCCTGAATACCCTGCCTTGATCACTATGCATTATACACATGTGACAACATTACTCATGGGCCCCGTAAGTTTGCACACATAAAAAAAGAGGGTTGTAAAGAACACATATGTCTAGAATTTAAAAGCACACTCCTAAATATCATTGACTCAGCAGAAAATCACCATGAATGTTTTGAAATATTTTAACCACAAAAAGAACTGCATTTTTAAATACCTGTGGGAAACATCTAATGTTTGGTTTTCCAAGCCAAAGCTGGTTCTTCGCAGGGACTATTAAAATAGACAAAACCCCTGTAAGACTGATCAGAAGAAAGAAAAAAAGTTACAAATAAGCAAACTTAGAATGGAAAGGGTGGCGTGCTCGCCTACTCAGTAGAGTTTCTAAAATCATAACAGACTACTGCAAACAAGTTTTGCATCAATAAATTTGGAATATTTAATGATATAGAAAAATTCCTAATAAAATATAACTTACCAAAATTGACCAAGAATGAATAGGAAGGATAGAAAAAGGACAGAGAGAAAGTCGTTCAATACTCAAAAATATCCCACCTGAAAAAGACATCAGGGAATAATGAAAAAAT
Organism: Daubentonia madagascariensis; assembly: GCA_023783475.1. Classification (NCBI taxonomy): domain Eukaryota; kingdom Metazoa; phylum Chordata; class Mammalia; order Primates; family Daubentoniidae; genus Daubentonia; species Daubentonia madagascariensis. The sequence continues at coordinate 34,985 of JAKFHU010002184.1, forward strand.
AAGGAAAACAGACAGATCTCCTATGAAGAATAATTCCACATAATTTATGTAGCTACTCCAAACTCAGGAAAATGAAGCATAATTCCTCACTCCTTAAGTGTGGGCTGCACATAGTGACTTATCAAACAGTATAGTTTGGGTGGGGGATTTGGAAAAGAGAGAAACTTTACAGTGGAGAAACACAACAAACACCACCTCAGCCAGGTGTTCAGGCCAGTATCGATAGTGATGTCATCCTGATGGTATGTACCCCTGCTAGGAGGTGATGAGAGAGGCACTTCACCTCTATGGCCTTCTTCCCCCAAAACCATAACCCCAATCTAGTAATGGAAAAAACAAACAAACAAACAAAACCAGACAAATCCCAATTGTGGGACATTCTACAAAATACCTGATCAGTACTCTCAAAACTGCCATAGTCATCAAAAACAAGGAAAGTCTGAGAAATGGTTACAGCCAAGAAGAGCCAAAGGGGATATGACAAATGCAATGTGGGGACCTGGTGTGGTGGCTCACGCCCGTAATCCCAGCACTTCGGGAAGCCAAAGCGGGAGGACTGTTTTGAGCCCAGGAGTTGGAGACCAGCCTGGGCAGCAGAGGAGACCCTGTCTCTAAAATAATTTTTTGAAAGAAATTAGCCCGGTGTGGTGGCACACACCTATAGTCCCAGCTACTGGGGAGGCTGAGGTGGGAGGATCACTTGGGCCCAGGAGTCCGAGGCTGCAGTGGGCTATGATCACACCACTGCACTCCAGCCTGCGTGACAGAGTGAAACCCTATGTCTGAGGGGAAAAAAAAAGGATGACCACCCTCCTCAGCATTAGATTGAAGCTAATCTTTGTGGACAAGGCAGCCCAGCGTCTTACAACATTCTTTCATATCATACCTCACATCTCCTCACGCAACCCTCAGAACAGTTCAGTTCACCCTGGAAATGTGAGTCAAGGTGCATTTACTGGGGGCATGGTAGGGAGAGAAATCATACACACTTCTCTAACTTAGATTGGACAGCTATCATTTTCCCTTTTCCTGGTTTCATCTCAAAGATGCTTGAAAAAGCAAATAAATTGTATCTCAAGTAGTATCAGGGCAATTGGGGTGCTAAAGTACATGTGGCAGAAGCAGCAGGCACCTACTTTACAAATCTGCCCCCGACAGGAACCAGCATGTGGCAACTGGGCTCCAGGCCCCACGGGAACAGCTGCAAGCCAAGCAGCCTCAGAGGCAGGAAGCCTCTTGGTTTTTGCTGTGGACACTCTCAGCTTCCCCCAAATGCCACTTCCATTATGCTGCTCTCATTCTCAAGGGATCCTGAAGTGCAAGGATAGAGCCCAGTGCCTGTACAGCCGGCCTTGACAGCCAGACTCCTGCTGCTTTCTGATGGACAGTCTGCTGGGCTGCTGTGCTCATTCCAACTCCCCACTTGGCCTCTTTGTAGGAGTCGGTACTAGGGAAGCCCCGCAGCTCTTTGGAGGATTCTTTTGGGGAAGATGGGGGTGGTAACTTCCCACCTGCCCCACTCCAGAGAGGGGTCACCCTGAGGGGTCACCCTGGCAGGCCTGTGACCACCCAGCCTTTCCTCTGCACAGGAGGAGAGGAAACCAAGGACTTCAGGGAGGTGGGGAGAGGCTCTCCACAGTCCTTCTCCCTCTGTCCTCACCAGAGGAGGGATGAAAGGGAGGAGGGGGCTCCTTCCCCCATGCAGGTCCCCACCACAGGGAGGCACTCAGCACCTCTTCAGAAAACCCACTGGGGGCCAATACATTACAAACACGCATTAATACTGTGCCTTTGGTTGTGCAGAATGCATGTTTTGACCTGTATTTTATCCCTCTGTGTGTACGCCATAAAATGTATGAAACATGTCATTATGCTCTGAAGAAAAGGGATAACCTTATATTTTTCTAGTGTGGCCCACAAATCCCTGAGAAGCAGATATAAAAATGTTTATCCCTGTCCATGGCCTGAACTAATTTTTATTCAAAGAGACAAAAGTCATAATCTACCAATTGGCTCCAAGAACTTTTTTGAGACATTAATATAATTTTAGACTTATAGATAAAGATGTCAGGATGCCAGGCCTTCCCCCTCCTGGTCCCCTGTACTCCCAGGGAATACACAGGTTGAAATAATGAAGTGGTATTTCTTTTCTGTAAGTTGCACAAAAAGTTCTGGTCTTCAGTAGGCAAGCAATGCCTATGTATAGAAGAGTTGAAGTACACCATCAAATTGGAAGTATTATAAACTTGTGTAATAATAACAGAATTGATATTAAGCAAATTCTAAATCTACTGCTTGGAGTCATTGAAGATTCTGGGGGTAGGAGGGTTTGATAAACACCAAACTGTCAAGAACTGTGAAGGATCTGAGTTTTCCTACTTGTAAGCTGATAGGTGAGCCTGCCACTCTATCAGGGATGCTAGCAGAGGACACAGGACTCCTGCATCAGGCAGGTTTGTTGATAGTCCTCTGAAAACGGTGGGATTTCCTGAGTTTCGGGCTCCTTGGCTGTGACAAACCCACCGCAGGTGCACCTTCCATCTGGGCTCCTCTGCCTTGTACAGTGGGACCTGGCCTGGGTACAGACGACCAAGGGAAAGGAATGTGGACATGAAGCCCACAGTGGCTGCTGTCCCATGAGGAACAGTCCTTTGCATACATGGTGAGTTTGTGTCACAGCCAAGGAACCTTGAACTTAGGAAACCCCAATATTTAAAAGGAGCTACAAATAGATCTGTCCAACTCCCCCCATCCCTAAGTCATTATCATCTTACAGTAAACCAGTCTACCCTTTGCCCTAGAGGGAGAAGTTATCCCCATCTGTTTGCTGTGCAAACATCCCTGAAAACATACAAGAGGTGCTGACAAAGGGGGTGTGAAAAGGCAAGAAATCCATGGAGAATTGTTCATTCTAACAGGAATGTGATGTGTAAGTTGAGTAATTTACCCATGCCCCCCCGTTTCTTCATTTGAGAAAAGTGGTTTTACTTCATTTCCCTGATCTTTAATTCTCTCTCTTTTTTTTGTTTTTGGTTACCAATCAAATTAATATAACATGGAAAAAATGATGAGGTTGCGATTGTGGAAACAGGATGCAATTTTCCAGGAGGTAAGAGGGATAACACAACAACAACAACAATGATAATCTTACCCTGAATAACGCCTACATGACTAAAACGACCCTTGCTCTAAGTCAGTTGTGCCGCTGTAAAAGGAGCAGGAGCGCACGTGTGAGGGCTTGCTCTGTGCCAGGCCTGTGCTTTACACTGAACCCTTTGCATCAAGCTCCTGCCAGGACAACTGTGATGTCTCCATTTCTAAGCGGAGGCATCTGAAGTTCAGAGGGTAAAGTGCTCAAGGTCCTAAGAGACAGTCATCAGAAATAAAGTCTGCCAGATTATGCTCCTTGTTAAATAGTAGCTTTCAGTGAATTTATGTGAGTGGTTTTGAAAAATTTTTTTTAAACTTCTGGAAGATATATATCCAAGGGATGGTCTTCCCTTCAAAATATTCAAAATACTCTTGGAAACTAAGTTCTAATTCCCATGATAATACTCAAAATATCTGTAGAGCTCCTCTTTAGAAACTGTGTGCAGAAATAGATTCAATTTGTCAAAGCTTTACTAAATTTCTGCCATTGTATTAGAGAAGACATTTTGGCTAAAGGGCCAAACAGTTCCCCTAATTTAACATATAATTTTAGTTAAAGCCATGTCCAAGCTAAGGAAACATGACTTCAAGATGAGTTTCCTAGAACACACTCCCCACTTTATTTCAACTAGAACCTAGACACAAGAAGTATGATGATGACAAAACAGGGTAAATGAGAAGAAATTCAAATCCAGACATACTGTAATGAAATTGCAGATACCAAAGTCAAAGAGATTCTAATAGCAGTGAGAGAGAAGAGACTGATCAGCAACAAAGGGACAATAACAACGAGCTGACAGCACTTTTCTAAATGCAAAAAGAGAAGCCAGAAGAAAGTGGAATAATACATTCAAAATGGTGACAGAAAAGAGTTCTCATCCCGCAAGTGTTCCAGAAAACCTATCTTCTATGAATGCACATGCAATAAAATCATTTTCAGATAAACAAAAACTAGAGGATTTACTCCCAAGAGACTAAAGTGATGTCTAAAGGATACCTTTTGGGAAGGAGGAAAAGATGCAGAAGGAATGTCTGGAATGTGCAAAGGAATGATGAGCCAAGAAACTGGGAATTATGCAGCTAAATCTAAATGAACATTGTCTGCAAAAAATAATAATCATGATCATGTTTAATTTGGGGGTAAGAAAGGAACATATAAAATATTGGGCAACGACAGCATGCAGGCACAGGGGGCGGTGAGAGTGGTTTCCGGGAAGGGGTTAAGACAGTCAACTCAGGGCTTGTTAGCTCAAGTATTAGGGGATCATCTTAGGATAATCACTGAAAGAGTGGACAGAGGGGCTATGACGTCCACACGACAGCAGGAAGAAATGGATTGAGAGAAAGGAAACATCAGTGAATCCCAGAAGCAGGTGAGAAAATGAAAAAGAAATAATAGAAAAAAGAAGGACAAATAGAAAACAAAAAGTAAAATATTGGAAACGTCCCACTATATCAATAATCATATTGAATTGAATGGGATACAGTTTCCATTTAAAAAACAGAGATGATCAGGTTAAATTATAAAAGTACACCATTGCAGCAGTGATTTAAATGTGTTATTAAGGAACCTGTGGTCATGAACTGGGTCTGTGTTTCATTCTGACCATGGGCTAAGGACAGTTCTATTTGTGGTTATAAAATTCAATTCTGCTTTAGCTGTAAAATCCTAACAGGTGATAGAATGGGGGATATTGTTTATTGCGCCTCTGTGTCTCTTGTTTTCCTACTCTGACATGTATTTTTTCAACAAACTTTATTGATGATTTGCTTTGTGCCTAGCAGTGTGCATGTGCAGATGATACAAAATAAGCAAAACAAAGGTCCCTGTGGCTAGAGTTTCCATATTGTTTTCCATAGATATGCTTATTTTATTGACAATGTAAAAATTAGTAACTAGGCTGGGTGTGGTGGTTCACACCTGTAATCCCAGCACTTTTGGAGGCCGAGGTGGCATGATCGCTTGAGGCCAGGAGTTCAAGACCAGCCTGGCAAAATAGCAAGACCCTGACTCTACAAAAAGTAAAAAAATTAGCCAGGTATGGTGGTGCACGCCTATGGTCCCAGCTACTTGGGAGGCTGAGGTGGGAGGATTGCTTGAGGCCAGGAGTTCAAGGTACAGTGAGCTATGATCATGCCACTGCACTCCAGCCTGGGCAAAAGAGTGAGACCCTGTCTCAATAAAATTAAAACTATATATTTTATATTATGGACTTTACATTTTAATATCAATACAGAAATTTTAATTTATGTTAATTTTAAAAAATCTTTTTTAAAGTATCTTATTATTTTAACTAGAAACAAATCACAATGTTTATGCAGAAGCCACATATATTTATTATTGAAAAGTTAGAAGACACAAATAAGAAAATAAATATAAAACAAGGGAGACCTTAGTAGTCAAAGCGTATGCAGGTATACCTCATTGTCCTAAGAGTCGGTCCCCTAAATGCAAGGTTCTGAGTCATAATGGTAAGTTTTTCTCCACTTCTTTCCCATCTGAGTGTAACAGTAATGGTCACTCCATCTGAAAGCTAACTAATAACTCTTTGTTTTACAATGCCTAATGGCATGGTTGCTTAAGAATTCCAGGAACTGGCTTTATACAGTTAACTATAGAATGGAGATCATGGGACCACAACCTGGAGGAAAATGCTGAGCAGTTAACCTTCAATTCTGTTGCAATCTACCTGATGCCAATCAGATCCTGCCAGATGGCCCATCACTCAAGATAACCCTCAGAAACAAGACATGCAGACATGTCCAGCCCCTCCCAAGCCTCCTGCCCCTTTAAAAGCCCTTCCTTTGAGAGGGGAAATGGCCTCTGAGACATGAGTCTGCCATCTCCTCAGGGTGACAGCTCTTGAAATAAATCTGCGCTTCCTTTCACCAACTCCTCATCTCTTGCATTTGGCTTTTTAAGTGGCAGGCAGCTGAGTCTGCTTCCAGTTACATGAGGACTTCTTAGAGCCCCCTTGGGTCCCAGGCTGGGGACTGAGCCACTTAATTTGCATTTAGTGCAAAAAGTATGGCCACAAAGGGGATGACTATAATCATACTCTGTGGGCACCAACTCCCTGTACACCTTAAAGATCCTATGTTTGGGACAGACTCAGGAACAAATCAAAGAGGCTTAAGACCTTATAAAGTACAAATATTCACTCATTCTTTGTGTGAAGATAGGAAGTGCACTGGGTGGCGACTATAACCATGAGAAAATGAGCTCAGTGCCAACATTTCCTTTCCTTCACAGCGGACACAGGCCCTAGAGTGAAGGGCTAAAGTAGACACGTTGCCAAACAGTGCTCCAACCTGTCACGATGTGCGGGGTCAGGGACACAGGCGTTGGCTTGGATTCTTTAGAGAGGTGTGGAAGTGAAACAGAGGACTAAGCTGGAAGTTCGTCTTGCAGTCCTAATCTCTGAGTTTTAATGTTTGAGGGTTACAAAGAAAAGTTACACATGCCCCAGTCTGCCTGAGGAATTTCACAGCCACAGGTGGAGTCTGATCTGGATAGGTGGGGAAGGTTGGAAAGAGGAGCGCCAGGGAAGATGGCGAGGAAACTTTCCAGCTGTAAACTGCCACGATAAGCAGAATTCTATTCCAAGGAGGGGGCATAGCAATGAGAGGTAAGTTGGGCACGAAAACACTCACATCAGGTCTCCTAGAGATAGGGTGACGAACCATCCCAGTTTTCCTGGGACTGTCTCGGTTGTAGCACTGACAGTCCTGGTCATACCAGGGAACCTACTTAGTGCACACAATAGACAGCCCAGCTGCTGCCCTTCTGGATCCACTTTGGTGTTTGTGCTAAGAACATGTTTCCTGCAAATTTCTCCCAGCCATTGACTAGCGTGACAGGGGTTCTAATCCAGGCCCATTCCTGTAAGAAGCAGAGTTTCTTTAATGGGTAACACTGGCTCCCCACTGGCTGGCCAGAAACGGTTTAGAACTGTGCTGCAGACATAGCTGCTTTCTACCCATCCTCTCTTCTCCCCTCCCCCAGCCCTTAACAAGGGTCACACTTGAATTGCAGCCTGAAGGTTCTCCCTGTTCTTTCTAGCCCCTTCCCTGGATTAGTTTCCTATGACTGCTGTAACAGATTGCCACAAATATAGTGGCGTAAAGCAATACACATTTCTTTTACAGTTCTGGAGGTCAGAGGCTAAAATGTTAGCAGGCCGTGTTCCTTTCCCGGGCCTCTAGGGAAGAACCAGTTTCCTTGTCTATTTTGTCTTCTAGAGGCCACCTGAGGGCAGTCTGTTGTCCCCTTTCCATCTTCAAAGCCAGCAGTGGCCTGTTGAGTTTTCCTCACATCACTCTGACACTTGTCCCTCGCTCTTCCACTTTTACAGGACCCTTGTAATTACACTGGACCCACCTGGATAATCCAGGACACTCTCCTCACTTTAACTACCTTAATAGCTGTTAATAAAATATCTTAATCCCCTGCGAACATAACACATTCACAGCTTCCAGGGGTCAGGAGGTCAACAGGCTTTGGGACCATTATTCTGCCCCTCATACTCCTCTCGTGCCTCCATAGGTATCTCCCCCAGGGAATCTCTTGCACAGCGAGTCCCACCTAGGTTTCTCCTTCTCTGAGGACTCAACTAACACAAGTGGGGCCAGGAGTGGTCTGAGAAAACAGGTATTGGGACTGCCTTACTCACAGCTGACAAGCAAACAGAACACCACTGTGAGTGGCAGATGGGGCACGAATATTCCCTGGCACAAAGTGTGGCCCAAATGCTAAAAATTTCACTGGTGGTGACCTTGGAAAAATTCCTGGTGGAGAGAATTTGGAAGATACAGAGGGAACGTGCCTATAAAGCTGGTGGATCCACTCCTAGGTATACACCTAAGAGAAACGAAAGCATGTCCACACAACTGTTCATAGCAGCGTTGTCCATATCAGCCAAAGAGTGGAAGCGGCCTAATGTCTAGCAACTGAAAAGCAGATAAACAATATGTGGTATATGCATAAAATGGACTATTTTGAGCCATAATAAGGAATGAAGCATTGATAGGTGCTATAGCATGGATGTAGTGGATTGAAATGTGTCCCCCCAAAACAAGTCTTTGTCCTCACTCCTGGAACCTGTGAACGTGACCTTATTTGGAAAAACAGTCATTATAAGATATACGTAAGGATCTCGAGATGAGATCATCCAGGATTATCTGGCTGGGCTCTAAATGTAGTGACATGTGTCCTTATAGGAGACAGAGGGGAAACACAAGAGGGTGGAGCCATGTGAAGACAGAGACAGACACCAGGGCTGTGCAGTCACAAGCCCAGGAACACCCAGACCACCAGAAGCTGGAAGGAGCAAGGACGAATTCTCCCCCAGAGCCTTTGGACAAAGCACAGCCCTGCTGACACCACGATTTCACAACACTGGCTCCCCAAACTGTGAAAATAAATCCTGTTTTTTTAAACTACTAAGTTTAAATTTGTTTAAATCTGTTGCAGCAGCCCTAGGAAACTAATACAATGGATGAAACTTGACAATGTGCTAAGTGAAGGAAGCTGGTCACGAAAGACCATATAATGTTTGATTCTAATTATATGAAATATCCATAATAGCAAATCTATTGAGACAGAAAGTAAATTAGTAGTTGCCTAAGGCTGGGGGGTTGGAAGGAAATGGGGAGTGACTGCTAATGGGTGTGGGGGTTCCTTTTTGTGGTGTTGAAAATGTTCTAACATTGATTGTTAGAGTTGCACAATTCTGTGAATATACTAAAACCATTTATTGTACCCTTAAAATGAGTGAATTGTATTAAATTGTATCTCAGTAAAACTATCATAAAAAGATGCTGCATACTGCAAAGTTGTATCTTTGCCCTGCAGAGGGATAATGAGAAACTGAAGGAGACCCACAAGTAGTAAAGGTTAAGTGTCAGAGCTACAGGGCCTCTTTGGAAGTTCACAAAGAGGCTCCAATCTGCACTGGAAGAGCAGAAACAGCTGAACAGCAAACTGAAGATGTGATAGAGTTTCAGAGCTCCAGAGATGTTTCAATGCTCATGCACGGCAGGTATACAGGAACACTATGCCCAGTTCAGGGCCCCTGAGAAAAATGGGGGCTCTCAAATGGGATGGGGGCAGCAGGACATCAGCCCTGAGGATGTTGGCTGTGCAGGCACACTAAATCCTCCTGGATTGCAGAGATGGCCTAACCTTCCCTAGTAAATAGTAGCATTTCCCCTGTGCTAGAAAACCTTACAGAGGCTTCTCCTTAACAAGGTAACAGATATTCCCTCAGGAGGTAGTGCCACCTCCTCTCCTGGTTGCCAGGCTAATGATTTGGGTTACATCCCACTATGACCAAGATGGGGCTGGGCCACGTAGAGGAAGAAAGAGAATACAACAAAGGAGCTGCAAGAAGTAGTTAGCATGTACAGGCACCAGTCAGAGTGAGTTCCCTTGGAATTAGATGTTGAGAGTGCTTGATCAAGTGGGATGGAATGAAAGACGGGATAAGCAAGAATTCATTGACATGGGGGCAGTTTTTGGGGACACAGGATTTAACACTCTAGCAAGATCCCCAGGGGGTGGAGGAGACGCTGCTAGATTCAATCATAAAAGTCAGAAGAAAGCAATGGCCAGTGCTGAGTGATATGGAAATGCCTGTGTTGTGTACAGTGCCAACACCAAGTAAGTGTCCTCCATTTCAATATGAAACTGACACTAACCACCGAGAGCTAGGGTAGACCCCACAGGTTAAGGGGCTCAGTCCCACAAGATACCAACTGCACATCCTGGCTTCTCCAGGAAGTCATGGGTTTTTCCATGACTTCCCTTCAGATTCAATAAATTGTTAGAATAACTAAAAACTCAAGAAAGTGCTATACTTGTGATTACTGGTTTATTATAAAGATGCAAATGAACCACCAGATGAAGAGATACAGAGGACACCAAGGTCTGGGGGGTTAGGGGCAAAGCTTCCATGCTCTCCCCAGGCACACCACTCTCTCAGCACATTGATATTTTCACCAACCAGGAAGCTCACTAAGCCCCATGTTTCAGAGTTTTTATATGAGGTTTCATTACTTCAGCAAGATTGATTAAATCAATGGCCATACGATTGAACTCAATCTCCAGTCCCTCTGCCCTCTGGGAAGATGACAGGGGCTCAAGGGGATGGGGCTGAATTTCTGATCTTCTAATCACATGGTTGGTTCTGGTGCCCACCCTCCTTCCTCAACCTATCTAGGTCCTCCTTCCCTGGGTGAGTCACCTGAGTTTTAGCAAAGCCTCATTATCTTCAAAGGGGCTCATTATGAATAACAAAGACCCCCCCATCACTCAAAAAATTCCAAGGTTTTTAGGAGCTCTTAGGGACAAGGGTTTTTTTTCCAGGGTGATGAAAATGTTCTAGAAGAGACTGTGGTGATGGTGAAACAACTCTGCGTATATACTAAGACACAGTGAACTGTACGCTTCATTTTGTTGTTATTATTAATGAAAGGTAGTCTTACTAACTAACAACCTATCTAACAGAGGAAAATAAACTATCAAACAGAAAGTAAGAGAAATAAACTCACAACAAAACTACCCTTTGTTCAATTAAAACACGTGCGGCCTAACTTGTTATCTCTGGGCTCCTTCTCAGCCTGGAAAAGTTCCTGAGCGGACAGCAGGAGCGCGAACTTCCCCTGCTGCCCCAAGAAGAGACAGTGCCAGCTGCCTCCCGCCATCAAGAGGAAAGCAGCAGCGACTTGCTGCTAGCGATCGGCTACGTGAGAAACAGAAAAAACCAATACAGCAGCTTCACGGCCGCTTTTGTTACCAGTCCCTTGAAACAGAAAAAAAACCAAACACATTTTTACCCTTTAAAAGCACCATTTATTTAGGCCTTCTTTAATTTCTTCAGCAATATTTTGTATTTTTCAGTGTGCTAGTATTTCACCTCCTTGGCTAAATTTACTGCTAGGCATTTTATTCCTTTGGATGCTATTGTAAGTGTAATTTTTTTCCTAATTTCCCTCACAGATTTGTACGAGCATTCTTAAACACAGTAGGTGGAAGACAATTTGATACAACCTTTCCAAAGTCTAGTTTGGTAATATATCTAAAAATACATCTATGGTCTAAACTTTCCAAATTTGGGACTTTCTTCTAAAAAGATAACAAGACAAAGTGAAACAAGCCAGGCAAAGAAAGACAAACATTGCGTGTTCTCACTCATATGTGGCTTAAAAAGTCGATCTCATGGAGGGAGAGAGTAGAATGATGGTTACTAGAGGCTGGGAAGGGTGTGGGTTGGGGGACGAAGAGGGGTTGGTTAATGAGTACACATACAGTTAGATAAGAGGAATAAGTTTTAGTGTTCAATAGCACAGTAGGGTGACTATGATAATTTATTGTATATTTCAAAATAGAAGAGAGAGTTTGAAACTTTCCAATATATAGAAATGATAAATGTTTGAGGTGATATCCTAAATATCCTGATTGATCATTACACATTGTATGCATATGTACCCCATCAATATGTACAATTGTTATGTATCAATAAAGATTTTATTAGAAAAAAAAAAAAAAAAAAAAAAGCACCAAGCAACGTTCCTCACCGCCTGACATTTCTTTCCTCCCTCTGTGTGTCCTGGCCACTTTTTCTCTTTCTCTCTCTTTCTTTCTATCTCTGTATCTCTTTCTTTCTCAGGAAAATAAACATTTACTTTTGTATATCCTACCACTGTCTGAGAATTCTTTCTCCCCCTGCGTAGACTTCACACCCTAACAATTATCATCATCATCATCATCATTGGAGACAGGGTCTTGCTCTGTCTCCCAGGCTAGAGTGCAGTGGCGTCATCATAGCTCTCCGCAGCCTCAAACTCCCGGGCTCAAGCTTCAAACTCCCGCTTCAGCTTCCTGAGGCTGCGGACTACAGGTGTGTGGCATGGCACCTGGCCGTGAGCTGTACACTTGAAAAGGGTGAACTCTATGGTATATAGCAGGGTCTAGATAATTTTCTTAATTCTTTATATTGGATGTACATACTTTACATGATTGAAATATTTTTATGCTTTCACAATATATTTAAAATGAAAGGAAAATGAAGGCAATGCCTAGTTTTTCAAAGAGTTTGTGAATTAACCTAAAATATTTCCATTTTAGAGAACAACATAATGGCCTTTCTGTACAAGGTATCCTGAAATCCACGAAAGAAACAGACACAGATTCTGTATCCATTCACAAAAGATAAGAAATAAGACATTTTTCTGGAACATTCCACAAAATATTATAGTCCAATTTAATCTGACTTGCCTCAAAATGGCAATAGAAAAATGACTAGAAAATACTGTTTAACAGGAGAAAAGTCTCAACTTCTGTGAGGAATGATTTATTATTCTCAACTTTCCTAAGAAAATATTGTAAGAAAAAGTATGTGTAATTATAAGGAAAAAATAGCAGAATGAAAATCAGAGTTTAAAAAATAAGTACGTTATAAAGATAATACAATGCTAATGAAATTATAAAAAAAAAACAAAAGGAAGTTGTCCACTGAAATTCATTTCCTAAAGCACTTTATACAATTTAACCACCTGTAGGTGAACTGTTGACATGTTAAATTTATACGTACCTGACGTCTTATTTTACTGAACGTCATCTTTGAAGCTGCTGTCTTCTCTTCCAAATTAATGCCACAAACTGATGGAACCTCTAGCGAGGTCTCTGACATGTATTGTTTTTTTAGGGTATCAGCCGGTTTTTGTTCAAGTTGCCTCGCAAGTACCTGATAAGATATTTCTGTTACTGATCTTATAAGTCACCTTATTATTAAATTATATTAATAGTATTTAACTCTAACCTATTACTTTGAAAAATATCACCACGTACATCGACGCACCTTCTTTCCCTCTGTGTACACATTCCTTTTTATGACTGAATTCAGGCAAGTTCACAGGAGGTGTTAACTTCCTGCCAGATGGGAATTCTGTTACTTAGACAACAGATTCTGCCCACCATCCACTGGTCCCCTGATGACTTTGCAATGCTTAACAATCTACTGAAGTCTCAAAAAGAAATGGGGATGTGGGTGGGACTGGTGGTAGTAAATTTGCACTGTGAAATGTCATTCCCCTTTTTTATTACAAGCCCAAATCAACCTCAGAGTTCCTCACATATTCAATCACCTGCTCGAATCCTTCCAATAGATTCCTATGTCAGAATAAAAGGAAAATTCCAATGGCCTGGGAAGCCCTAGGTAACCTGGCCTCCATCTCCCGCAGCTCCTACAACGTTCTCCCCAACTCACCCCACTTCTCCTAGATGAGAATCCCGCCACCCCTCGTTAGGCTGAAAGTGGGGATCTGATGCCAAACTGATGAATCACAGACAGCTACAGTTATGTTTCTACTGGACAAAATTATATCCACAGGAAAGTCTTTAGGGATTGAGCCTTGAAATGAAGATGAGGAGCAAATTATTTGTAAATTTCAAAGTAAATTATAAATACCAGTGCAAAGATGAAATCAAATATGGTTTTCTTAAAATTCACCACATTTGTCCCAACTCATGAGTTAACAGAAAGGAGATGCCTTTGAAGAACTGAGTGGTCATAACAATGCACAGTTTGAGGCAGAAATAATTTCAGATTTAAGTCAAATTGACATGAAGAAAAATAAAATTGTACTAAAATCTATTAAAAAGCTACTGAAGGAAAGCTGTTACAGGATACAGCAATACCTTCAATTCATGTGGGATATGTGGAGTGAACTGTCAAAGTAACTCACTTAACTGAATCTTAACTTCAAAACACTCATTTCGGGTACTAGCATTTCCATTTACCAGCTTCACCATGGTCTAAAAATATGGCAACATAAAAACATTAAAATTATAATTCCAGCAGTATAAGACTGCATTAATTAATATTAGTCTATATCTATGAACAATCTATAACTTAACCTATTAACATTTCGTAAGTGACACCATGTCTTTACTCACCGTAAAGCATTTCTCAGCTCTAATTCTGATTTGTTGGAAACAAGGTATGTTTCTAGCCTGATATACCAAATACATTTATAATCTAGACATTTTTATATCCAACTAGATTCAACATTTAGCCATAACCAAATATTACTTTAAATTTTCTTTCAGGGAGTTTGAAAAATACACGTCTTTCCTGATACTTACTTCTTTCTTCTTTCCCATGTTCACGTTGATGCAGTCTTTCTTTGAAGTGACTGTGTTCCTTGATTAGCTCATTACTTCCTTCTTCTAGCTCATCTCCTGCTCTCTTGGAAGCAAGTTCTACGACATTTTTTGATGATCGACTTTGCTCATGATCACGCATAGCAGCAGCCAGACTAGAACACTACAATTCGACTTCTGTTTCCAGTCTTTCCTTGTTCTGTTTTTCATTCTCCAGCTTAGAATTCAGCCTTCTGTTCTCAGCTTACAGAACATCAAGCTGTCAGCTATATTGGGATATTGCTTCTGTTAATGTTTCCTCATACTCCTTTACAGTCTTTTGAAGGTCATCATTCTTTTGTTTTACAATTGCCATGTCCTCAAAATATTTATTTTCCTTTTCCTGGTTCTCATTTCTTACTGTGTTTATTTCCTGTCTTAGCATGGCAATTTCTTCCTTCAACATGTGATTTTGATGCAACAGATCTTTGTATTTTTCATCACTAGGAGGAATCTAAGTAAAACAAAGGAAACTTTTAGCTAGCACTCAATCAAACGACATATCATGATTTCCTCTGAAATTAGAGAGTAACCTGTACATTTATACAAGAAAAGCTTGCCGCAAGTGGAAATCCAACTGGAGACAAACCTCAAACCTTATACAGCACAAATTCCCAAAAGTTCAAAGTTTTATTTGAAGATAACAAATCCATGAAAGTAAGAAAGAAACCACCAGGGAAATCTTCAAGAATCTCAGAATCTGAAAAACCTTGCCCTCAATTACAACAAACCCTAAGGCAAAAAATAAAAGATTCATAAATTTGACTACGTTAAACCTTTGGGTTTACACTCTATGTCTAATCTATACACACCCCATGGTAAGAGCCTTAGCTCTGCATATATTTGGGCAGATAAAATTTCCCAAAGGTCTTTAAGTTCCTTTTCCCTGAGAACATTCTATAGACATTCTACTTTTTGAACATTCTTATAGGCACTTGTAACAATTATGTTGATTGATAAATTGTAAATCTAGGCATTGTACTAAGCATTTCTACATACATCGATGAATTCATTTCATTAAAACAACTCTGAAAGGAGAGGTTGAAAATATAAACAAGCTGCAGGACACCCTCAGGTCTTCTGACCCTACTTCTAGTGCTCCTCCACCAAATCATAGTTACTTCTGTGGCGTAAATGTATAAATACAAAAGAAGAATCTTGTTTCAAAACACCAATGGTAACTAAGATAAAATTTATAGGGCTCTTCTTAGAAAATCCTAAGATTATTTGCCATTACAATAACTTTTCTTTCCCCCTCATAATGCTTACAACAGTAGTACATGTGAAATAGGGAAAAATACATTGAACTATTTTGCTAGGAACAAAATACGGATCAATAAATTCTCATGAAGTGAGAATAGCATGGCATATTATTGTTTTCAAAAGCTCTTTGTACTGAAATAAGATACGACTTGGATGCCGAGATTTACAATAAATAATTAGAGCTATAAATGTCATAGCTCATTTTCAAGATGAGATAATATTTTTGGTTAGCTTTAGACCTAAATAGTATACATTAAATCAAAGGAATATTTTCAGTCATATAGATGAAATAAAGTTAGAAATACGAAGTTTTACAAGATTAATGTACCTCATCCACGTTATGTCTTGCAGTCCTCAATTTCGTATCCAGCACCCTCACTGTCAGTTTAAGCTTCTCTTTCACTTCGACATCTTTCCTCCATTGCTCTTTTGTTCTTCTTAAGTCTCTCCTCATTTTTTCACAAAACATAACAGCATTTCTTCTCTTCTTCGTGTTTTAAGGTAAATCTGCAATTAAATATGCTTATCTTAAAATTTGTCTTGTTAGAAAATTAAAAAGTCATTTTGTGACCTGGCTCTTCATGTATTAGTTTGTTATCTTAACAAAATTTCTATGTTCTTGAATATTTTTCCTCCCTAGTTCTCAGGTTTGTGATTCTTCACTTCAGTCTCTTCCAAGGGACATGCATATTTGAAAGGTAGCAATGAAAGAACATTCTGCTAATTGGTAAGTTTCTGTTACTAGTAACTCTGGTAAACATTAAGGAAAAGCCTGTCAGAAATTATTCGGTAAAGTTACCAGTTGAGAGTTACCATTCTTTCCCCCAACAGTCAAAATTACTCACCAATTAAGGCAGACCATTTAGAGTTGACTAAATAATAAGAAGTTACTGTTGATAAACATGTTTATAAATTCACTAGAAAGAAATGTTTACCTTCATGAAATATGGCAGGTATCCTTAAAAATGATTTACAGTATATGATAGCAACTTCAGATGTCTTCTATAGAACATGTATTTGCAGATGACCATAATCCAAGACCAAGCTAAGGAACCTCCTATCTATTACCCCACACTTTTTATGTGTCTTTATTCGGTAACACTTCCAACTTATCTTGTTGATTATTATGTATTTCACCAAAAATTTTAAGATCCCTTTTGGAACAAGACAGGATCTAATATTTAATTAAACAATGAAGAAACATATGTGTTTTCAACATAGAACTTTGAATTAATTTTATTTGTGTATGAGGGAGAGATGTTGAATAAACTCGTCAGAAATCACTTTCCATTTCACTTTTTATTCCATGGATATTAAGAAGAAAATTGTATGCATTTTTTCAAAAATGACTCTGCATTGAGGAAAGTCACCATTTCGTACTCCGTTGGTTGAACTGTAAATTAATATGAACCTTCTTGAGAACAATTTAGAAGTAGGGATCAAAGACCTTTTCTAAAAAAGTTCTTATACTTTAGCCTAATTATTCTATATGGAAGAATTTATTCCAGTAAATCATTAGAAATGTATAAAATGATTTATATGATGTTCCTTTTAGCATTAATTATAATACAAAAACATTTAAAACCCACAATAAAATTGCTAAATAAATAATGAAATTTTCTTATGTTGGACTTCCATATACCCATAGAGCCATGAAAATTATGATTTAAAAGAATATGCATTTAATTATTACAAGTGTTCACAGTGAATAATTTGTTATATTATTTCCAAGATTTTCACACTCCACAAGACTAAGAAGTTTTTCCCCCCGTTAAATCCCAGAAGTCAGCAATTACAAAAATTCTTCTACGTGCCTT
Organism: Daubentonia madagascariensis; assembly: GCA_023783475.1. NCBI lineage: Eukaryota > Metazoa > Chordata > Mammalia > Primates > Daubentoniidae > Daubentonia > Daubentonia madagascariensis. Next base: position 52,418 of record JAKFHU010002184.1, read on the forward strand.
TAGTATAAAGTAAATAGTTCAAAAACATTTCTTGAAAACTAGGATGTTATACCTCAAACTGCAGACATCTTGTTCCCATTGAACTCTTTGATGCTCTAACTGGGATTTTACGTTTTTTGTTTCAGATAGCTCCCGTTGTAGTACACAAATGTTATTTTTCATTTGATGAATTTTAGCCATAAGTAGTACACAGCACTTATGTTTGAGTTCTAGTAATCTTTTACATGAACGAACGGCATCTTGAATTTTCAACCGGGTAACATAATCTGTATCAGGGAGAAAACAAGAATAGAAATCTGAGTATTTTTCTGATACAAAGGACTGCATATTTTTACATTCACTCATTCACACACTGAATATATATTGAGTGCCTACAATGTGAAAGACATTACACTCAGCTCTGCAGATAAAAGACACAAGACTCTGCTCTTGTTTAGATTAAAGAGTAGTAAAGAACAGAGACGTAAAAAGTGGCAGATGTCAATTCAGATGGATCCTGTCAGAAAACAGAATTGCATGTTCACACAAGAGAATCTGATCTATACTGGGCCCAGGGAAGATCTTCCTGAGGAAGAGATGGCTACGCTGAGAAATGAAGGATGACAAGGAAGCAGCTAAGCACAGGGGGAAGGAAAGCATTCTAGCCACTCTACAGCATGTGCTGAAGCTCCACTGCAATGTGCTTCTAGCCAAGATGGAGTAACAGGTGATGATTTATCTTCTTACTGGAAACAAAACCAAAAAGATAAAGTACATTAAACAATGATTTTCAAGACAGAGGATTTAAGGCAATGAAGACCATGACCCCTGAAAGACAGGAAACAAATGAAGGAAGCCTTATCAAAGCCCTAGCTCCCTGCCTTCACAGACTTTCCAGCCCAAGACCAGGGAAGAAAAACTGAGTTAGACTCTACCAGACTCCCAGAGTTGGGGTGATGAAGCTAAGAGTCTAGTAAAACCAAGGCAGACAGAGATCACAGGACAGAACATGGAAGAGGAGAGAACAGCACAGGGAAAGAACCATGGAAACCTGCAGAGGTCTCCTCTTGGGTATTTAGCAAAGTGATGAACGATGCATGGGTGCTAGGAAAATACCCGAGACCAAGGGAAAAGAATCCTAAAAAGTTAGAGAAAACTGTGTCTGGTGCTCACACGGTGCCACGAAGAGTGTCCATTCATCCCTATGAGCCATGTTGGAAAAACTCATACTGCACACAGGACAATGAATAACCCAAAAGGTCTTGCCTCAGGAGAGGGGAAGTAGCCCAAAACATAAAAGAAAGACAGGAAAGGATCAAGCTGTTTATAAGTAACTCAACTGCATCCCAAAGTGAAGCTCAAGCAGATAAAAAGACGCATGGAAGATACTGTTTAAAAACCAAATTGCACTTGTAGAGATGCAAATTATACTGTCAGAGATGAAAACTACACTGGATGGAAAGAAGCACAGGTTAGACATCAAAAAAGAAAAAATTCACAAATTTGAGACATCAGTGAACTATGAGAAAACTTCAAGCAGCTAATATTTAAGTCCCAAAAGAGGGAGAAAGAGAGCAGATTGTCACACTGGGTAAGAAAGCAAGACCCAACCACATGCTGCCTAGAAGAAATGCACTTTACAGGTACAGACACAATGGGTTAAAAGGATGGAAAAAGATATGCCATGCTGATGCTTGAACAAAGAAGGCTGAGCAGGACTGGCTATACTAATATTATACCAAAGCAGATTTCACAGCCAAAAACATTACCAGCAATAAATAAGGTCATTTCACAAAGAGAAAAGGTTAGACTGATCAAGAAGACATAACAGTCCTAAATGTTCCTGCACCTAATAACATAACAGGTTCAAAATACGTGAGGCAAAAACTGATAGAACTGTAAAAAGAAAGAAACAAACGCACAAGTATAGTCTGAGATCTCAATACCCCTTACTCAGTAAGTGACAGAACAAGCAGGCAGAAAATCAGCAGGAATGGAGTAGACTTCAACACCACCATTCTTCTCAAGCACCCACGGAACACTTACCAAATTAGACAATCTTCTGGCCTTACAATCAATCGCAGTGAAAGGAGTAAGTCAAAGGTTTTAAGTTGCACAAAGTATGTTCCCTGACCACAAAGCAATCGAATTAAAATCAAGGACAAAAATATCTCTGGAAAATACTCAATTATTTGGAAACTAAGTTTAATAACACACATCTACATACCCTGGATCAAAGAGGTAATGAAAAGAGAGATGAGGAAATGTTTTGAGCTGAATGAAAATGAAAACACAACATATCAGAATGTGGGGAATGCAGCTGCTTAAATAAACAGTACTTCAATAAAAAAATTTTAGCTCTGAATGTCTATATTAGAAGAGTCCCATATCAATGACCTTGATGACTACTTTAGGAACTAGAAAAAAGAACAGCAAATTAAACCCAAAGCAAGTAGAGGAAAGGAAATAATAAACATCTGCTATAATCTGAATATCTGTGTCCCCCCCAAATTCATATGCTGAAACCAAATGCACAAGTGATAATACCAGGAGGTAGGGCTTTTTAAAGGTAATTAAGTCATGGGAGCCATGCCTTCACGAGTGGGATTAGTGACCTTATACAAGAGACCCCAGAGAGCTCATTCACCCCTTCTGCCACGTAAAGACACAGAGAAAAAGATGGCCTCTATGAACCAGGAAGCGGTGCCTCACCAGACACCCAATCTGCCACGGCCTTGATCTTGGACTTAGCAGCCTCCAGAACTGGGAGAAATCCATCTCTCTTGTTTATGAGCTGCCCAGTCTATGCTATTTTTTTTTTATAGTGGGCTGAATGGACCACAGCATGAAGGATGGAACCAATATAACAGAAAAACCGTAGGGAAAATCAATAAAACCAAACACGTTTAGGGGATCAATAAAACTGATAAACCTTTAGCCAGGCTGATCAGGAAAAAGAGAAGATACAAATGACTCATTTCAGAAATCAGTAATGTGAAATCATTGCAGATTCCATAGATATTAAAAGAATAACAAGATAATATGACCCTTATGTGAATAAACCTGACAACTTAGAGAAAGTGGACAAATTCCTTGAAAAATGAAAATGACCAATGCTCAGTCAACAAGGAATAGATTACCTGAATTACCCTCCATCTATAAAAGAACATAAAGTCGTTCTTGAAAACCTTCCTACGAAGAAAACCCCAGGCCCCAGATAGCTGTGCCGCTGAATTCTACCAAACATTTTGGAAAGAAATAAGGTAAAATCTACAAAAACTCTTCCTCCCCCAATAAACATGAAGTATACATGTCAACTCATTCTTTAATGCCAGCATTAACCTGAACGAAAATCAGACAATGATATTCCAAAAAGGAAAACTTCCTCAGGAACATGGATGTAAAAATTCAATCAATTTTTCAAGTAACCAAGGTATCCTCCAATAGGTGAATGAACAAATAAAGTGTGGTACAGCCATACAATGGAATATTACTCACCACTAAAAAGACATGAACTATAGCCATGAAAGAATATGAAGGAACTTTAAATGTACATTAGCAAATGAATGAAGCCAATATGAAAAGGCTACATACTTCATATTTCATATTCATATTGCAAGTACATGACATTCTGGAAAAGGCAACACTATGCATACAGTAAAAAGATGAGCGGTTGGGAAGGGCAGAAAAGGATAAACAGGTAGAGCAGAGAGTTCTAGGGCAGTGAAAATACTCTGTATGACACTATAAGGATGGATATACATCATCACGCCTTTGTCCAAACCCATACAATGTACAACATCAAGAGTGAACCCTAATGTATACTGTGGACTTTCGGTGATCATGATGTGTCAATGTGGGTTCACGTAATTGTGACAACTGTACCACTACAGTGAAGGATACTGATAATGGGGTGGCTATGCATGTGTAGGGGCAGGAGGCATATGGAAAATCTCTGTATCTTCCTCTCAATTTTGCTATGAACCTAAAACTGCTCTTTAAAAAAGTCTTTAAAAATTCCAAAAAAAAAACAGTTCAGCAAATTGGATCCAATGATATATTAAAAGGATAATACATAATAAACAAATGGGGTTTATCCTAGGAATTCAGGGTTGGTTTAACATTAAAAAATCACTGTTATTCACAATATTAACAAACTAAAAGGGAAAAATCAAATGGTCATCTCAGTAGATAGAGGTATCTGATAAAAATCAACATTCATTCCTGATGAAAACAAAATAAAACTCTCAGCAAATGAAGAATACAAAGGAACTTCTTCAACATGATAAAGAGCATCTATGGGAAACTTACAGCTAACATGTGTCATGGTGGAAAACTGAACCCTTTCCCCATAAAATCAGGAACAACCAAGGAGTGTCTGCCTTCACTACTTTTCCTCAGCATCAAAGATAAAACCATAAACAGAACAACAAGACTCTACCCCATGCAGTCAGGCAAGAGAAAGAAATAGAAGGCATCTAGGTTGGAAGAAGCAGCAAAACTGCCTTTATCTCCAACCATGATAACATAATAGGGATGGGTCATCTCCAACCTGTGGGCCACCTTCTTCTTTTTGTAAGCAAAGTTTTATTGGAACACAGCCATGTTCATTAACTTAGGTATTGTCTGTGGCTTTTCTCATACTTCAATGGCAGAGCTGATTAGCTGCAACAGAGACCATTTTGCCACAGGTCTAAAATATTTAGTGTCTTCAGTAAGAGAGTAGTGAGAAAGAAAAGGTTTGTCAACCATTTGTCTATACAGAAAATCTGATTGAATCTACCAAAAAACCTCATGGAACTAGAAATGAGTTTAGAGACATTGGAGGGTATAAAATCAACATAGAGAAATCAATTGTATCTCTATACAGTAGCAATAAACAATCAAATTGAAATTTTAAAAATATCATCTACTTCAGCAAAAAATTAACTACAGATAAATCTGATGGAAATACCTACACATTAAAACCAAAAAATATTATGACAATATTAAACACGACCTACATAAATGAAGAGATGCATTTTTTTTCAGGAGTGGAAAGATGCATTCTTGTTAAGATGTCAATGCTCCACAAATTAACCTATAGATTCAACACAATCCCAATCTAATTCCCAGCAGGCTAGCAGACTTTTGCATTGAAAAGCTGATTCTAAAACTCATGTGGAAATGCAAAGGATCTAGAACAGCCCAAATAACCCTGAACAAAGAACAAAATTGGAGTGCTGACTTCAACAATTATCACAAAACTATAATAAAACAGTGCAATACTGGTACAGATTGAGTATCTTGTATCTAAAATGCTTGGGGCCAAAAGTGTTTTGAATTTTGGATTTTTTTCAGATTTTAGATTTTTTGCATATACATAATGAGATATCGTGGGCATGGGACACACGTCTGAACACAAAATGCATTTGTTTCACATGCACCTTATATACATAGCCTAAAGGTAAGTTTATACAATACTTTTGATAATTCTGTGCATGAAATAAAGTTTGTATATATGAGGTCAGGTGTGGAATTTTCCACTTGTGGCATCATGTTGGCAATCAAAATGTTTCAAATTTGGGAATATTTCAGATTTTGGATTTTTGGATTAGGGATGCTCAATCCATATAAAGAAAGCCAAATGCAGATGGTCCCCAATTTGGGAAGGTTTGACTTATGTTTTTTTGACTTTATGGTAGGTTTACTGTGGTATTACATGGATTTTGGACTTACAATTGGTTTATCAGAACGTAACCCCATCGTAATTCAAGGACCATCTGGAAACCAATGGAGCACATTGAGAGGCCAAAAATAGACCCACACATATATACCCAACTTATTTTTGACAAAGGCAGGATGGCAATGCAGTGAAGAAAAGGTAGCCACTTCAACATATGGCACTGGAACAACTGGATAGCCGTATCTAAAATGAACTTGAACCCATTCTTCCCACCATATACAAAAATGACCTCAAAAAGATCAGAGATGTAAATGTAAGGCCTAAAACTATAAAACTTCTAGAAGAAAGCATAGGAGAAAATCTTTGTGACCTTGTGCTAGGCAAAGATTTCTTATTAATAGACATGACACAAAAAGCAAAATCAAAACTGGAATCAACAGAAAAATTAGACTTCATCAAAATTTAAAACTTCTGCTGTCCAAAAGAGAATACTAAGAGAATGAAAAGTCAAGCCAGAGCTGGGGAAAAATCCTCATGAAAAACATAGCTAATAAAGGAATAGCATATAGAATGTATAAAGAACTTTAAAACTCAACCAATAAGAAAACAAAAAACCTAATTTTTTAAATAGCAAAATATGGGAAAAGACAGTTCACTAAAGAGGATATACAGATGGCAAATAAGCACATGGGAAGATGCTCAACATTATTAGTCATTAGGGTGATGCACATTAAAAACCACAATGGTATGCACAATACAGTACCCATCAGAATGGCTACAAATAAAAAATTTTTTTAATAGCAATACTAAGTGTTAGTGATGATACAGAGCAAATGGAACTGTCATACACCTCTGATGGGAATGGAAAATGGTACAAAGACTTTGGAAAAACAATGTACCAGTTTCTTAAAGGGGCATGAGAAGACTGTTGTGGGTGATGGATATGTTAATTATCTTGACGATGGTGATGGTTTCACATGTGTAGATAGACCTATGGCAAACTTACCAAATTGTACATTTTATATATGTGGACTTTACCATACATCAATTATACCTCACTAAAGCTACTTAAGACAGCAACAGACATCTAAGCCTGTGGCTGGGACACAGAGAGAAAGAAGTGTATGGAATGATGCCGGATAACACGAGAGGTCTGAGATCTTTAACCTTATAGCAATGAGAAGTGATAGCTGGGTTTGAAGCAAGGGAGTACCATGATCAAATCTCAACTTTTCAAAACATATAATTATGGTTGCTGAGTAGACCATGATTTTGGCAGGTTGGGTAGCAGGGAAAACAGTTGTAGGGTACTTGCAGTATTCCAAGTGAGCGATAACGGTAACCTGACTTTGGGTAAAGGCATAGGAGAGAAGCAGAGTCAACAAAAACATTGGGAGTACCATTCACACTGAGAATAGCAGAGTGGAATTATCATGGCTCTTTGGCTGAGAGCGTACAATATACACTAGTTCTCATTCTGCTTTAAAATAAAGCATCTTTCTGAGATGAACATCACTATAACACATCAGTGATCTGTGGGGCCATGCTAAGCAATGTGTGCAGACGTCACTGTAGGATACATAAACAGGCCTTAGATTTATGCAATGTTCCTACCTTCACAATCCTTTCCAAGTTCTTCAATTTGCAGCATAAAATTCTTATAATTAGAGGAAGGAAACTCAGCATCCTCTGAGGCTGTTTCAGCTGACTGAATTAAGTCATCAAGGTCATCCACATAGGGTATTTGGTTTTTGACCTATCAAATAAATAACACTGTTTCAACGTGTCCCCCAAATATTTACAGCATATACTGAATGTACAAAAGTGCCCTCTTTTACATGAGCACAAACACAGGTACTTCTTCAAAGAACTCATACCTTTGTCAACAGCTACTACTTCTTAATCACTTTTTCAAACTAAATGCCTTTACAACAAAACATTCTCTATTTTTTTTACTTTACCTTTTGTAACATTTTTTAACAATAATACTTTGATAATTTATTTTTACAATACCTTGTTCTTTTTCTTAGATGTTTTCTTTCCAGGCCTAAAAATAAAATAAAATAAAGAATTCCTTTCAGGCATATGGCAAATATGTAAAACACAGAGAATATCTAAAACTATTGTTTCTTACATAAAATCTCTGTAATTGTAATCTATTTCTCTTAATCATAAAGTTTACAGGTTTTTTTCTTATAGGTAATGTAAAATACAATAATTCTCTACAAGAGGGATTAAACTATAAACAGAAAGAATAACATTAAGGGACAAAGAACTACTACTATCATAAAAATTAAGTTTAGATCAAACTTTCTGATAGTCAAAGCAACAGGAAAAACATAATGTTACTTGCATTATTTGATAGAAATATACTGGGTTTTTTGTGTGTGTGATTGTCCTTTTCAATAAAAACAAGTTTTTACTGGTACCAGAACCTACCTGGAAAGTATGACTTACATCCTTATATGAGGGAAACTCTATTTAATGATGCTATTAGTTAGCTTTATCAGGACTTACTATGCAAATACTATGCACTATTCTAAGTGCAGTACGTGTGTTACACTCATTTTAATCCTCAAACAATTCGGTGAGGTAGGTAACATGTTAGGTATTTTATGAAAGAAATTAGGCACAGAAAGGCCAAGTACCTTGCCCAAGCCTATACAGCTAGTTAGTAGCAGACCCAGCATTCAAACTCAAGAATTCTGGCTCCAAAGCATGTGTTTCACCATATGCTGTGAAAGTAGTATTTATTTTCAGATGTTTTAAGTGATATGGTAGCAGATGAATCAATATTATCATTCCATTTCTGGCCATATGATCAATAATAATTTCTGAACCTTGCAAATATTTTTAAATAAACAACTGTATACCTACGAAGTTTTGAAACCTACTTTCAATACATTAAGTACAATTACTACAGTTAATAAGTTTTCTAAAGAAACTCATCAACAGGCATTCATTCATCTATTCAACTGTTTATTCCTGCATTCAACAAATACTTATCGAGCACACGATACATGTCAATGACAGTGTTGGGACAGGGAAACATGGTTTTTTTACTTTAAAACATTATCACACAAGCATAATAATCATGATCGATTGTCAATTATTTGCATTTCTATTGTACATGAACAAAATCCTCCCCTTCAGCCCAGAATCTAAACAACTAAGTTGATACACCTGATATTTTAGAGGACCTTATCAGATCATATCTATTCATGATGCTACTAGCAAAGATATGGTAATATATGTACAATCATCAAGGAATGTTTAAACTCTATTCACTATGGCCTAAGTTCATGAGTACATAATGTTTTAAAAATTTATGTATGATAGCTTAACTTTTAGGTCATCACTTGCATGTCCAATTACATTAGAATATTCCATTTCTGAACCAATTCTGAATCAACAACCTCCTACCCTAAGACTATACAGGAATAGAACTTCTAAAGAAAATTAGTTTAAATCTTTAGGAGATAACGCATCAAGTTTTCTAATGCTTAGACATGCAAACAAAATTAAATTTCATAAACATGCCTTTTCCTACTGGATCATTCTCAACATGATACAAACATACTCTAAGAGCTTCTCTTTTCAAATAAAAAAAAAAACTCCCTTGAACCCCACATTCTTCTTCAGTTATCACCCATTTCTCTGCTGCCTTTCCCAGTAGAAGTTCTCTCAAGCGTTGTCTACGCTCATCCACTACAGTCAGGGTTCCATGGTGACCATTTATTGAAACTGCTCCTTGTCCAAGTCACCTGTCCCCATCTTAATCAATCATTCAACAGCATTGATATAGTTGAGTATTCTCTAGCTTTGGAAGACTGCACTATTCTATTTCCAGAAAAAGTATCACTGCTAACATTCCTTCACAGGGAATGTTCATCCTGAGGAATTTCATGGAAACTGCTGTCATCATTCACTTGTGGCAGACCATCACTTAGTAAATTGGTCTTCTCAAACATGGTGTCATCACAGATTCTTTTGAGGTCCACTTTCCATTTTCATTTTTCTTTACTTACTTCTTGAGCAAGGCAAGACCACTACTTTTTAAAAATCCATAAAATAAGCCAATGTTTGCCAATAATTCTACTGACAAAGAATAAAAAGATAATTTTTACAAAATTCCAACTCTCTCCATCTCAATTCATTCATGAATTAAAAAAACAGTTATGAAGTACCAACAACATACAAGGAAATGTACATTCCCTGATTCAAACCAGGTAAATGTATGCATACAACTAGGATACAATGTGATATGTAAAAGTTGATCTATGAAAAGTTATAAGAAGGCTCCACAGAAGAGGCAAAATAGAAGAGGGGCTCCCTAGACCAAGAAGTGGGACAAACCAATCTACTTAGAGAACAGAATGTGAACACCAAGAATAGGCCCACGGCATCCAGGTGTCTCCTAGGAACTGGAAAGGAAAATTGTAAAATACATGGAAGTGAATACTGAGAGATGAATGCTACCCTAAGCTTGAATGCTACACTGAAAGGCAGGAGCTCACAGACTACAAGCAATGACTCTCAGGCATGGGAGTAATAATTAGATCTGTGCTATATTTTTGCTTTCATTTTTAAATATGACCATGTTTCATTTAAGCATGAGGCACATACAACATGAAAGAATAAATTGGGAAAATATGTTGGGGGGAATCTTATTTTTAGAATGCCTATATGTCATTACATACAGCTTAAAAATAGTCATATTCTGATTAATTCTGATTTTGTTTGAAAATAAAATAATTGGGTAACTTTTGTACACTTTTATCCTACTATCTAATGATAGTATAAAAAGCTGGGTTTACCAGCAGAAAATTGTAATTACTTTCTTATGGAGTAAACACACTCATAAAAATAACACTATCACATACCCACATAAATTGACAAAGAGACTGAAATTTCCCACTGGAGATTATGATGTTAGGATTTCAGCAGGAGCACATAAAAATACCAAAAACAGAAACAAAACTAACAATTATTTACTATAGAAGACAGACACACAGACAACTCTTCTGGTTAAGACTAAGCACCTAAAGAAAGGGACATCTTCCTGAGAGTAACTGTAAAACAATTCCCTTGACCCAAACTTCGACAATAAGTCTACAATTCTGGAATAAGAAGAAAGTTTTCATTCTAAACATAGTTGACGGAAGGCAACTTTTAAATAGAGAACATCTGGTTAAAGTTGCCTCAAGCCTGAAAAAGGACTGACCTGTAGCTATGGTAACAAGTTAGCCACTCAGAACCACTTTCAAATCGAGTCAATCAATCAATACCATTGCCCTCACTCATCCACCAATCAATGTCAGCCACGTGCTTCTGAAAAACAGCCAATCAGAGAACAACTCACTCCAATGCAACATGCCTGAAAGTGCAAACCAATCCATAAGAGTCTCACTCAAATAACCACGCTGCTACAGATGATGACAACCCACCTATGCTTCAGAAAGTTGGCCCATCCTGAAACTCCACTCTTCCCAGAACCTTACAGAAGAGCAGCAGCTGCCCTGTCGGAAGAGACTGTGCCTGACCAACATAGCTGTCTTACTGGAGAAAGCAATAAATTCCAACTTTGTCTTTTCATTTCAGATATTGAAAGCTCATCATCCTTTGGAAAGAATTTTTTATGTCCCTTCAATTTACCTCCCTTATATTTTATTTTTCCTACTAAACTACAAAGTTTGCTATTCTTTTGATCCATCTTATCATAACTGTAACTATCATAATTACCAGTAAAAGAATAAATACTGATAACCACATTCTTGGGCTTTTCTCCCTCAATGAGAAAACATTAACACAGAGAATGTAGCTCATTAGAAAGAGCCAAAAGAATCCAAAAAGTACATAAAATTGCCAGGTAAAACAGTCACAATGAACCATACCAAACTTTTTAAAGACTGGAATTAGTCTAATGTCTAAAACAATACACCCAGGGCAAACTCCATTCGCTCATTGAATGAATATTTATTGAGTAGCTGCTTACTATACGTTAGGCCCTTTCCTAGCACTGGGGACATGGCAGTGAACACACAAAAATCCTACTCGTGAGAGTGAAGTGAACAACGATAACAATAAACAGAAGAGATGGCAAAATATAGTATGTTAGAGTAGAAAAACTAAAGCAGGAAAATGAAATTGTTATGTGTTGGAGGGGAGGGGTGGGAGAAATATTAGGATGGCCACAAAAAGCTCTGCTGAGAAAGTGGCTGTTAAGGAAGGAACTGAAGGAACGGAAGGCGCAAGCCAGGAGGCCATCTGAGGGGAAAGTGTTCCAGACACAGGGAACTGCCAAGGACAGAGCTGTGCCTGCAGTGTTTATGGAACAGGGAGAAGGTCTGTGTGGTGGGAGCAGAATGAAAGGGATAGGAAAACAGCAGCTTAAGTCAGAGAGAGGACGGGTCGGATCACGTACCGCCTTTTCCGTGTTAGGAACAATTGTGGCCCATACCCTGAGTGAAACGAGGGGCAATTAGAAGGGTCTGAGCAGAGGAATGACATAATCTGACTTATGTTTTAATAGGTCTGGTGGGTTAAGAATTGATGGCAAGAGGATTTAAAGAGTGGAATTAGTATATAATAGTATATAATAATATATATAATACATATATATAAACAAACAAGGGCAATTTAGGAAGCAAGAAGAACAATTAGCAGTCTATTACTCTCATCTGGACAGCAGGTGGTGGTGGCTTGGACAGGGAAGATGCGACTGGCTGCTGGATATATTTTCAAGGTAGACCTGATAAGGTTTGCTGATAAATTAGACATGAGGTGCGAGAGAGAGAGACAGGTCAAGGGTGACACCAAAGTTTTTGGAAGAACAACTGGGAATTGCCATTAATGCAGGTAGGAAAGACCACAGGAGGGGGAGGCATGAGGAAGACCATGAGTAGAACCATCGGACCTGATACATTGGTGATACCCAGTAACTAATCAGAGAGAGATGTCAAGTAGGCAGTTGGGTATACTGATCTGGAATTAGGACAGAGATCTGGGATGGTCATAAATTTGGAAACTGTTAGCAAACACAAGGTAGTAAAAGGCATGAGAAAGACCAAGGACTGAGCCCGGGGACACTTCAATGGTACAAGGTGGGGCATGAGGAGAAGAACACAAGTCCAGCTAAGATAGATGGACTACAAGCCCAGAGGAAACCCAGGTGAGTGACTGACACCCTGAAAGCCAAGGGAAGAAAGGGGTGTGGAGGAAGAGTCTTCCATTACGTCAAATATTGCTGATAGCTCCAGTCAAATGAGGTCCAGGAAATTGTGTCTAGATTCATTAACGTGAAAATCAGTGGTAACCTTGAGCAAAACAATTTTGGAGTGGGGGGAGTGACAATTACTGGAGTGAGTTCCAGAGTGAATGGAAAGGAAATCTGAGACCACAAGTACAGACAGTTCTTTCAAGGGCATCATCCCTAAGTGGCATGATCGCAGAGGATCCACTTTCTTCTTCTTCTTTCAACTTAGCTGTAGTTTTCAATCCTTATATGATTGTTTACTATATTTTAAACATTATAAGGGTTTTTATAATTATATACATATGGCATTATAAAAAATGCCAGACCAAGGTATTAAATAATAAATTCATAAAATGATACAACCAAAAGACCCCTCGAACATTTCTTGATTATATAAGCTGATTGTCATTTTGCTCTTGCTTATAAATAATGACCACAGAACGACTAAAGGGCAGTTTCAAGGACGATATTTCTTGCTTGACAAAAATCATTTAACCCTTGGATACATTATACTGATCAAAGACACAAAGTAATTACTCATATTAAAATATTGATTCTGTAACGGTAATAAAAGGGGAAAATGCAAAAATAAGCTTACTTTGTAAACTGAATTTTTACAAATTATGTAATATGAAGTCATTGTTGAAATATACAATGTGGAGCATACTGAAATACATTATCTTTTAAAAGGAAGGATAAGGGTATGCATGCAAGGTACCCTTAAGAAGAAGATTCACTGCATTAGTAGCAGGTTGGTTTTTAGCACAGGGGTGAGCAAATTAGTGCTTGTGGGCCAAATCCAGTTCACTTCCTGTCTTAACAAAGAAAGTTTTATTGGACCACAGCCATACCTATTGACGTATTGTCTTGAAAGATTGTGGACTACAACAACAGAGACTCTATGGTTCATAAAGCCTAAAATATTTACTATCTGGCTCTTTATAGAAAAAGTTGGCCAACTCCTGGTTTGATAGGTCAAAGATCCTTTGATGTATTTTAATGTTTTACCCAAAATACTGAAATGTTTATATGGAAGATGGATACCCATGTGCAATCCCTTGTCAATATTCAGATTCATTTGAGGGTGGAATATTTGAGCACTCATGAATTGAGAACAAAAAACAAAAATGTAATAACTAGCAATTTTGCTGGTAACAAGGTACAGTGCTACGGTAGCATTGGCTTCCATGTGCAACGCAGCAGATATTACAAGAATTCTAACACAATGTGCTTAAGATGTGTCATCAACCTAAAATGCTTTAACCACGCTTGAACTGTGGAATAATTAGTACACTATAGATCTAATGCTAACCTCATTTTTTAAGTGGTTACGTACTACATTATTTTATGGGTATGACAATTTAACTATTTCCTTCTTGATGGGTATTTAGACTATCTCCAACATTTTTACATCACAATGCTATAATAAATATCCTTAAGATACGTATGTATATGTGTAACATATTTATATAAAGATCCTTAACATCCATATATTACATACCCTTAACATGTGTTATATATTTTATATCTATAAACTTTTATATATATATACACACACACACACACAGGCTTATTGTATATTGTATACAATATGTGTTTACACGAGTCATGTTTTCCTGTAGGATCCAGTCTAAGCAGTAAGTGTTAGCTTAAAGGAATGATATACTGGAAATTTTGATACATGCTACTAAATTACCCTTCAAAGAGGATTTACCAATTTCATTTAAAACAGTGCACGACAGTGCCTTTTCCTCACATTTGCCAACACTGGTTATTATTTTTTTAATAAAATATCAGTATGATTGAGAAAAATGGTATCTCATTGTTTGTTAATTTGCATTTTTCTGTTTACCAGGCAAGGCTGAATGTCCCCAGTAAAAGTATAAAATTTGTAAATCATGAGTATTAGCCCAAACTAGAATATTCTACACTACGTAACTATTGTGTGTTAAACGGTGCTGCAGGCTCACCTGTCACACTCTTCCGTCCTAGGAAAGTGTGGATTATCACGTTTTCCACTCTTTCTTTCCTGAATTTCTCCATCCTCATCGTTAGCAGCAGCAGCACCATCGTATAGGTTTTCTGAAACTACCATTTCATTACTTTTGTGTGTCTTCTTTTTTCTTCCACCTTTAATGAAAGTTTGATACTAAGAATAATTGTCATTAATTTATTCAGTAAAAAGAATTTTTTGTTTTCATTAATTGTATTGCTTGACTCAGTCTGTCATGATTTCAGTCATGAAAATATTTTGTGCTTACTTTATATACAATTATCTGATTATAGGATATAATTATTATAATTTTATCACTGAAATTTTTGTACGGTCTGCTTCATTTCTGTTTGAGTGAATGAAACAGAATTTCCCCCAAATTTGAAAAGGACCCTTCTGAATTTTGTGTTTTTATTCCCATCCACTTTTCACCATCTAATATGAATTTTTACCCTGTTTGGCAGAAACAGAGAAATAAAAAAAGACACAAAATGTGCCCACTTCTGTCTTTACCACCTGATTTTTACATTAAACAGCCAGATTTAGAGGGTGTGACATTGTGGGGCTTCAGAAACAGAAAGGAACGTTTCCACTTTCCATACTAAGCTATTCTTTTCCCCACTGCCTTTTATCATGTTTTTTACTTGGATCCTGGGATATGAAAAAAGTGAAGGTGCTCACTGAAATATATGAACCAAAGTTTGCCACAGCACAAGGAACAGAATGAAAAAGCAGATTTGCTAGTGCGAACTCTGGAAAATGAGATGCTTTAAAATATCACATTCAGCAACCATAACATTTCATAGCTAGAAGACATACAGTATAACTAATTATCTGCCTTAATTCCATTATCTACTGATAATGGGAGTAAAACCAAGAAACATTAAATGATTTCTCCAAAGGTCCTAACGTGGCATTGCCTATATTCATTCTATGGCACCAAAAGAGGTGATACAATGCCATAATGCTGAATCTGAGAAATTACCAGATAAATTCATCAAATTCATCAGATAAATTAAAAGTGTGACTCTGGCAAAGGAATTTAATGCCTTAGCAGGAGGTGGGAGGCCTCATCCAGTCTTACTTTCAAAGAAGAATATTTCCAGCTTTTTGTCTATCTTTAAAACTCAATGTAGAGAACTCTGCTTTCTACTTTGGAGTCAAATACTAAATTTTTGGCTGAGCATTTAAAATCATACATGCCCAAACTTACCAGACGTTATTCAGCAACATAATAGAAAGATCTGATTCAACAGAAACATTTGAGAGTGGTGAATTTAAAAAAATATGTGGAAAGGTATATATATTTGCTGCCAAAAATATTTAAAGTGGTCATGATGAAATTCTATAAATTCCAACACTGTGAGTTCAACAGATAAACTCACACACATGAAAGCACATTAAACAGATTCCTTTGGCTGGGATTATTCACTTGCTAGGTAAATATTTATATCTCTTCTCCTCTCCTTCCTTCCTTCCCACTGGATTCCCTTTTTTTTTGTTTAAATACATGAAATTCATCTTTAAGTCAATAGGAGATAAAAACCCCTAGACCTTATTACATTATTTTAGCATTTTCTTTTATGCTTATCCTGGTTCAGACGGTCACATGGTACGTGGATAAATTAGTTTCCCAGTCCTTATGCCACTTGGAAGACTGACAGACTTAGGCTGATTGAGCAGCAAAGATTATGAAAAAGTTTTCCTGAATTCTTATCATTTTCATAGCAGAAACAATCTCTTTGTATATACAATTAATATATAGATTACTCTATTTTATACATGACCTTTACATAAGTACAAAATCAGAATAGATCAGATCATTGATAAAGAGAAAAAGCAAAAAGCAGCAGCAGCAAATGAACCCCTACCACTTTTTAAGAGGAACCTTTTCTTTCTCCAGAGCCAGAAACTCTCCTTGTAACATGCCTACCTCATTCTCAAACTTGCATATCTTGTTGAATTCTTCCTCTAGACATATTTTTAGGTTTTGTCGCTATATGGTGGAGAGGAAGTCTCATTTTCTAATTCAGGTTCCATGCTTGGATATTTTTCAGCACTGCAATGATCATCTAATGGCTTCTGGAAGAGGTCCTGCTTTGGTTTTCTTCTCTTAAAAGGGTTTGTCACACCAGAAATACTGGGCCTTTTTATCTGAAACATACACTTCATTCCTTTGCAATGAGGAACCCACAAAACAAGACAGTTTTTTGGATCACTCGACTGAGGCCCACATTCGCTGTCCAATTTCAAACTAGTGGTATTTTGGTCCATATTTGTTGTTGTTTCCATATCCAGCTCTTGGTCTTCGTTCATTTCAACTCTGACTACTTCTGGGTTACTTGCATTTTTCTTTTCTGCATCGTTATCGAAATTCTTCTCATCTCTCTTAAGAACGTTTTCAGTGTTTGGTCTGTTACCATTTCCACCGTCTACTTTGTTTTCATTTCTATAAAGCTTTGAAGACACAGCTTCTCTATTAAGATTCTTATTCATTTCTGGCTCTTCAGACATTTTCTGCAGATGCAAAAGTGGATGGTTCATGGATTTATTTTGTTTCTCAGATGCTATTAAAATAACTTTCTCCTTAAGTATCAAGTATGGACAAAGAGAAATTAGAAAGTAATTAAAATTTATTTGTTAAACTTCTTAATCTATGTTCAGCTATTCCCAATTCACTGCATTGTAACTAAAAAGTGAAAAATAATTTGCCTTAGCCTAAAATAGGAGAAAAACATGAAGCAGAAAACTTAACTTTGTCACTGTTTATTTCAACTTAACTTAATTCATTATGTATTAACTCTACCAAAAATGAATTAGCAGATGATCTGTAGTGTTACAAAGGCTTTCTCCCTTAGAAAGATTTGACCTCACCATACTTAAATGGTGAGCCCCTACAGTGCTCAGTTATCCTGAAGTACTTTTTCTAAAGATTACTAACTGGAGAGTAGGCACATCTATTATTATTAATAAGAATTACTAGCAGCCCAAATTAACACCAATCAGAAAAAAAAGCCACGTCTTAAACTTTAATTCAAATTATATACTATATTATAATAGTGCTATGTATCTAGATAGATTATCAGTCTAAGACCAATTCTAATACATTCTACGGCCCACTAATGACAGCACATAAAAAAATTGATAATATTGACTGATTTCCTCCATTGAAATCATTCATAAACTTATCTTTATATCCTAATAGTAAACGTCCCATTCTGAAAGGCATGATTCTGTTCATCAGCAGTTGGGTTGATTTTATGACCCCATACTCTCCCCTCAACGTACACATTAAGGTCAACTAGAGACCATAAGGCAGAACAAACCTTTCACTTAGACATTATTGACTGGCAATGTAAAACTGCAAACTTTGAGCCATTGGGAATGATTACTTTTTTTTAAGTTTCAGAATGTTATGGGTCTACAAACACTTTGGTTACATATATTGCCTTTGCACTGCCCACATCAGGGCTACAAGTGTGCACATGCCTCAGAGAGTGCGTTCCACACCATTTCAGTGTGAATTTACCCATCCTTTCCATGCCCCTCCCACCTGCAATGATTACTTCTTTAACACGAAGCCGAGTCAGTGGCCATCACTGTTCATTTTTTCACGACTTACATTACTTAATAATATGAGTCTATATTTGCTGTCACCTTCTCTGTCACATAAGGAGGCTATAGTAATTCTGCAAATTCCCAAAATTTTTTGCAACAATTCCAAGGGTAAGGTTTAGGTATACATTACGATAGATTTTAGGTTTTATGACTAGTTAAAATGTTTTTAAGAGGAAATATTAAATTACTTTTAGTGATTCTAAAAGGCTAGACTGAAAGGTATTTTCATCAGGAGTATGCTATGTTTTTAAAGAAAAGAAAACAACTTTAAACTGGGAATTTAAATTTAAATTTTTATATACCTGTGGCTGGTTATTTTCACTTCTTTCAAACCTTTTTGGCTTTTCCTCTGATAGCACTTCTAAATCTTGTTCTGTTGACAAATTCATATATTGAGTTAAAATGTGAACAGTTAGATCGGAGCTACAGTCTTTATAAAAATAGACAGAAAAATAAAATTTATTTTTATTTTATAATTTGAGAGTTCAAATGGAGCTTAATCTTTGGTGGGATATATACTTCTTTAAAAAATACTTCTAATTATCCAAAACTTCAACAACCCACTTTGGGTGACACTACATGTCACCAGGTTCCGGGCATACAAACATCTCAAAGATTCACAAACAAATTCATCCAGCCAACATAAATGAAAAAAACTTTCAGGAATGAAACAAAATTTAAAACAAGAGTAGAAGCACATTAAGTAACACTTGATACTGTTCTCCACTTCATAATAGTACCTTATTCATGATTTCCAAAATTACTGTTATCATTGACACCTTTATTGGTACACACCCTTTTCCTTATATCTGAAATGTTTTCCACTACTGTTCTGACAAATTTCTTTTCATCTTTTAAGACTCAGATTATGTGAAGTCTTCCTTGATTCTGGCTATCGTCCCCCAGATAAACAGGCGTCTCCTTCCTTGGGGCTGCGTTAGTACTTTATCCATTTTTCTACCATACCTTTTCCACCTAAACTGTAAATTATATCTTTACATACGTATCCCATTTGCTCGTAGACTGTAGGGAACAATCTTTTGAATGAACTTCGTATAAACAGTCTTTATCTATTTGGTTCAATAATTGTTTTTTGAGTTCCTGCTAAGTGCTAGGCAGTTGGCTTTAAAAGCTGTAAATAAAAGGTGTCAAGGCAGGCTTTTCTAGACATCATGCCTGAGCTGAGCCTTTAACAGTGAGGTGAGCCTGGTGAAAGGAGTAGAGGGCGAGAAAGGGCACCAGCCAGGCAGCAGCAAGAGAGGGAGAGAAGCCAGAAAGAGTGTAGGTATTTGCCTACAGTAGATGCACTGGTAAGGAGGGCATTGCCAGCAGTTCAGGAATGCCAGAGAAAAGGGCAGACAGGGGAAGGGCTAAAGGTGGACAGCTGGGGAGAAGTCAGATGATGAAAGGCTTCTATGTAATTTTAAGATACTTGGACATTCATGTTTTAAGGAGTGGTTCATGGTCCTATTTGCACTGGAGACAGATCACTCCAGATGCTGTGGGAGGATGGATGTCAGGGGCAAATGAATAAATGGAGGGAGCCAACTGGAGGCAACATTGCAAAATAAGGATAATGCGGACAGTGAGGGAGTGTTTCCAGAAAGATTCAGAATATAAAAATATCAGTGCCCAGTATAGAATGAATTTTTATTGAATGAATAAGTGTATATACATGGGTCCCTGGAGAACTAGACTTTGCTCACTACTTCACAAAAGGTACCAAGCGAGAAGTGAAACGACCTACGTGAATTGTTGAAGTTGCTCATGTTTCCTTTTTTGTTTTTCTGTTTCATGTCTTCCTGTGCTGAGGAAACAAATTTAGGTGCTTTGTTTAAAAGTCCTGCTTCTCGGGTCTATCAACCTTATGAAGAAATAAGAGCAAACAAGTCACTTGTATAGATAAGTAACTCTGTATTTACAGCTGGAAGTGACTACTCAAGCAGTTAACTGATCATCTTCTGTACAGTATAATGTCAATTCTACAGTTAAGAAAAAAAGAAAATAGACCGAAAGGTAGGGCTGGAAAACACACCGGCAGTCATCTTGGTTTGGCCTAAGAAACCTTCTGCCTATACAAACGGGCTTCCCCTTACAGATGCTAAGAGTGTACCCCTTCTACTTATTAAAAAAAGAGTTAACTGCAAAACAACCTCAGACAAGTTCTTCCAGAAGAAAGCATTGTTATCATAGAAGATGACAACTCCATGAGTGTTATTGCCCCTAAAGATCTTCCAATGGGACAAGACCCTGAGTAGGAGGGGAAAAAAATGGCGGTCTGATAGAGTCCTCCCACCGCACCGCTCCCAAGTAAGGAGGTGAAAAACGTCATCGGCTACCTGCAAGCATGGACCGCTCACGCTGAAAACAGCATTGTGAATCACAGAGAAACAACGCGGAACGCCCAGCCCAAGAAAACAGGTACAAAATTTTCACAAAGATCGGAGGGCGCACGGAGCACAACAGAGCCCAGAGCATGGGAAGGACACGCTCATCAGGTCGGCGCAGCGCGACCTGCCCCCCAAGCGGTTACGCGCCTCCCCATCCACTCAGTCAGGGACAAGCCCAGAGTTGGGGCAAAGCTGTTGCTGGAGGCAGCAGACTCTGTGGACAGGAAGCAATTGCGAGAGCCAAACAGAACTCTCAGCTGCAATATACAGGGACCGCTCAGGGTGGGGTAGGGACCGGGCGAAGATTCAGCTTCCCGGTACAGTGCGCGGGAACCCGCAGGCCGGCACTGCGCCACTAGAAGTCAGTGGGACTGGGCCCAGGAGTTTAACGGAGAGCGGGACACGCCCTTAGGAGCTGCTGGAAAGTGCCTCCGCAGGCCACAGGCCAGTCGAGAAAAGCTGCGCTCCCGGGCGCCATTGGAGCCCTGCTGTGCGCCAGGCTGGTGGCGGCCGCCATCTTTAAAGCCGCCCGCGCGGAGCTGTGAACCGGGTCTCCAGCTCTGCCCCGCCCCGGTCCGGGGCTCTTCTGCTGGGGCGAGACAGGCTTTGCCCTTGGTAGCCAGAGATAGCTGCATCCGGGGGTTCCAGGTGGGACGAGATCCCGGAACTGTAATGGCAGGACCTTTGTGTATTGGAAACAGTTTGCAGCTCGTCCATCTGGTCCTGCTACCCCAGCTCTGGCCTCCGACAAGTCCGCTACGTGCTGGTCCTAGTGCCCGCTCTTGAGGTCCCAGCCCTCCTGTACCCCAGAGATCGGTCATTTTGAATGCTGCTGGCTATAATGACTCATTTGGTATAATTGCCGGTTCTCATGACAACTGAATACCTCAAGAGCCACAGGCAACCAGAGCAGCTCCCCATAACCCTGCCCACTTCATTAGGGAATTTCGCGCCATCCAGGAGCGCTTCCAGTGGCCACTATTCCCCCCTCCCCGTGGGAACATCCCCCCTGCGGAGACTGCTGGGAATAGAGACACCCATCCGCCTCGCCTTGGGGTCTAGTGGTGGAAAAGGGGTGCAAAATTGGAGATCCCCCTATCAGCCAGTATCACGCGGAGACGCACATCAGAAGGACAGACACACGTGGCTAGATAAGCAACCTCTGAGCTGTGTAGAATTTTCCCAATTCAGCTCTCACACTGCAGCCAAAAGAAATTGTGTTTCTACCTGAACCTCAGGAGGAGCAGGGTCAAAGTAACCCCTAGGAGCTACAAGGCCCCTTCCAAAGTGTGGGGCTTTCGCATACCCCAACTGGGGGATCAAAGTCTGCCATGGACATAACAGAATACCTAGCTCTTAGGGAGCTGTGGATTCATATCCTCAAGTACAATTCACTAGCTTAGAGCTCAAGCTGGGAGGACAATCTCACTACACTCCACCAGAAAGAGGAGAAGACAACAGGTCAGAGATAACCCAAGATCCACCAAACTTGCTAAAATACACCTCAAGGAAATACAGGCCACTACTTCTCTCCCTGGCTCTGCCAAGGAACGAAACTTGAGGGCTTGGAGACAGGGCCATAAACTAGCCCTAACACCCCCAGCTCCCAACCAAGAGGCCACATGAGAAAAAACCTGCGAAAGAACTCAGGGAACATGAAAAATCAGAGTGAAAAGTCACCCCCAAAAGAAATGATCCGTTCCTCAGCAATGGATACCAAATCAAATGAAATAGATAGAATGACAGAAGAGGAATTTCATTTATGGATTATAAGAAAGCTCAATGAAATTCAAGAGAAAATTGAATCCCAGCACAAATAAACCACAAGAAAAATGCAAGAAATGAATGAAAAATTCTCCAAAGAAATAGAAATATTATGGAGAAATCAAATAGAAATTCTAGAAATGAAAGAAGCATTCCAGGATCTACAAAACCCAGTGGAAAGCCTTAAGAATAGGCTGGACCATGTAGAGGAAAGGATTTCAGAGCTAAAAGACAACTCCTATGCGCTAAATAAATCAGTCGAAGAGAAAGAACACAAAAACAAGAGGAATGAACAAAGCATACAAGAAATGTGGGATTATGTAAAGAGGCCAAACATAAGGATCATAGGCATCCCTGAGGGAGAGGAAGAAAATTCGTGTGGGCTGGAAAATCTATTTGAAGGAATAATAGAGGAAAATTTCCATGGCTTAGCCAGAAGTCTCGATATCCAAGTACAAGAAGCACACAGGACTCCTGGGAGACTCAATGTGAAAAGGCATTCACCACGCCACAAAATTATTAGACTGACTAAAGTATACACAAAAGAGGCACTCCTCAGAGCTGTAAGATGAAAAGAGCAGGTAACCTACAGAGGGAAGCCGATCAGATTAACTGCAGATTTCTCAGCTGAAACCTTACAAGCCAGAAGGGAATGGGGAGCCACCATCAGTCCAATGAAAATTCTTATCATTTGCAGTTTGTAAATGAGGAAAGGTAGTAGGATACCTTATTATAAGGATGAAGGTTAAAAATTTGTTTGGGGGCATATTGATAAATGACTGATGGTTCTTTTTAGTTTTCCCTTATTTCTAACTTATTCCCATATTCCTATGGTAGTCATATTTTAGCGTCCAATATCTACTTGGCATATTAGAAGACCATCATTATGATATAAGGACACAAAGGCAAAAATTGTGTTGAGCTGTGAGGTGTAAAGAACACAGGACTAAGAGTCAAGGGACTGTGTGCTAGAACTACTTCTGCCACAAACTGGACATGGGACCTGGGCAAGGTCATCTAGGTCCAACCCTAACTAGGCCTTACCTGAGAAAGCTATGCCTAGGTCCACAGAATCTCAAGGAAACTCTATGTTGCTTGAACTTGAACAGGTGTACTATTCAAAATAGTTTCTGCTCTCCAGAAACTATTCTAATAAAAAAGTCAGACACTACCACAGGCAATTCTGCTACCAAGCAAATGCTAATGGTGGTTTAATAGAAGTAACAAGCGGCGATGGAATGATGCACGTGGGGAAATTCACTTTGTAGGTTTCTCTGAAATTTTCTTAAAGGAGGTATTTATGGTTAGGTTAGTTAGGGTTGGACCTAGATGACCTTGCCCAGGTCCCATGTCCAGTTTGTGGCAGAAGTAGTTCTAGCACACAGTCCCTTGACTCTTAGTCCTGTGTTCTTTACACCTCACAGCTCAACACAATTTTTGCCTTTGTGTCCTTATATCATAATGATGGTCTTCTAATATGCCAAGTAGATATTGGACACTAAAATATGACTACCATAGGAATATGGGAATAAGTTAGAAATAAGGGAAAACTAAAAAGAACCATCAGTCATTTATCAATATGCCCCCAAACAAATTTTTAACCTTCATCCTTATAATAAGGTATCCTACTACCTTTCCTCATTTATCATGGTGCTATTGTCTGAATGTCTGTGTCCCTCCCAAAATATCTATGTTGAAATCCTAGCCCCCAAGGTGATGGTATTAGGAGGTGGGGCCTTTGGGTGGTTCCCACCCATTTTTCTCAGGTTCCCAGCATTTTTATGCTAGCCAGTGAATGCAACTCAAGAATTGTGTCCACTGGATGGTGGATATCAAGAAGGAGTACTCCCATGAGGTCACAAGACAAACTCTCAAGGACATAAAACAAGACAAAACAACACAGAAACAAAGAACAAAGGAAGATTTTTTTTGGGGGGGAGGGAGGGATCAAACAATATAAAATTATGTCACAAATTAGGGAAAGGACGTGGAGCAAGATGGCCAAATAGAAACCTCCAGCAACTGTCCCTCTGCATGAACACCTAATTCAACAACTATTTGCCCAAGCAAGCACCTTCAGAAGAACCAAAATCATACTACCTGGTTTTAACATTATATCAAGGAAAGAGGCACTGAAGAGGGCAGAAAAGACACTCTTCCATTGTCTGTGCCACCCCTCCCCCACCCCCTGGCAGTGCAAACCAGCATGCCAAGTGGAGAGAGAATCTGTGTGCCTGGGGGTAGGAGAGTGAAGTGACTGTGGGGCTTTGCACTGAAACTCAGGGCTGCCCTGGCACAAGGGAAAACAGTGCAGAGCAGAATTCTTCTGGTGCCCATGGAGGGAGCATTTCATCCAGCCCACCCTGTAACGGCAAAAACTGGAGTCACGCTATCCAAGGAAACACCAAGAGGTACACGAGGATGCAGAGAGGTCAGTTTTATTAACTATTAACGACGGCGGGCTCAGAGGGGTCTTCCGCCAAAGTCTGAGCACCCCCCGGTCAGGGGAACTTGTCTTTTATAATTTAAAACAAGGAGGAAGGGTACAGAGCGATGCATACAGATAAGAGAGTTGCAGGGAGGGAGCTGGTGCAGGAACATAAGCTGGGTCACATTAACCAGTTACCAGTTATCTTTCTTGCAACAGCTGTAGTTTTCAAGCATTCCTGTGACTAGGAGGTTGACAAGCAGTCTTACAGAAGCAGATTAAGCAATCTAACATAAACAGGGCTATAGCTTCTCCTTCCAAAGTAAAAGGTTTTCAGTGAGTTTTAATTTTTTTCCATCTCAACCCAAAGGGAAATCCTCTGCACTAAAACCAGAATTCTGGCTAGGCCCACCACCAGCTGAAAAAAAGCAGCCCGGGTCCTGGACTAAATTCATAAGGCAGCCAGTCCACAAAGGCTGCAGTCCTTGGGCAATTCCTGCAGCTGTGCTGGCTCAGAGCCAGTGGACCTGGGGTGAAAAAGATCCAGTGAGACAGCAGCAGCTGCGGCCAAGCCAGTGCCTGTGTCACCCCTCCCACAACTACAGAAAGTATGGCTCAGGTAGAGTCTTCTTCCACTTGGGGAAAGGAAAGTGTAGAGCTCAGAGGCCTTTGTTTTGCAACTTGGGTACCAGCTCAGCCACAGTAAAATAAAGTACCAAGCAGACTCCTGAAGCCCCTGAGTCCAGGCCTTAGTTCCTGGATAGCATTTCTGGATCTACCCTGAGCCAGAAAACATACTGCCTTGAAGGGAAGGAACTAGTCTTGGCAGGATTCACCATCTGCTGACCAAGGAGCCCTTGGGCTTTGAATAAACATCAGTGGTAGCCAGGCAACAGTCACCATTGGCTTTGGGTGAGACTGGGCTGGCTTGAGGTATGACCTGGCACTGGTGGCCACGAGAGAGAGTGCACATCACTCCTCCAACTCTAGCAGCCCAGCACAGGGAGCGAGGAAAGAGAGTGAGAGACTTTGCCTGGTGACCTAGGGAATCCTCCCTTATCTCACCCAAGTCCACCAAGGCGGTACCACCAGGAGTCTGCAAGAGTCACATCATTACTGGGCTTGGAACACCCCCAGCGCTGATATGGCTGCATTGACCGAAGACTTAGATCACAACACTCAATTCCCTTTGAGTATCTGGAAATCTTTCTCAAGAAGAACAGGTTCAAACAAGCCCAGACTGTGAAGATTTAAATAAATACCTAACTCTTCAATGCCCAGACATCGACAAACATCCACAAACATCAAGACCTGCCAGAAAGACATGACCTCACCAAATGAACTAAATAAGGTACCAGTGACCAATCTTGGAGTGATGCAGATAGGTGACATTCAGAGAAAGAATGCAAAATAGCTGTTCTAAACAAGCTCAGTGAACTTCCAGAAAACACAAAGAAGGAATTTAGAAGCCTATCAGAGAAATTTAACGGACACTGAAATAATTTAAAAAAAGCAAAAATTCTAGAGCTTAAGAATTCAATTAACAAACTGAGAAATGCATCAGAGTCTCTTAACAGCAGCATTGACCAAGCAGAAGAAAGAACCAGTGATCCTGAACACAGGTTATTTGAAAATACACAGTCAGAAGAATAAAACAGAAAAAATAATAAGTAAGGATGAAACATGCCTACAAGATATAGAAAACAGCCTCAAAGGAGCAAATCTAAGAATTATTGGCTTTTGGGAGCTATAGAGAGAGATTGGCATACAAAGTTTACTCAAAGAAATAACAACAGAGAATGTTCCAAACCTAGAGAAAGATATAAATATTCAGGTACACCAAGGTTAGAGAACATCAAGCAGATTTAACACAAAGAAGACTATCTCGAAGCATTTAATAATCAAGCTCCCAAAAGTCATAGATAAAGAAAAGGTCCTAAGGGAAGCAACAACAAAAAACAAACAAAAACCCCAAAAAATAACAAACCAAAAAGCATATAAAGGAGCTCCAATATGTCTGGCAGCAGACGTCTCAGTGGAAACCTCACAGGCCAGGAGACAGTGGCACAATATATTCAAAGTGCTGAAGAAAAAAACCCTTAACCCTAGAATATTATATGCTGCAAAAATATCCTTTAAATATAAAGGAGAAATAAAGATTTTCCCAGACAAACAAAAGTTCAGGGATTTCATCAACACCAGACCTGTCCTACAAGAAATGTTCAAAGGAGTTCTTCTATATGAAAGAAAAGGAAGTTAATGAACAATAGGAAATCTGAAGGTACACAACTCACTGGTATCAGTAGAGACACAAATACAGAATACTCTTATTGCTATAACTGTGGTGTATAAACCACTTATATCTTGAGTAGGGAGACTAAAAGACAAACCTATTAAAAATAACAAGAACTTCTGGACAAATAGATGGTATAAAAACATGGATGAAAACAATAAAAAGTTAAACAGCAGGGGGGATGGTGTTAAATAGTAGCACCTGTTAGATTTCTATTTTCTTGTGTCTTTGTGTGTATCAGAGCTGTCATATGTCTAAAATAACTGGTTATAAAATGTTTTTTGCAAGTCTCATGGTAACCTCAAATAAAAAAACCTACAATATATACACAAAAATAAAAATAAGAAATTAAAACATACTGCCAGAGAAAATCAAAGATCACTTTTAAAAAAGGAAGACAGGAAGGAAGGAAGAAAGAGAGGACCACAAAACAACCAGAAATGAAATACTAACATGGCAGTAGTAAGTCCTTACCTGTCAATAATAACATTGAAGGTGAATGGACTAAATCCTCCAATCAAAAGACACAGAGTGGCTGAATAGATTTAAAAAAAAAAAAAAGAGCCAACTATATGTTGTCTGCAAGAAACACAGTTCACCTATGGAGACACAGTAGACTGAAAATAAAAAGATGGAAAAAGAGTTTCCATGCAAATGGAAACCAAAAAAAGGGCAGAAGTAGCTATACTTCTATCAGATCAAATAGATTTCAAGACAAAAACTGTAAAAAGAGACAAAGGGGTCAATTCAGCAAGAGGATATAACAATTCTAAATATGTATGTACCCAACACTGGAGCACCCAGATATATATAAGCAAATATTATCAGAGATAAACAGAGAGATACACCCCAATACAATAATCATTGGAGACCTCAACACTCCACTTTCAGCACTGGACAGATTATTCAGACAGAAAAACAACAATGAAATACTGGACTTAATCTGCACTATAGACCAAATCGACCTGATAGGTATTTACAGAATATTTCATTCAACAGCTGCAGAATACACACCCTTCTCCTTAGCTCATAGATCATTCTCAAGGACAGATCATATGTCAGGCCACAAAACAAGTCTCAAAAACTTCAAAAAACTGAAATCATACCATGTATTTTCTCTGTCCACAATGGAATAAAACTAGAAATCAGTAACATGAGGAACACTGGAAAATATACAAACACATGGAAATTAAACAACATGCTCCTCAATGACCAGGTCACTGAAGAGAGTAAGAAGGAAATTAAAAAATTTCTTACAACAAATGAAAATGAAAACACAACATATCAAAACCTATGGGATGCAGCAAAAGCAGTAATAAGAGGACACATTTTATGTCAACAAGTGCCTACATCAAAAAAAGACAAAAGCTTCAAATAAAAAACCTAACAATGCATCTCAAAGAACTAGAAAAACAAGAGCAAACCAAACCCAAAATCAGAAGAAATTATAAAGATTAGAGCAGAAATAAATTAAATTGAAACAAAACAATACAAAAGATCGATGAAACAAAAAGTTTTTTGAAAAGGTTTTTTGAAAAGATAAAATTGACACACCTTTAGTAAGACTAACTAGGAAAAAAAGAGAAGACCCAAATAAATGAAATCAGAGATGAAAAAGGAGACATTACAACTGATACTGCAGAAATCCAAAGGATCATCAGAGACTACTATGAGCAACTATATGCAATAGATTGGAAAACCCAGAAGAAATGAATGAATTCCTAGACACATACAACCTACCAAGATTGAACCAGGAAGAAATACAAAACTAGAATAAACCAATAACAGGTAATGAGATAGAAGTAGTAATAAAATGTCTCCCATCAAATGAAAGCCCAGGACCCAATGGTTTCAGTGCTGAATTCTACCAAGCAGTCAAAGAAGAACTAATACCAATCCTACTTAAACTATTCCAAAAAACTGAGGAGAAGGGGATACTCCCAAACTCATTCTACGAGGTCTGTATCACCCTAATACCAAAACCAGACAAAGACACACACACAAAAAGAAAACTATAGGCCGTTATCTCTGATGAACATAGATTCACAAATCCTCAACACAATACTAGCAAAACAAATTCAACAATACATTAAAAAGATTATTCATCATGATCAAGTGGGATATATCCCAGGGATACAAGGATGGTCCAACATACAAATCAATGTGATACATCATATCAACAGAAAGAAGGAAAAAAAGTATGATCCTCTCAACAGATGCTGAAAAAGCATTCAATAAAATTCAGCATTTCTTCATGATAAAAACTCTGAAAAAACTGGGTATAGAAGGAACTTACTTCAACACAATAAAAGCCATATATGACAGACCCCCAGCTAGTATCATGTGGAATGGGGAAAAACTGAAAGCATTTCCTGTAAGATCTGGAACAAGAAAAGGATGCTCACTTTCACCACTGTTATTCAACATAGTACTGGCAGTTCTAGCTAGAGCAATCAGACAAGAGAAAGAAAGGGCATCCAAATTGGAAAAGTTAGTCAAATTATCCTTGTTTGCAGATATATTCATATCTAGAGAAACCTAAAGACTCCACAAAAAAACTGTTAGAACTTATAAACAAATTCAGTAAAGTTGAAGGATACAAAATTGACATACAAAAATCAGTCACATTTCTATATGCCAATAGTCAGCAATCTGCAAAAGAAAGCAAGAAAGTAATCCCATTTATAGTACCTACAAATGAATTAAAATACCTAGGAATAAACCTAACCAAGAAGTAAAATATCTCTATAATGAAAATTATAAAATATTGATAAACAAAATTGAAGAGGACACACACAAAAAATAGAAAGACATTCCATACTCATGGATTGGAGAAATCAGTATCATTAAAATGTCCATACTACCCAAAGAAATCTACAGATTCAATACAATCCCTATCAAAATACCAATGACATTCTTCACAGAAATAGAAAAAATAATCCTAAAATTTATATGGAACCACAAAAGACCCAGAATAGCCCAAACTGTCCTGAGCAAGAACAAAACTGGAGGAATTACATTACCTGACTTCATATTATACTACAAAGCTGTAGTAACCAAAACAGCATAGTACTTGCATAAAAAGACACATAGACCAATGGAACAGAATACAGAACCCAGAAATAAATCCACACATCTACAGTGAACTTATCTTTGACAAAGCTACCAAGAACATACACCCTGAACTTGTCATTCACATCAGATGTGCCCCAGCACATCTGATCATTCAAGTTTATTATGGCAGCTTGAAGTCAGGACAACTAGCTTCTTAGTTTATTAATTACATATCAAGGGTCAGTCAGGTGGTGGTTAAGCTAATTACACTATTCTGCCAGTGCTCCTTAGAATTACTGGAAGATCACTAAAATAGCCAGTTTGCCAGGTAGGCTAAAGGAACTTGGAGGCTATGCAGTCTAATGAGAAAACAGATTTATTTTTCTCCCATTATAGTATAAAGCTGCCCTGGCAGAAGGACAGAATATATTATTTCTGTTGGGCTTCAAGGGAGACCTTTAATATAAGAGAAATGGTATAAGGAAAGACAAACATGGAGACAGGAGGTCAGATGATGAAGGTGTTTAGCCCTTCTTTGGGGGTCAGATATTTTTCCAAGGGGATAGATTCTTCAATGTGACAAAATAAATTTTCTCTGTTGAATTTTCAGAATGATGATTTGGGAAGTAAAATGAGAGGAATTGTTAAAATGGATTAAAGGGATGAGCCACAGAATTTCTTTGCCTGCCCATTTGGTTAATCTTGGAAATCTGACTTTACCACCATTATTTTGTTTTGCAAAATTGCTTGGATTATTACTGACAAAGTATTTGTGTGGAAACAAAGCAAAAAAAAAGTTGTACTCTACAATGCTAATAAAAAGTTGATTAGATATATAGACATTACTTTGATATGGGAATCATAGTTTATTGAAATTTTTTTGGTTGACAAATATCTGAAGAACAGTACTGTATGCTTCTGAATCTTAAGAACAAGTGTCATTTAAGAAATTTATAAAATATCCCAAACAGAAAATCCTGTGAATGGTGAGCTTACAGCAATACTTTTAACTATTTATAATAAATGATGCATCTTCTCAAAAGATAATATAGAGCATGAAAAAGAAAAATGTTCACATTTCACTTTAATAACTGTACCTTTAACAAATATATCCGAGTTCCTAATATGTAGAGGTACTGTTTCATGTGTTTGAGATACATTATGAATAAAAGAAAAATTTCTGCCTTCTTTACTATCTTTATTAGCTTGAGCACCCTTAGTAGGCAGGCAGACAGAAAATTAACTCCTTCAGAATTGCTAGATGAGGCATCCATCTGCTGGAATAGAAGACTATGACTTGGTAAGGAGATCAGCCAGTTAGGGAGAAGAAAGGAGCATTCATGATTAGAACACAGACCATGGTCTCCCATTGGTGATGTGTAATATGGAAAGGTATCCTGTGGGCCTACCTCAACCAAGCAATAGCAGGTAAAGTCTGAGTGCCAAGTCATGGGACTTTGTCACCTGGCCTCCCAATAAATTACTCAGGCCACCTAGGTGAATTAATTCTATCCTGGGGGGGGGGTACCTGATCCTTAACAGCAAACCCAATCATGATCCTAAAAGATTCTATTTAAAAGAAGGCAGGGAGGGAGATGATTCTAAATATCTTTTTAAAGAAAGTATCTGAGTAAAACTTAAGAAAAGTTTAAAGAATTAAAGACTTGCTTTATATTACCAAGTATAATATTATACAAACAGAGTAATTACACAGCAATGTTTTGATTCTCAGGGACTATAGTGCTAACTGGAATTGTGCACTGTCTCTCTGTGAGTAACCTTATCTTCTCCAATTGCAGATGCATTTTCTTGGCAAGGCTCCTGGCAGCTCTAGAGTCACAATGTAACTGGTTTATGATGTTCCATTTCTAAAGTCCTAGGGGGTATTCTCATTTTCCAAATCCTTCTCTGAAACATTTAATAGCAGGCCAGAAAGATGGGTATTATATTTCAGATGAGGTATGTGCCAACCTTGTTCACAAAAGGATGTTACCAAAGTAACAGAATAGGGAATGGGTAGTAAATAGTCATATGCAGTATCTTTACACATGACAACTTAGTATATGAAGATATTTAGAATCAGTAGGAAAATGGTGAATTAATCAAATGGCATATGAATCATTGGCTATTCACCCAGAAGCAAAAAATTTGTAGATTATTGTGTAAATTATTGTATCAAATGACATCAATAGGGACATCAGATATATAGAGACCTTTACTTTGTACTCAGTGTGAGTACACTGAGTGTACACAATTCACAATGGTGAATATTTTGCCATACCAGTACAATGACATATCCAGGTAGCAATGGTGGCAATCTGGAAAGAGAAGGCTCAGTCAGCAGCTTGATTCAGTCTTAGCAGAAATTAGTCTCTTTATCATGGGCCTTTACTTGAGCAACTCAGATGGTGGGCTCAGTAGCTGTGATTTTTTTTTCACATAGTATACATTTTTTCCCCACTAAAGAGGAGTCCTTTTACACTTGTTTATAATTTTCCAACTGGAATGTCAAATAGGCCACAGCAAGAGCCCACAGATAAATAAAAATGTAACAAGGTTCATCAAATGGAGTATTGGGCAGAGCTGAGAATATCCTTGTTTTGTCCACTGAGAGGAGTGACCACTTTCATTTTTGGGTGTGCATAATGGCACTGAGTTTGAACAGTCACAGCATCCTAGTGGTTTCAGCTAGCCAAACTATCAGTAAACCAGGCCCAATTAGACTAACCTGTATGAACTGAGGATTCTTAAGCCAGCAGCTTTGCTTCAGGCAGCAAAGTGGGGGATAAACTTCCCTTGTAAGGGATAGCTGTTATAATACTATTTCATGCTATTCCTGGCCCCAGAAATAGCTTCACTCTGCAATCTTGAACATACCATTTTCATTTCACTGGTGAGGCTTGTTGGGTCCTTTTCATTTTGTTAATTGTTGCATCCAAGATGACACACCCCATAACTGCAATTTTAGGCCAGAGGCCTGTAGTCAGGCCAGAGGTGTCTAGTGTACAAAAGAGCCCAAGAGTAAACTAATAGCTGCTTTTCAAAAGCGGTGAACCTGGTAACCTTGCCAAGGCATCAAGTCAAGCCTCCCTGCCCCTACTACCAAGGGCTGCCTGTTTGCCAGAAGTTTCAAGAAACAAAATCACCACCCACAGATTTGAATCCCAAAATGATCACTGGGGCTGTGGGACATCAAAGTTATTTTTACATGCAACTCTTCCTGACTGGGAGAGTTCCCTCTATGACTTAAGAGGGAGTACAGCATATAACATTAATTCCGACTATACTTTCAGATGTAAAAGTCACATAGTACATTCCACTGGCCCAAAGGGCCCCATCCATAAGGTTATATTTGTTTCCCTTCCCTGTTGTGAACCCCACCCAAACCTCATTAGCTAAATCTAGGTCTCCCTTAACCTCACACTAAAGCATGGCACCTAAGGTTGTCCTACAAATAATATCCATTTTATTCTGGTAGTTTTTCAGGGAAATCTTATATTTTATAGAACTGGATGTGGTATATATCATGGGCATCCACATTCCAGTAGTCAGTCACAAAAATCCACTTAGATGAAAGGGAGATTGGGATTTAGACTAGTTATGTGTCCATAGGAAAAATGAAATTGTACTGGTGAACAAATTACCAGCCTGTGTCATATGTGAGGGTTATCTAATAGGCTATGACTTCATTCAGAAGGACTTTGCATAGTCCCTTGAAAGAAACAGAAGCCTGTGCAAATTCTTTGATATACTCTGAGAGTTACCTTTTGGACAAAATTCTTCCTATATTCATACTCATATTCTTTCTCTCCTTTGTGAATTCTCTCATGTACTTTGAGGGTTGATTTCTGGGACTGTCTTCCTACATTGCCTACATTCAACTGGTTTGTCTTGTATCTCTGATATTACATGGGGTGTTCTTTTTGTCAGAAGGATTTTCCAGTTATTACATCAATAAGGCTTTTCCCCCTCCCTGAATTCTCTGACATACATTTAGGGCTGACTTCTTATATAAATTCCCATATTCGTTGCATTCATAAGATTTCTCCCCACTGTGAGTTCTCTGATGTATTCTAAGGTTTGATTTCTGGCCAAAAGTTTTCCCACATTTATTACATTGAAAGGGTTTCTCCCCCGTATGAATTCTCTGATGATCGCCAAGGATCGCCTTCCGGACAAATTTTTTCCCACACTCATTACATTTAAATGGTTTCTCCCCAGTGTGAATTCTCTGATGCACTCTGAGGGTTGATGTCCGGGCAAAAGTTTTCCCACAGTCATTACATTTAAATGGTTTTTCTCCTGTGTGAGTTTTTTGATGTTGAATGAGATGGTCTTTTCTCCAGAAAGATTTTTCACATTCATTACATTGGTAAGTTTTCTCCCCACTATGAGTTCTCTGATGTATTCTGAGGTTTGACTTCTGGCCAAAAGTTTTTCCACATTCATTACATTGAAAGGATTTCTCCCCTGTGTGAATTCTCTGATGTGTACTGAGGTGTGACTTCTGGGAGAAAGTTTTTCCACATTCACTACATTCAAATGGTTTCTCTCCTGTGTGAGTTCTCTGATGTTGAATGAGATGTCCTTTCTGACAGAAAGATTTCCCACATTCATTACATTTATAGGGTTTTACCTCCGAGTGAGTTCTCTGGCGTACTTTGTGGACTGATGTTTGGTAGGTTTTCTTATCATGATATTCAAAGGATTTATCTCCAGTTTGTGTTCTGTCATTATATACCAATGGATTCTCTCCTGTGACAGTTTTCTGAGGTTGAGTGAGGTGTGATTTCCTGTTGAAATTACTTCCACTTGCATTACATTCATAATGTTTCACAGCCATGTTAAATTTATTGTATTCTTCCACAGCTGACTTCTCAAAGCATTTCCCATTTTGGTTAAGATGAGGGTATTTCTCCCCTGTGCCAGTTCTGCTGTGGTCAAAAAGAGTTGTCTTATCACAGTTTTTCCTAAATTCATCATCTTTACAGGATTTTTCTCCTGTGTGAGAATTCTTACATGTAACATAGTTGGCCTTACCATTAAAGGCTTTTCCAATTTCATTACATTCAAAAGGTTGCTCCAAAGTTTGAAATTTCTGATGCTCAGGAAGATTTTCATTATAACTGACAGCTTTCATGTTTTTATTATATTCATAAAATTTCTCTCCAGTCTGAGTTTTCTCAAACTTAATTTTGAAAGGCAAATTCTCACATACATTATGGCAACCTAGTTTCTTTGTTGAATGCTTTCTGTTATTAATGAAAAATTCAGAAATACTTTGCAAATTTACTCCCCATGAGTCACATTTGCAGGACATTTTTGTTGAAGAAACAGGAGCTATATGCAGATTAAATGGTTTTCCCAAAACTTTCTCTTCCTCTTCATCTCTAGTCAATGTTTTATTTTTGGTGAATATTACTTGCTGCAAGTGTTTGTCTTTGATTTTCTTGTTCCTCTTGTTCAGGTCATCATCTCTGTAATCTTCTAAAACTGAGAAAAATTGAAAACATCTTATTAATCTTACATCTCTTATTGGTGGGGCTTATAGTCACATAGCCTATGTTGCACTTTGTTCTTTGGTTTCTCAAGATTAAATAATTCATATGTATGTGTGTGTGAATGTATATTCCTCCAACCTCCCTCTTTTAAAAAAACAATATTGATACAGTGCAAATGGGAGAGGAAACTGGTAATGAATACATATCTGTATTTGGCATGTGATCAGTAAGGTTTTCATATCTGGTAGATAAAGGAAAGAAAAGGAAAATAAAAATTATAGATTTATAGGGGTGGTTATTTCAGGGAACAGGAAAATCAGAGAATAGGATGAATACAACAAAGACTGTAGAGTAGAGTAACAAGAAAAATAAGGAGATAATAATATTCAAGGAGTAGGCCCAATAGGGAAAGGGTTTGCTTTGAGGGAATAAATTACCATCTAGGTCCTGACATGATCTAGATTATAATAGTTAGAATACTCAATTGTCTACTTTCTTCCAATTTTATATCCCTCATCAATTCTTCAACATCAAATTATATTTATAACAGCACTAACTTACTTATGATTAGATGAAGAAGTTTGTAGTTCAGGTGCTAACCTATCTTACAGCTGTGATTCACAGAAATACAAACAAGTATGACTGATGAAAAGAAAATCCATTCTTGCAAATAAATTAGATTCGCTGATCTATTCTGGCTGTCATACCTTTGATTTATTCTATCAGAACTAAATGATAAGTGAACTTGACCATCCCAAGTTTCCACATTTCAGTCTGACATGAGTACAATTTTAAATGGGGTATCATGGAAGGCCTTACTGCAAAGATGACATTTAAGAAATATCTGAATTCATTATGCATTCTAAATGCCTTTTGACAGGTTATATTGCAATTATTATTTGCCACTTGTAGCTTACCACTTAACATTTCAAGTATGAAACAATATATATCTGCATAAAACTTTCATGTGCAACTTAACAGTACTGAGTGAACACTCATGGAATTAGAAACCATGTAAGAAACAGAGCACAATGGCTCTGCAAAAATTCCTTATTTATCCCTGCCTGGTTACAACTTCCTTATGCTTAGAGTTCACCACTCTCCTCACATTTATGTAATCATTTCCTTGATTTTCTTTATACTTTTACCACCAATATTTGAATTCCTAAAAATGTAATTGAATTTTGCCTGTTTCTGACTTTTACATAAATGTAACCATGTATACATATTATATCTTTTGTTTTGCTTATTTTTGTAAGCACTGTATAAGATTTTATGCAGCTGTATAATTCTCCCTTAAAGAATACAACTATTTCTACATTCTACTGCTGCTGAGCCCAATTTTTGGCAAATATAAACAATATTGCCATTAATATTCTTTTATGCATTCTAGAGAATAAAATCTTACCTTCTTGCAGGGAATATAGTTAGAAAAGGAACTGCTTGGTTACAATGTATGTAAAACATTACCTTTTCAGGAGAAAACCCTCCTGATATCACAGTGGTTTTGCCAGTTTGTGGTATTTTCCATGTTTCTGGTTAGTGGATAAGGGTCTCTAATATTCCACATCCTCACCAGGACTTAGCATTGCCAGATTTGTTAATCTCACGTCATACCAGATCTCTCATTTTACTTCATACCTCACTTCGTATTTTATTTTGCATGCCATGAAAGCTAATGAGGTTGAACACATTTTCAAAGATTTACTGGCCATTTTGAAAGTTCTTGTTCAAAGTCTTTTGCCAATTTCTCAATTGGGTTGCCTACATTTTCCCACATTGATTTGCAAAAGTTCTTTATATTTTTAGGAAGCTTATCCTTTCCTAGGTTACTTGTAGAATCTACATATTGTGCTACTCTGTGGCTTACCTTTTCCTGTCTTTTAATGGTATCTCGTACAAAAAAATACTTACTTTTAATGGAGTTAAGTTTATTAATCATTTTCTTTTGACTGGTGCTTTTTGTGCCTTTGGGCTTACTAAGAAAAGTCTTGTAACATAAAGGTGTTCACTCCTAAACTGACCTTCTGAAGTCTAACTACCCTTGCCAAATTCTGTCTGCTAGTGCTAAGTAACTCACTTGGGTGGCTCTGGTTTGAGAATTCCTCCTCTGAAAACCAAGGCTCTTCTTGCTCCAACCTGAAGATTACTTCTGGTTTGAAAACACAGTACCCTGTGAATAGGAAACAATTGAGGACTTAGGCCAGATATATAAGCTTTATGGTCTCCAAAACAGGAAGAAGATACAGCAGCATCCTGAAGGTGTCCATTTGAATTTATCACTGGCAGTTGACAATACATTCTTTATAGTCCTCAAAAAGACTTGGTTACTTTAGATTTGAATGAAAAGCCTAAATAACATTAAACTTTAAATAAAGTGTTCATGTGTACTGGTGCTTAACAAGGAAATGCCTTCTATATGGAGTTACAAGGGTAAGTTATGCTTATATGCTTACCCACTGAGATTAGGTTGCTATAGTTCTCCAGCATCACATCTCTATACAGATTCCTCTGAGCAGGGCCCATCTGCTGCCACTCCTCCCAGGTGAATTCCACAGTCACATCCTTGAATGACACTGATGCCTGTAACAGTACATTTGTGTTCAATCTGAACAGTTCAGAATTAGGTGACATAGAAAATAATTTTTATCATGTTTACTATAAAGAGCTTAAAACAAACAAATGAATATAAAAGGTGCCTATTTTGGATCTAATTTTATACTTTGAAGGTACTTAGTAAAAATGTTTATAACATAATTTATATATATTTATGAGTTATACAGATGTACTATCAATAGTAAAATTTTTTAATTCTTTTATTTTTGTAGTCAAAAAATGTAAATAAACTTGCTGCAATTTTTATTCCCCACCCTAATAGACTACCCTGGGCATACTCTAGGGTGGAAGTCAGCAAATTATGGCCTGTAGGCCAAATCTGGCTTGCCTGGTTTTTTTAAAAAATAAATAAAGTTTTATTGGAACACAGCCATACCCAATCATCTTGCATTGTCCATGGCTGCTTTTGTGCTGAAATGCACTGAGAAGTTCCATCAGAGACCTTATAACTGTCAAAACTGAAAATATTTACTACCTAACCTTTTACAGGAAAAATTTACCAACCTCTGGACCAAACAATCCAGTTAAAGGAAAGACTGACAGCATAAAAACAACAAAGAAAACACATTTTATATACAAGAATCTACAGTTATTGAAAGCAGAAGGATGGGAAAGACATACCATGTAATCATTAACCAAAAGAAAGTTGAAGTGGTTCTAGTAATATCAAAAACAGTAGATTTTAAGATAAGAATTATAAAAGGCAAAGAATAACAATTTATAATGGTAAAATGGTCCTTTCAACAGAAGATGTAATAAATTAAACTGGTATGCACCTGTAAAACAGCTTCCAAATTATAATCATTTCTCATTACTTACAGATTACATATTTGTGAATTCACCCACTCACTAAAATGTATTTGTAACCTCAAAATTGATACTTGCAGTTATTTTGCAGTCATTTGCAGACATCTACAGAAAGGTATTAATAAAAAACTTGAGTTGCCTGACATGCATGTTTCCAGCTGAGGTTGAACAAGGTAATGTTATGCCATCTTGTTTCAGCTGATACTGTAAATAAATGTCCTTTTCTCAGTCTATTTAGTGACACATTTATCACATTTTTGTGCTTTTTCTTGGTGATTTCATGTTTTTAAACAGCCCACATTTATAGTGTTGAAGTGCTGTCTAATGTTCCTAAACACAAGAAGGCTGTGTTATGCCTCATGGAGAAAATGCCCATGTTAGATAAGCTTTGTTCAGGCATCAGTTGTGGTGGTGCTGACCATTAGTTCAGTGTTTATGAATCAACAATATTAAATAAGGTATCTTTAAACAGAAAGACATATAAAACAACATTATGTATTGCAAAAATATGACAAGAGGCTTGCTGGAACCTAACCCTGTATTTCCCCTTGGTATTTATTAGTTCAGTGTTTGTAGTGACCTTATGGAATATTACTACTGAGAATGACGAGAACTGACTGTATGTAAACAAGTGGACAGAAATGAGATAGACAGATCCACAATTATAATTAGTGATTCTAATGCAACTCTCTCTGTAACTCATAGAAAAGTAGAGTGAATAAACCAATAGGGATGTAGTACAGGAGTCAGCAAACCACAGCTCCAAAGGCCAAATCCAGCCCACCACTGGTTTTTTATAAATAAAAAACACCATCACTATCAGTTTTTTTGTAAAAAAAAATTTTATTGGAACACTGCCACATTCATTTATGTATTACCCATGACTGCTATAACACTACAACTGCAGAGTTCAGTAGTTGCAACTGAGACTATATCTCCCTCAAAGCCTAATATCTGACATTTACAGAAAAAGTTTGCTGACCACTGACATAGAAGATTTAAGTGACATAACTAACCAACTTGACTCACATATATAGGATAACCTCTACATAATATTCTAGTGTACTTTGTATGTTTAAAAAAAAAAACCACACAGTATGTCTCACTAAATTAGAAAAAATTACAATCATGCAGCAGTATAGCTTTGGATCTTGGCTCGGAGATGTAGAGAGCTAAAAAGAGATGCTAACATCCTTACTAGAACATAGCTGGGCAAATTGAAAATTAATGTCTTTTTTGAACCTATCAGGAGAGAGAGAGAGGGCACCTGCAGGGAGAATCAGACCTGCTCATTTGCTTACTGAAACAGATGCTACCAAACTCCATGTAAGACAATTAGGAAGATGAAACTAGAAAATTTTAACAACTTGCTAAAGGCCAAGTGTGTGCTAGTGTGAGTGTGCAAAGTCCCTGGGGGCCACTCATTGGGGATTTCCACCTTGCTATAGGATCAAAGTAAAAATCAAAAGAGAAATTAGAAAATACATTGAGACTACTGGAAAATGAAAACACAAAATAGAAAAATGTATGGGATGCACCTAAAGCTGTGATTAGGGTAAAATTTATAGCTGTAATACCTACATTAAACAAGATCTCAAATCAATAACCTGACTATATACCTTAAGGAACTAACTAAAGGTGGGGATATTAATACTGACCTTACAGAAATAAAAAGGACAGTAAAAGAATACAATGAATAACTGTACACCAACAAATTAGATAAACTAGATCAAAGGACAAATTCCTAGAAACACACAAACTACCAAAACTGACTCAAAAAGAAAGAAAACATCTGAATAGACCCATGCACGGGCACTGAATCAGTAATCAAAATCCTACCCACAAAGAAAAGCCAAGACCAGCTGGCTTCACTGGTGAATTCTGTGAACCATTTAAAGAACTAACACCAATACTTCTCTAATTCTTCCAAAAATAGAAGAGGAGGGAACATTTCCTGACTCATTCTATGAATTACCTTGAACCAAATTCAGACAAAAAATCGCTAGAAACCTACAGTTCAACATCCCTTATAAATAGAGGTGCAAAAATTCTCAACAAAATACTAGCAAACCAAGTCCTGTGGCAAATAAAAAAGGACTAAACACATGACCAAGTACAATATATTCCAGGAATGCAAGGTGGCTTACCATAAGAAAATCAATGTAACACATCACATTAAGGATAAAGGAAATAAATCACATGATTATCTCAAGTGGTGTAGAAAAGCATTTGACAAAACCCAACACCCTATCATGATAAAAACAAACATGCAACATAGTAGGAATAGAAAGGAGCTTTCTCAACACAATATAAAGCATTTCTGAAAAACCCATAGCTAATATCATACACTAGGCTAAAAGACAGGAAGGTTTCCTCCAAAGATCAGGAACAAGACAAGGATACCTGCTTTTGTTATTTCTATTCATTGTACTGGAAGTACCAGCCAGAGTGACTAGGCAAGAAAAAAAATAAAGGCATCCAAATTGGCAAGGAAAAAGTAAAACTATCTTTATTCATAGACTACATGATTTAATGTACAGAAAATACTAAAGAATCCACAAAAAAAACTATTAAGAGCTAATAAATGAATTCAGCAGTTTTAGGATACAAGATGAACACACAAAAATCATTTGTATGTCTATACACTAGCAATTAACAATTGAAAAACTAAGAAAACAATACCATTTCCAATAGAGTAAAAAAATAATAAAATACTCAGGACTAAATTTAACCAAGGTGCATGACTTTCACACGAACACTAGAAAACATTGCTAAAAGGAATTAAGGAAGACCTAAATAAATGGAAAGACACTCTTTGTTCCTGGATTGGAAGATTTAATACTGTTAAAATGGCAGTACTCCTGAAAATGATCCACAGATTCAGTGACATTTGTATCAAAATCCCAATGGCCTTTTTGCAGAAATCTTGATTGTACAATTTATATGAAATTACACTGGACCCTAAATAGTCAAAACAATCTTACAAAAAAAGAATAAAGTTGGAGGGATCATACTTCCTGATTTCAAAACTTACTATAATGCAACAGTAATCAAGACAGTGTGGTACTGGCATAAATATAGACACATACATCTATGGAATAGCACTGGGAGCCCAGAAATAAACCCATACACCAACCATTTATTAGGAAAATAATAGTTTTTCCAACAAATGATGCTTGGATAATTGAATAGCTATATCAAAAGAATGAAGTTGGACTCCTACCTCATACCACATTAAAAAATTACCTCAAAATGGATCAAAAACCTAAATAAAGAGCATAAACTATGTAACTCTTAGAAGAAATCAGGAGTAAACCTTCATGACCTCGGATTTGGCAACAGTTTCCTGGATATGACACCAAAAGCACAAGAAATCAAAGAGAAAAATAAAGTGGACTTCACTGGGATTAAAAAGTTTTGTGCATCAAAGGATCCTATTAAAATAGTGAAAAGACAACCCATAGAATGGAAAGAAATATTCACAAATCATATATTTAATAAAGGTCTAGTAGCCAGAATATATAAAGAACTCTTATAACTGAACAACAAAAAGACAACCTAATCAAAAAATGGGCAAAGGACTTGGATAGACATTTCTCCAAAGATGATAAATAGCCAATAAGCACAGGAAAAGATGTTGAATATCATTAATCATCAGCAAAATGCAAATCAAACCCAAATGACACACCACTTCACACCTACTAGGATGTCCATAATTTAAAAAAAAAGGAAACAACAAGT
Source organism: Daubentonia madagascariensis (assembly GCA_023783475.1). Classification (NCBI taxonomy): domain Eukaryota; kingdom Metazoa; phylum Chordata; class Mammalia; order Primates; family Daubentoniidae; genus Daubentonia; species Daubentonia madagascariensis. The sequence continues at coordinate 95,522 of JAKFHU010002184.1, forward strand.
GGTGATGATGTAGAGAAAGTAGAACCCTAATATACTGCTGGTGGGAGTGTAAAATGGTGCATTTGCTGTGGAAAACAGTTTGGCACTTACTGAAAAAGATAAATATACAGTTACTATATGACTCAGAAATTCCTTCCCAAGGTTTATTCCTAAAAGAAAATATGTGTCCACACAAAAACTTGCACATAAATGTTAACAGCAGCACTATTCCTAACAGCGAAAAGGTAGAAACCACCCAAATGTTCATTGATGAATGATGAATGGATAAACAAAATGTGGTACATCCATACAATGGACTGTTTTTCAGCCATAAAAATAAATGATGTATTGATAGATACTACAACATGGATGACTCTTGAAAACAGTATGCTATGTGAAAGAAAGTTACAAATACCACATATGATATAATTTCATATTAGAAATGTCGAGAATAGGCAAATCTATAGAGATAGAATGTAGATTAGCAGTTGTTTAGGGCTGGGGTCAGGTATGTGAGGATAGGGGGGTAACAGGTAATGATATGGAATTTCTTTTTGAAGTGATGAAAATGTTCTAAAATTGATTGTGGCAAAGATTGCACAACTCTGAATGTACTAAAAATCACTGCCTTGTACACTTTAAATGTGTGAAATGTATGGTATGTGAGTTATAGCTCCATAAAGCTGTTACCAAAAAACGGACACTAGAAGAATTAAGATACTTGGATTTTCTATATCCTATTTAAGAAATTGAATTCATAAGTAAAAACCAGCCACAAAAAAACTCCAAGAGTCTTCTAGAGACTCTTCTAGACTCTAGAGAGACTGCTTCACAAGTATATTTTTCCAAACATTTAAGGAAGAAATAACAGCATTCTTAAACTCTTTCAGAGAACAGAAAATGAATTAACTGTTTCTCACCTCATTTTATGAAAGTATAACATTGCTGCCAAAATCTGACAAGACACTACAGGACAGGAAATGTGAAGGCCAATATCTCTCCATTAATGTAGACACAAAAATACTAATTGAAATATTAACAGATTGAATCCAGAGTTATATTAAAGGGATAACAGATAACACTACATGAGCAGGTGGGAATTATCCCAGGAATGCAAGGTTGGTTAAACATTGGTAAGTCCATCAATATAATTCACCCCTCTAACAGAATAAAGGAATAAAATTATATGATTATATTACTAGATGCAAGAAAGCATTTGACAAAATCTAATACCCATGTATGATTAAAGACAAAACCTTAGGAAACTAAAAACAGAATGGGAACTTCCTTATTCTAATAAAGGGCATGTACAAAAAACCTTTAGTTAAAATAAGACTCAATGGTGAAATATTGAGTACTTTATCCCTCAGGTGAGGTATAAGACAAGGACTTCTACTATCACCACTTGTATTCAATATTTTACTGGAAGTCCTAGCAATAAGGCTGAAAAGAAATTAAAGATATAAAGATTGCAAAGGAAGTAAATTGTCTTCATTGCAAAGCACATTGTGCACATTTAAAATCCAAAAGAATCTACAAATAAGTTATTAGAATAAATGAATTTGTCAGAATGCCTAGATATAAGATCAATACTAAAAAATCCATTGCATTTTAATAAACCAACAGTAACCAACTGGAAAATGACATTTAAAAGACATTATCATTTGCACTAGTATCAAAACAGATCAAACACCTAGGAATAAATCTAATGAAAGATGTCAAAGACTTCACCTCTACTCTGAAAAACTTCCCAGCAGGATTTTCTGTGGAAACTGATAAAAATTTCTATGCAAATGCAAAGGATCTAAAACAGTCAATAAATTCTGGAAGAAGTAGAACTTGGAGGCCTACACTATCATATTGCATGACTTATTATAAAGCAACAGTATTATGACAGTGAAGTACTAGCAAAAAGATAAAATAAATGGAAGAGAATACAGTCTAGATTTTGTCTCACTTACATACGGTCACTTGATTGACAACAGAGATTCTGCTGCAATTCATTGGACAGAGGATGATCTTTTCAACAAATGGAGCTAGAGCAACTGGACATGCATATGGAAATGTGAACCTTGACACTGACCTTATATCAAACACAAAAGCTAATTCCATGTGGATCAAGCTAAAATAATCAAGTGTGTAGTAACAATATAGGAGAATATCTTTATGATCTTGGAGTAAGGAAACATCTTTCAAACATAACACACAGACTACCATTAAAGAAAAGACTGATTCTGACCTTTATTTAAGAACTTTGTTATCAAAAGAGTATTAAAAAATGAATAGGCAAGCCATAGAATACAAGAACATTGGCAATATATACATCTAGCATATTCATGTAGTGAAGTATTGCTCAGGAATAAAAGGGACATATTGACACACACAGCAAAACTGATCAATCTAAAAAGTAATGGCCAGGTGCGGTAGCTCACGCCTGTAATCCTACCACTCTGGGAGGTCAAAGTGGGAGGATTGCTTGAGGCCAGGAGTTCGAAACCAGCCTGAGCAAGAGTGAGACCCCGTCTCTACCAAAAAAAAAAAAAAAAAAAAAATGCAAAAATTAACTGGGCATAGTGATACACACCTGTAGCCCCAGCTACTCAGGAGGCTGAGGCAGGAAGATCACTTGAGCCCAGGAGTTTGAGGTTACAGTGAGCTATGATGGTGCCACTGTACTCTACCCAGGGAGACAGAGTGAAACTCTGTCTCAAAAACAAAAAAAAAAGTGTTAGGTATAGAGAAAGAAGCCAGACCTCCCCTTCCCTTGAAAAAGAGCACATATTGTATGATTCCATTTATATGATGTTCAAAAATGAATTTATCCTTTTTTTTCTAACATGTGAGGTCAGAATAGTGGTTGCTTCTGTAGAGGGGTGCAGTGGTTATTAACTGGGAATTGGCAGGAAGGAAATTTCAAGGGTGACGAAAGTGTTCTCCATTTTAAATCTGGGTGCTAAATTACATGAATATACACATGTTAAAATCCATCCACACACTTAAGAGTGCACTTTACTGGTACTGAAACCATGCCTCAGTTAAAGAACTAAATAAATAAAAGGAAAAAAGTGCATACAAGACAAAAATTTAACAAAATCTGTATAGATGGTAATTTGGGAAGGTAGGAACATATTTATTACATTATTTCTATTTTTCTATATTTTAAAAATTTCTCAATTTCTTACAAGAAGAGGAAATCTAGACTTAGACATGTATAGAGGAAAGATGGTATGATGATGGACATCTACAAGCCAAGGAAAGAGACCTGGAACAGATCCTTCCCTCACAGCTCTCAGAAGGAACCAAACCTGCTGATACCCTGATCTCAGACTTCTATCCTCCACAATGTAAGAAAATAAATTTCCGCTTAAGCCACCAACCAGTCTGTGGTACTTCATTATGGCAGCCGTAGCAAACTAATACCCCTAGTCTGGTCATAACATTTATCTCCATCCCCATCGCTTTTATTCCCTAAGAGGAAGTCCACATTGTAATGGGCAAAGATTCTTACTGGACCTTTCATGCCTTGTTCAGTCTGCTCTCAAAATGCAGTAACCTCCCATACTCTGCAACAATAAAACCCCAACCCACTCTTTAGGACTGACACAATCCTTTTTAACTCTCCACTTTTGATCAACTCCTTTCTTTGACAAATTGACAGTTACCTGAAAAAATATCTTAATAAAAGCTTCACTTTGGCACTATGTCCTCTACTTCCACTGAGGAAACAGTAGAAGCAACATATTGCATTTATTTCAGGGCTGTTAGTGGAAAGATTTGCACTGTCACTTACAGGAAGACGAACAAAGACATTTTTCTCGACTTCAATGACTTTAGATTCCATGAGGAATCAGTTAGGTTTAAGCTTCTCATCAACACAAATATTTAAACAAATATTGTGTGTCTGACTCTCTACAATGGCTATCAGAAGGAATGGAAACTGAACCTCCACTCTGGAAAATCTCAACATCAGAGGACCTACATCCTTCCATATGCCAACTCTGTTGTGCTATTCACCTGCTTTATCTTCCCTGAATGATTCTGATCCATTTCTGTTTCTACTTTTCCATATTAATATATGGACCCTTAAACACCTATAAAATCCATGATTTAAAAAGGTGTTAATAAATAACTCACCTGAGATATGTTCATTTTCTGCTGCTCTTGGAAGAGTGTGGACAACTGTAAAGGATGAGCTGGGGGTAAGGAAAGAGTCATGAGAGGTCTGGTTAGCCTCTGTATTAACCTGCCTCAAAATCTCATCATACCAGCTAGGGAAAAGTCCTCCCTATGGAAAAATGTTGCTTTGACCTTTGAGAAGGGGCAGGAAGCACTATATAGAGACAGCACCTCCTGAATATGTGCATCTCTAATGTGTATATAACCTTGCTGTTTTTCATCAGGTGATTGTGAATTATTTTCCTACTGATTTATTAAAAATGTATGTCTTCTTTGGCTAATTAACAAAAAATTAAAACAGAATATTAATACTTTATTAATATTATTTACACCAACAGAAAATCAATAGAACACTGCAAAAAAAGAGAGATGCTTAAAGACAGACTATTTTAAAATCTTTTTGTTCTAACTTGTTGTAGTTTCTCAAAAAGACTTTTGATAAGACACTTCGGAGTGAATAGCATTGTGCTTTGCTCCAAGCTCTGTCCTGGGTAATCATGAACAAAACATTCATCTCAGACTCAGTATTTTCTTTAAGGTTTTAAAAGAGATGGAAATAGAAATCCTTTCCTACATTATCATTCTGTGTTCCTATATGTTCAGGATAGAGGAAACCTTAGTATATCTCTAGATGCTACATGTGATGGATATGGTACGAGAGTGACTCAGAATCTAGAAAGAGTAAGGCAAGGTTCAAGAAAATGGGGACTCTATGAGGAGGATTAAAGACAGAATTTCCTCAGCTCTTGCTGGTTATGCCTTCCTTGGACACCACAGAGACAAGCCCTCCAGCAGCATGGCTTTTCCTGTGCAGCCTGACAGTCACCCATCCCTCTCAACCCCAGCTCACCACTTTTTGCATGTTGGTCCACAGTGTTCACTGTCACACAGTCTGTGATGGTTTCTGGATGTGGCGACATCACCACGTCTGGCTCTCTCTGGGGCAGGGGATTAAGAACTGCTTCTGTCTGGTTCCACTTGTGGGTTGAAAAAAAAAAAAAAAAGAACTGCTTCTGGTGCAGCAAATCAGGATCTTCTCCTTTCTGGGTTCTTCTCCATCTGTTCTGAAGCTCTCGTGAGGTCTCTGTCAAAGAGCTGTTCTTCCTGGTGTTGGACTCCTGTCCCTGGGCTCCCTCCTTCCTGCTATACAAAGAGTTGCTTTGCACCAGAGAATCTGGGACTTAGGCCTGGGTAAGAAATTCATTTTAGTTGAAACTTTCATGGAAAGCAGTGTTCTCCACCTCAGCACTATAGACATTTTGGGCTGGATAATTCTTCGTCATAGGAAGCTGTCCTGTACATCACAGGATGTTTAGGAGGAGCATTACTAAACATCCACTAAACACTAGTGCACCTGTCCTCCTAGTTGTGACAATCAAAAATGTCTCCAGACATTTCCAGAGTTCCCTGGGAAGCAAAATCACCCTGGTTGAGAACCACTGATATAGGACCTGAACCTGATTCTGTTGGAATTCATTAGGTCTGTGCTATCCATTACTTTAGCTATTAGTCACATTGACTACTGAGCACTTCAAATGTGGCTAGTGCCACATGTTGAAATAACACTTTTGGATATATTGAGAAAAACACAATTATGTTCTTAAAATTAATTTCACATTTCTTTTTTAAATTTGCATGTAGCTACTAGAACATTTAAAATTATATATGAGGCTCATATTATCTTTCTTTTGGACAGCTCTGCCCTAGAATATCAGACTTTGCCTTCTGAAGATAAAGACAGCCTGGACAGCCCAAGAAGTGGCAGGAGCCTCATCTGACCCAAAGGCTCTGGAGATATGCCAGAAATCCCAGAAAAAACATACTTGCCATATAGTAAGATTTTGTCCGCACTGACTTCACAATCACAGTCCTAGGGGTTTGGGGACAAGTCACTCAGCTAGTGTTGTGAAGGCTGCAATGCTGAGTTAGGTAGGATATTAGAAACAGCCTCATGTGGGGAGTAAAGCATGTCTGTATTTGCATCCTAGCTCCCTTACCCTTTGTCACTTTGGTTCTATCATTTCACCTTTTTTTTTTGAGACAGAGTCTTGCTCTGTCGGTGAGGCTAGAGTGCAGTGGCATCACCATAGCTCTCTTGAAATCCTGAGCTCAAGTGATCCACCTCTCCCTCCCTCATTCTTCTGTGTTGATGATATAGTTATACCTTCAATGGATTCCATTTTCTAGTATTTGTTACATTTTACAGCTTTATTCACAGAGCTATTTACATATACTCTTTGCACCTCTGAGTTAAAAGGCACACTTTTTCTCAAATAGAGTGGTTGTGAGAATTAAACGAAGAGAACAAAGTGTCCTCCAAACAATGACAGGTGCTAACATTTACATGCTGCTTATTAACTAGCACTTGGCTAAATGCTTTACAGGTGATGAACAACAGGATCTGAACAACGCCAGGAAGCAGTTTTTACTAACCTCATTTTCAAGTGCCCAAGTGACAGAGCCAAAATTTACCGGATCCTTCTAGCTCCTAAGCTCGGGCTCTCAGCACAGACCACGGGCCGCGCGCGCTTTGTGGCAGGTTCATGGTTAATATGATAAACCTGCACTCCCGTCCTGCTGCCGGCTTGGGATTTCCCGAGTTTGGCTGCATTCTGGCTCCCACACCTCGGCCCGCACCGGGCATCTCTTGACAAGGGCTCAGCCCCATCTTCGCCCCTGGAACCTGGCCTTTCTGAGGCCGAGGTCCGGGACTAGCCTGGGCACCGGCAATCGCGGGGGGCGGGGGTCTACCTTGGGGGAGTCCCCGGGACGTCCGGTTCCCGCCGCCTGAACACAAGCCCATCCGTCTACGCTGTCCGCAAGCCGTGCGGAGGCCCAGTGTCCCACAGCGCTCACCTGAGGTGCGAGCCCCCCGCACCCGCGAAGCCGCAGAAGGAGGAAGCAGGAAAATGGAGCTGACAGCACACGCGCAGAGGCAAGCTCAGAATATTCGTGCCCAGAATGCTGCGCGAGGATCCATAATAGTCAAGACTACATCTCCCATAAACCACCGCGCCCGCTTGCCCGGTTTTGGCGGGGCGCGGGGGGGGCGTGCGTGTTTGATTTGGAAGATTCAGGGGATGATGGCATATTACTGACAGTCCTGAAAACTGGGGTGCAGGTTCTGTCAGGGCCCCAGCTTTATGACATAACAGCAAATGCAGGTGTGTGTGTGTGTGTGTGTGTGTGTGTGCGCGCGCGTGTTTGATTGGGAAGATTTGGAGAGTGGTAACATGTTATTGGCAGTCTGTCCTGAAACCTGGAGTCCAGGTTCTGTCAGAGCCCCAGCTTTATGACGTAACAGCAAATGCAATGTGTGGGCCTCGATCAGGAAACAAGAGCTGCAGAAACATTTGGGAACAATTGGGGAAATTTGTATACGCACGGGACATTAGAAATGTTAAGAAAACTAATTGTGGTAACATTGAGATTATGTAGCTAATTTTACCTTTTTTTTTAGGGATGCATATTAAAGTGTTTAGGATTGTATTATGTATTTGTAAGTTCCTTTAAAAAATAAGAATTAGAAATGACAAATATGGCAAAATGTAAAGAATTTTGAAACCTCTACAATTTGTTTATTTTAATATTTTCTATTTTTTATGTGTTTGAAAATTTTGTAATATAAAGTTTATAGAGGTAAAAATTTGGACTGTCATTTTCCAAGTGTGCCTTTTAACTCAGAGGTGCCAAGAGTATATGTAAATAGCTCTGTGAATAAAGCTGTAAAATGTAACAAATACTAGAAAATGGAATCCATTATTAACATAAAAGAATAGTAACTGTTATCCTCAGAGTTTGTGTCTGGGAAACAAAATAAAAGAAAAAGTAAGCTGTTCAATATCACGTAATACCTGAAAGGGCACACAACCCCAAATAAGAAAATGATTTATCATGCAAATTATGCACCTCCTAGAGATGAACTTGCTTAAAGCTTATGTGTGCATACTCCTGAAATTAGGAACCGTATCAGGAACCTCTGAGCACAGTCCTTTATAATACTCTTTTTACTAATACACACACACTTTTCCTGGTTGATATTTTATAACACAGGTTATATGCCAATGATAAAAAGATAAAAAATAAGTTTTGATTAGCAAGAAAAGGGATTAATTCTAACAGTAAATTAGTGCAATTTTATGTGAATAAACCTTTACTGTTGACACTGAAAAAACTTTAATAGATACTGGAGGAAACAACTAAAATTTATTTTTAATAATGCCAATCAGCATTCTAAGTTTTCTATTTGTGTTTTTTCTTTGTTGACATTTATATATTTTGTTAATCTAAAGGAACTATATCGACTTTTATCTGAATAAAGACTTATAGTTATGATCAGAAAAGAACTGAAAATGTACAGCAGCGTCTCTATATTTAACATAAACACTATTGTTAAAATATTTGAAAATTTGTCCCAGTGCAGTAAAAATTCAACTCCAGGAAAAAGAGAAAAGTGAGAAAGTAGTATGTTTCAGAGTGGGCTTTTAAAGTAGTTGAAAGAGAACATTCAGTAACCTCAGCAGAACAATGAGACAGGCGGTGGAAGAAAGTAAGGACATATGCACGGCGCTAAAGTTACAATTAATAATTTTTACAGGGATTCAAGCTATAAGCAATTAAAAGACAATTTCTAAGTCTTTTTTTAAATTTAAAATTCTAAATTTCTTAAGTTCTTAAGGAAAACAAATATTTTTAAAAGATAAAATTGCTAAATTCCTTTCCAAGGAAACACTTGCCCTTCACTCCTACCCGAAACCTGGGGACCTTGCCCCGTGCCCGCGGAGTTGCGCTTCCAAGTTCCGGGCTGCCGGTGTAGATGCGGCACCATGGTAACTAATAAATGTTTACAGAGAGATATTTTGAGGCTATAAAACGTCCTGTTTCTCCTTAACGTATCACCCACTAATTTAGTAGGGTTAATTCATCTTCTTGTTGAAAAGCAGCTAGTGATTTCCAATTTTTGAGAATTATGAATAAAGTCATTGTAATTTAACATTCACATACAAGTTTTTGTGTGAAAGTAAGTTTTCAATGGATTTAAAACAGTCTTTTCTTCTTTGAATTGCCTATGTATCTATTCTTTTGCACATACACTGTTTGGATTACTCTAACTTTATAGACAGTCTTGAAATCTCATAGTGTTAATCCTCCAATTTTGTTGTTTTTCAGAATTGTTTTGGCTAGTCTAGTTCCATTGCCTTTCCATGTAAATTTTAGAAATAGTCTATTGATAGCTATAAAAAATGATTGCTGAGATTTGGGAGAATTGACATCTTAACAATATTGAGTCTTTCAATTCATGAAAATGGTATATTTTATTTAAATCTTTGATTTCTTTCATGTGTATTTTGTAGTTTTCAACATATATATAGATTTTGCATATATTTTGATAGATTTGTACATAGGTCTTTCATTCTTTCTTCTTTTTTTGTTACTGTAAATAGTTGTTTAGAAATTGTCAAGTTCCAGTTCATTGCTAGTATATAGGAATAGGACTGACTTTTGTATATTGACCTTTTATCCTGCAAACTTACTAAACTTGCTTATTAGTTAAAACAGCTTTTTTTTGGTAGATTATTTGACTTTTTTTTTCTTTTTTAGAGATGGGGTCTCACACCACTGTGGGGCCAGAGTGCGGTGGTACGATCATAGCTCACTGCAACCTTGAACTCTTGGGCTCAAGCAATCCTCCTGCCTCAGCCTCCAGAGTCGCTGAGATATTTGGCATTTTCTACATACACATAATTTTATTGCAAATAGTGACCATTTTGTTTCTTCCTTTCCAGATTGTATGACTTTTATTTCTTTCTGTTGCCTTATTTCACTGGCTAGGACTTATGGGATGATGTTGAATAGGAGTACTAAGAGATCATTGCTATCTTAGCCTGTTTTGTGCTGCTATAACAATACTTGAGACTGGGTAAAGAACAGAAATTTATTTTTCAGTTTTGGAGCCTGGGAAGTCCAAGATCAAGGTACCAGCAAGTTTGGTTTCTGTTAAGGTCTGGGTCACTGCTAAGATGGTACCCTGAAAGCATCCCTGGGGTTGGGGAGGGACCACTGTTCCTCATGGCAGAAGAATGAAAGGGGGAAAAGGGGCAAGAGAGGAACAACATTGCCCTTTTGTAACTGTACCAATTCCACCCATGAAGGTGGAGCCCTCATGGCCTAATCAGCTCTTAAAGGCCCCATCTCTTAATACTGTTACAATGGCAATTAAATTTTAACATGAGTTTTGGAGGGGACAAACATTGAAACCATAGCAATTGCCTAATTCAGTTCTTAGAAATTATTCAGTCTCTCACCATTGAGTGTGATGTTAGCTATAGGTGTTTGTAAATACACTACATAAAAAGTTCCCTTCTATTTTTAGTTTGCTAAGAGTTTTTATAATAAGTACATATTGAATTGTATCAAATACTTGCCCTGTAACTATTGACATGATCATATGGCTATTTTTATTTAGTCTGTTAATACTGTGAATCACATTTATTAAAAATTTTTTTGTTGTTGTGGTAAGTTATATGAAACATAAAACAATTTTAATCATTTGCAAGTGTACAATTCAGTGGCAAGAAGACTATTAACATTGTTCTGTAACCATCAACACTATCCATGTCCAGAACCTTTCATTACCCCAAACTGAAACTCTGTAGCCATTAAACAAATCCCCATTCCTACCCCCACTTGCTCATCTGTAACTACTATTCTACCTACTTTCAATACAAATATGACTATTCTAAGTACCTCATTTATGTGGAATCATATAGTATTTGTTCTTTTGAGTCTAGCTTATTTCCCTTAGCATAATGTCTTCAAGGATCATCCATGTTGTATTATGTATCAGAATTTCATTTTGTTTTAAGGCTGAATAATACTCCATTATTCATATGTATCACATTTTGTTTATTCACTCATCTGTCAATGAACATTTGGATTGTTTCCATCTTTGGGCTATTATGAATAATGCTGCTATGTCTCCTGTGGGGCTGGAATAGCAGAGGTTTCTTTCATGAATAATGCAGTTATGAACATGAGTGTAAAAATGTTTGTCTGAGTCCCTGCTTTCAATTATGTGGTGTATATACCTAGAAGTGATTGCTGGATCATATGGTAATTCTATTTTTAATTTTCTGAGGAACCACCATACAGTTTTCCACCATGTTCACACCATTTTATATTCCTATCAGGAATGCCCAAGACTTTCAATTTCTACACATTTTCATCAACTTCTTATTTTCTGTTTTAAAAAATTAACTAGTTAATTAATTTTTATGATAGCCATCCTAATGGGTGCAAAGTGGTATCTTGTGGTTTTGATTTGCATTTCCTTAATGATTAATGATGTCATTTAAAAATATAGTGTATTAATAGAAAATTTGAAGTATAGTAAGGCCAACAGATTAGGAGACAACCACCACTGAAAAGATAGTCTATTACTTAGAAGAAGGGGCACACCACATCATGGGAGTCCATACAGGGAAGCACCAGGACCAGTTAGGAGCAGAAGGAAAGAGGGGAACTTTGGGAGAGAGACTTTTACTGTGGTTTCTTTGGAAAAGAATGGACAAGACAGAGTAAGCAGGCTTAGGATGGGCTGGTTTGGATACTTTCATAAGGCTCTGGACAGAGGGACTACCCCTAGTTGTCTGGTACCTTATTCTGAGGTGATTAGTGCAGGGGATAGTGGCTCAGAATATGATAGCCTGGGGTGTTTGGGGTGTGGTTCTAGATTGGTTGGTTTGTATTTGAAAAGTGTCTTCATGGTCAAGTTGTTTACTATTTCAAAAAATTGTCTAGTCCTGGGAGGACTGTCCCTCCAAGGTCAGCAAGGCCACAGATGTCAAAGCATCTGAGTACAGAAAGTAAAAGGCATGCTTAATACAGATGTCAAGCATCTTTTTACATGCTTATTGGCTATTTGTATATCTTCTTTGGAGTTATGTCTATTCAAGTCTTCTGCCCATTTTTGAATTAAGTTGTTTTCTTTTTTGTTGAGTTGTAGGAATTCTTTATATATGCTGGATATTAATCCTTTATATATTATTTGCAAATACTTTTTCTCATTCTGTATGTTGTGCTTTCACACTCTTGGTAGTGTCTTTTAATGCACAAAAGTTTTTTATTTTGTTTAAGTTTATTTACTTTTTTCTTCTGTTGCCTGTGCTTTTGGTGTCATATGCAAGAAATCACTGCCAAACCCAATGTCATGAAGGTTTTCCTCTATGTTTTCCTCTAAGTGTTTTATAGTTTTAGCTCTTATGTTTGAGTCTTTGATCCATTTTGAGTAAATTTTTGTATGTGGTGTAAGGTAAGAGTCTAACTTCGCATTCTTCAGATAAACTCCATGTGGTTATGATGTATTAGATTTGCTAATATATTATTTACTATATTGCATTTATGTTCATGAAGGATATTGGTCTATAGTTTTCTATAAATGTCTTTTACTAGTTTGTTATACAGTGATGCTAGACTCACTAAATGAATAGAAAGTATTTGCTTTCTTCTATTTTCTGAAAGAGATTGTTCAGAACTGGTATTATTTCTTCATTAAGTGTCCAGCAGAATTCACCAGTAAAACAACCTGGGTATGGAGTTTTCTTTTTATAAGGTTTTTAACTACAAATTCAGTTACATTAATATATATAGGACTATTTGAGTTATCCATTTTTTTTTTCAATGAGTTTTGGTAGTTCATGTTTTTCAAGGAATTGGTTCATTTTATCTAAGTCATTAAATTTATGGGCATGGAGTTGTTCATAGCATTTCATTGTTATTTTTTAAAAATATCTGTGAGGTTCGTAGTGATGTCCCCCCTTTTCATTCTTGATATTGTTAATTTGTGTCATCTTTTTATCTTGGTCAGTCTTGCTAGAGGTTTGTCAATTGTAACCTCTTTAAAGAATTAGCTTTTTGCTTTGTTGATTTCTCTATGGTTTTTGTTTTCAATTTAATGATTTATGTTCTAATTGTTATTATTTCCTTCTTTCTGCTTGCTTTGAATTTAATTTGCTTTTCTTTCTTTAGTTTCATAAGGTGGAAGCTTTGGTTTCTAGTTTTAGATCTTTCTTTTCTAAAACAAGCATTTAATGCTTAAATAGCTCTATAAGCACTGTTGCACCTCAGAAATTTTATGTTCTATTTTAATTTTCATTATGTTTACAATATTTAAAAATTTCCATTTAGGCTTTCTCTTTGACTAATGGGTTTTTAGAAGTGTGATGTTTAAACTAAAGGTATTTGGTGATTTCCCATATATTTTTAAAATTCATTTTGAGGTGAATTCCTTTATGGTATTAGAAAGTACTTTAAGTATTTTATAAAATTTCCATTCTTTAAAATTTGTGTAGGTTTGTTTTATGGCCGAGAATATGATCTATCATGATGAATGTTCCATGTGTACTTGAGAATAGTGTATATTCTGTTGCTGAATATATAATAGTATTCTTCAAAGGCTAATTAATTTAAATTGATTGACAGTATAGTGTAGATTATCTATATCCTTACTGATTTTCTGCCCATCAGTCTTACCAATTACCAAGGACAGAGTAAACTCCAACTATAATTGTGGATTTGCTGATTTCTCCTTTGAAATCTATCAGTTTGTGGCACATTGTATTTGAAACTCTTTGGGTAGGATTATAATGTCTTCTTGGAGAATTAACTCCTTTATCATCATGTAATATGCCTCTTTATCCCTGAAAATATTCATCTTTCTTGAATCTACCTTTGAATAATATTGTATTTCTTCATGTGAAGAAGTAAGAAGCTTATAAAGAGATTTCCACAATTTCTTCCTCCCATCATTTAAGCTATTATTTTCATATATTTTACTTTTACATAAAACTGTATTACTATTCTTCTTAAACAAGTTATCTTTAAGAGCAACTAAAAATTAAGACTAAAGAATTTTATTTTACCTTCAGCAATTTCACATCCAATGTTCTTCATTTCCTTGCATAGGTATGAGTTTCTGACCTATATCAAATTCCTTCAAATTTTTTGGAGGCTAGGTCTGCTGGCAGTAAATTTGTTCAGTTTTTGCCTGTCAAAGAACATCTTTATTCTTCTTTATTTTTAAAGGATACTGGGTATATAATTCTGGTCTCTAGCTATCCCATAGGGTGGTGGTCACTAGGATGTGGTTGTATAAGGAAGATATCTGTATCAACAACATTGAGAAACCTGAAAGAGGTGGAGAACTAGAAACTGTGCCAAGGTTACTAACACTTGCTTCTCATATGAGAAAGTCAAACCTAGATTTACAGTAGATGCCAAAGAAACATAAAATTTTGAAAACTCACTAGAACACCACACATAGGTTGAAAGTGAAGGGATGGAAAAAGATCTTGTATGCAAACAGTAACCAAAAAAGAGTGAAGGTGGCTATACTTATGTCAGACAAGATAGACTTCAAGTCAAAAACTGCCACAAGAGACAAACATAATGATAAAGAGATTAATTCAAGAGAAGATGTAACAATTGTAAATACATATGCACCCAACATTGGAGCACTGAAATATATAAAGCCAATATTAACAGACATGAATGGAGAAATAGATAGCAATATAATAATGGTAGGGGACTTCAATACTCTACTTTCAACAATGGAGATAAGACCAGGGAGATTAGTGAGGAAATACTGGACTTGAACTACACAGTAGACCAAATGGACTCTCTCTCTCTATATATATATATATATAAAACATTCCATCTAACAGCAGCAAAACACACATTGTTCTAAGTACACTGGAACATTCTCCAGGATAGATCATATGTTAGGACACAAATCAAGTCTCAACACATTTTAAAAGACTGAAATAATATCAAGTATCTTTTCCACAATGGTATGAAACCAGAATTTAATAACAGGAGGAAAACTGGAATATTCAAAAGTATGTGGAAATTAAACAACACATTCCTGAACAATCAATGGATCAAAGAAGAAATCAAAAGGGAAGTTAAAATTATCTCAAGACAAATGAAAATGGAAATACAACACACCAAAACATACAGGGGGATGCAGTGAAAGCAGCTCTGAGGGAAGTTTATAGTGATAAACACCTACATTAAAAAGGAAGAGCAATCTCACATAAATTGCCTAACATTACACCTCAAGGAACTAACTATTTTTAGTTATAAAAATATAACTAGAGGCAATACTTCCAAATGCATCTTATGAAGGCAGGGTGCCTTGATAACAAAACGAGCCAAAGAGATCACAAGAAAAACTACAGGCCAATATCAATGATGAACAGAGATGTGAAAATCCTTAATAAAATACCAGCACACTGATTCAACAACACATATACATCAAAATGATTATTCATCATGACCAAGTGGGACTTATCCCTAGCATGTAAGGCTAGTTTAACATCTGCAAAGCAATCAGTGCAATACATCACATTAACAAAATAAAAAACATATGATCATCTCAACTGATGCAGAAAAAGCATTTGACAAAGTTCAACATCTTTTTTTTATTATAAGCTCTCAACAATTTAATTATAGAAAGAAATTTCCTCAACATAATAAAGTCCATTTATGAAAAGCCCACAGCTAACATCATAATCAATGGGGAAAAACCAAAAGCTTTCCTCTAAGATCTAAGGAAGATTTCGTCTAAGACAAGGCAAAGATGCCCACTCTTGCTGTTTGTATTCAAATAGTACTGGAAGTTCTAGGAAGAGCAATCAGATAAGAAAACTAAATAAAGGCATCCAAATCAGAAAGGAAGAAATAAAGTTACTTCTTTTTGCAGATAACAGGATTCTATTATGTAGAAAACTACAAAGACGCCACAAAAAAAAAAAAAAACCTGTGAGAACTAATTTAAAAAATTCAGCAAAGTCACAGGATACGAAATAAAAATACAAAAATGAACTGCACTTTTGTACACCAATAATGACCTATTCAAAAAAGAAATCAGGAAAGCAATGCTATTTATGATCACATAAAGAATAAAATATGTAGGAATAAATTTCACCGAGAAGGTGAAAGATGCTTACACTTAAAATTATAGACCATTAATAAAAGAAATTGAAGAAGACCCAAATAAATGGAAAGACATCCTGTGTTCATGGTTGGAAGAATTAATATTGTTAGAATGTCCCTACAACTCAAAGCAATATACAATTTAATGCAATCCCCAACAATATTCCAATGTCATTTTTCAGAGAAATTAAAAAAATTCTAAAATTCATATGGAAATACAAAAGACCCCAAAGAGTCAAAGCAATTGAGAAAAAAAACAATGTTGGAGGCATCATACTTCCTCATTTCAAACTCTATTACAAACGACAGCAATCAAAACAGCATAAAAACGATTCCTTGGATATCACACCAAAATCTCAGGCTATGAAAGCAAAAATAAATAAGTGGTCCTATGTCAAACTGAAAAGCTTCTGCAGAGCAAAGGAAACAATCAACAAAATAAAAAGGCAACCTACAGACTGGGAAAAAATATTTGCAAACCATGTCTGATAAGGAGTTAATATTCAAATCATATGACGAATTCACAAACTGAAGTGATAATAATAATAATAATAACCCAATTTAAAAATGGGCAAAGGACCTGAATAGACATTTCTCCAAAGGAGATATACAGTTGGCCAACAGGTATATGAAAAGGTGCTCAACATCACTGATCATCAGGGAAATGCAAATCAAAAACACAATGAGGCTGGGCACAGTGGCTCACACTTGCAATCCTAGCACTTGGGAGGCCAAGGCAGGAGGACTGCTTGAGGCCAGGAGCTTGGGACCAGCCTGAGAAACACAGCAAGACCCTGTCTCTACAAAAAAATTTTTTAAAAAATGGCCAGGTGTGGTGGTGCACACCTGTAGTCCCAGCTACTCAGGAGGCTGAGGCAGGAGGATTACTTCAGCCCAGGAGTTTGAGGTTGCAGTGAGCTATGATGATGCCATGGCACTCTAGCCTGGGCAACAGAGCAAGACCCTGCCTCAAAAAAAAAAGAAAAAGAAAAGAGAAAAAAAGGCCAAACAAACAAACCAAACCCACAATAAGATATCACCTCACACCTGGTAGGATGGCTATTATCAAAAAGGCAAGAGATAAAAAGTATTGGTGAGGGTGTGGAGAAAAGGAAACATTTGTACACAGTTTTTGGGAATGCAAACTAGTACAGCCATTATGGAAAACAGTATGAAGCTTTCTTAAAAAATTAAAAATAGAATCATATGACCCAGCAATCCCTCTGCTGAGTATATACCTGAAGCACATGAAATCAGCATTTCATAGAGATATCTGTACTCCCATGCTCACTGCAGCATTATTCACTATAGCCATGATATGGAAACAATTCAAGTGTCAATGGATGAATGGATACAGAAATTGTGATACACATATACACACACTGGAATATTATTCAGCCTTAATAAAAAAAAGGAGATTCTGCCACTTGCCACCATGAATGAATCTGGAGGACATTGTGCTAAGTGAAGTAAGCCAGATACAAAAATAAAAATACAGCATGATGTATCTCTCTTATATGTGGAATTAAAAAAAAAAAAGTTGAATACATAGAGACAGAGAATAAAATGGTGGTTACCAGGGTGGGGAGGAAATGAGAAGAGGTAGATCAAAGGATATGAAGTTTGTAGACATGTAGGATGAATAAGTCTAGAGATGTAATGTACAACATGAGAACTACAGTTAATAATATTGTAAAGTATTCAAGATTTTTGCGGAGAGTATATTTTGGGTGCTCTTCCCACAAAAAAAGGGTATGTGATATGATGGGTATGCTAATTTGCTTTATTATATTAGGTTATTAAGTATGAAATGTCCAATTTCCTTAAGTGCTAAATTTCACAGTTGATATCTCTGACATTTCACTTTGATACTTCTTGTTTTATGTTTATTGTGAAGGTATATCCTCAGTCTTTCAAACACATGTTTTGGCTTGTGCTTATCTTTCAAATTTTTTTTTAGGGCAATTTTTGTGAAACCTGGATAAGCCAAAAATTCGTGTTATTTTCGAATATGAGTTCCGTCATGGAACCAATGCAGTGCAGAGAGCTTGAAATATCAACGAAGTGTTTGGGAAGGATGTAGCTAATGAATGCACAGTACATTGATAGTTTGAGAAGTTCCATTCTAGTGATTTTAATCTTGAAAATGACCCACATGGACAACCTGAGACCAAGGTGGATAATGATGAGCTGAAAGCTGTAGTGGAAGTGAATCCGTCTCAACCTGCGCATGAATTAGCCACATTGTTTGACGTTACTATTCCAACAATATTGGGCCATTTGAAACAAACTGGCAAGGTAAAGAAGCTGGATGAGTTCCACATGAATTAAATGAGCATCAGCAGAGAAATCGTCTCAAAGCTTGCCTTTCTTTGCCATCATGACATAAAGGTGAACCATTTCTACATTGTGTTGTTATGTGTGATGAAAAATGAATTTTTTTTGAAAATTGCAAGCGTTTGGCACAATGGTTGGATAAAGATGAAGTGCCAAAACACAGTCCGAAACTGAATATTCATCGAGAAAAGGTAATGGTGTCTGTTTGGTGGTCCAGCACTGGTATTATCCCCTACAGCTTTATGAAGCCTGGTCAATCGATTACAGCAGATGTCTACTGCAATCAATTGGACAAAATGATGAGGATGCTTGCAATTAAGCAGCCAAGATTGATCAATAGAGACAGGACAATCCTCTTGCAAGACAACGCTGGATCACATATCACAAAAACAACACTGCTCAAACGTGTCATCCACCATATTCACCAGACCTTGCACCAACTGACTACCACTTCTTCCAGGCTTTGGACCACTTTTTGCAAGGAAAAATATTCAATTCTCAACAAGCTGTGGAAAACGCCTTTCACGATTTCATTGCCACTTGCTTTCCAGGCTTCTTTCGCTGGCATAAACAAGTTACCATTAAGATGGCAAAACTGTGTCGATAATTTAGGCACATACTTTGATTAATTGTACTGCTTCTTGTTTGAGATATAATAAACTACACTTTGGATTCAAAATCAGACATTTCATATTTAATGACCTAATGTAACCATTCCACTATGTACATCAAAGCATCAGGTTGTACATCTTAAATATATACAATAAAAAAAGAAAATTTAAAAAATAGAGTCCTACATCTGGCAAAACTGTCCTTCAGAAATGAGGGAGAAATTAAGGAATTCCAAGATAAATAAAAGCTGAGGGAATTTATTACAACTAGACCTTTCTGCAATAAACGCTAAAGGGAGTCTTTGAGGTTTAAATGAAAGGAACTCAAAGCCAAAAAATAAGGATCTCTGAAATGAAAATATACAAACAGTCATAAAAGTTAGTATTGCTGTAACTTTGGTTTGTAACTCTTTTTGTTTTCTACATGACTTATGAGACTAATGTATAAAAAATTATCAGTCTATGTTTTTCGATACATAATATATAAAGATGTAACTCTGTAACATAAATATCTGAAAGGGGGTAGGAGCAGAGTTTTAGTATGTTATTGAAGTTAAACTGGTATTAATTGGTATTACCACTTTAGGAAGTTAAATGTAATACCCATGGCAACCACAAAGAAAGCAGTTACAGAATGTAACCAAAGGAAATGAGAAGGGAATTTAAATGTCTCACTACAAAAATCAACTAAATACAAAAGATGACAAGGGCAGGGAATGAGGAACGAAAAAGGTATAAGGCATACAGACGACAAATAGCAAAGTAATGGAAGTTCCTCTTATTAGTAGTTACTTTAAATGTAAATGTATTAAACTCTCCAGTCAAAAGAGAGAAATGGACAGAATGGATAAAAAACATGACCTAACTCTATCTATCTATAAGAGACTCAATGCTGTCTATAAAAGACTCACTTTAGATCTAAAGTCACCAACCAACTGGTTTAAAGTCAAAGGATGGAAAAAGATATTTCATGCAAATAGTAACCGAAAAAGAGCAGTGGTAGCTATATTGTCAGACAAAATAGAGTTTAAATCAAAAAAGTCTACAAGTGACAAAGAAGGAGATTATATATTAATAAAAGTTTCAGTAAAGCAAGAAGATATAACAATTATAAATATTTGCACACCTAATAACAGGCCATCAAAATATATAAAGCAAAAATTGACAGAACTGAAGGAAGAAATACAGTTGTATAATATAAATAATAGTTGCAAATGTTAATACCTCAATAATGAATAGTACAACCAGACAGAAGATAAATAAGGAAACATAGGACTTGAAAAACAAAATAAACCAACTAGAACTAACAGGCACATACAGAACACTCTACCCAGCAACAGCAGAATAACACATTAATCTCAAATGCACATGTGATATTATCCAGGACAGATTATATGTTAGTTCACAAATTAAGCCTCAATGGATTGAAAAAAATAGATATCATACAAAATCTCTTCTATAACCACAAGGGGATGAAGTTAGAAGTGAATAACAGAAGGAAAGCTGACATTCTCAAATTTGTGGAAATTGCACAATACACTGTTAAACAACCAATGGGTCAAAAATGAAATTACAAGGGAAATTAGAAAATACTTGAGACAAATGGAGATGAAAACACAATTTACCAAAACTCGTGGGATACAGAAAAACCAGTACTAAGGGGGAAATTTATAGTTAAATAACATGAAAAGATCACAAAAACATGCCAAGGAGTCTGGCTACACTAGAGTTAATTTTTAAAATTGCATTCATATTTTCCAAGAGAAAAACAGAATAATATGAGAACACATTACCAGCGTGTTTGTTAGAAACATCATTCGTGCACTCCTTCCTTTAGCAAACATCTATTGAGCAGGTTTGATGTACCCGAGCTTCATGCAGGGTAGATTCAGGTGTGGTCCACAGGTAAAGTCATACTTTTTGTCTGCAGCAGTGGCCACTTTATCCTCCTTCAGGTGCTGAGGCCAATTTTGCTCACAGAGAACGAGAAGGCGGGTACGCCGAAGGGCTGCTCAACAGCTTCAGTGGTGCACCAAGCGCACCAGCAAAAGCAACTGCCGTGATCCCAGGCCCCTGCAAGTCCCTGATCACCACAGCTGCCCACAAGATGGAGCCCCCCCACTGGGGGGAGCACCTAGATGCCACATCATTCTCTGCCCGTCACTGTCTCTCTCCAAAAAATCAAGGGGTACCAGAAATCCCAGGAGCTTCTGATTTTCAAGAGCCCTTTCCAGATGCTGGTTCAGGAAGTTGCTCAAACCTCGTAGTCCAACCTGCTTTACTAGAGCCTGGCCATCTGGGCTTTGCTGGATACCTAGTGGGCCTGTTTGAAGACATGAATCTTTGTGCTACCCATGCCAGGTGGTCACCATCTGGAACACATGCATTTGGCCTGCAGGCCCAGGATAAGATGTTGTTTATCCTCTTATGGGGATGTGAACACTAGATTTTGCTTTTTCCAAGGATGTTACCAAAGCAAATGATGCAAATGGAAAAAGACTGAAACCTTCACCTCCCATTTTAAATATATGTAGATATAAAGTATTAGTGAGAGAATAAGGTTTATCAATATCAGTTGATGGCAACTTAATGGTTTCTACTGCATACTTACAATTTTCAATACTTTTTTTCCTATATGTTGTGACTATTGTCTGTCTTCTGTCCTGTTCTAGTAATTTGCATATGAAAATAAATTATACTACCAAATAAAATACTGCCTTTGTCTCATCACTTGGTACAATTTCACCTCACCTCACCTGACAAGTATGGTCATACTCATACCACAGATGAGATTAAGCTTCCCTTAGGAATATGAAATCGCCTGTAAGAATTGAGCTCAGTCTCTTCTCAGAATCCTTGTCAAAATTCTCCACTGACCCAGAAGAGGAGTTCTCAATACCTGGTCCAAGTCATGCCCCCATGAACTCTTCAAACTAGCAGGGCTCCTTTTAATACTTAAAATGATGAGTTTCCCCCCCGCCAAGGTCCTGGTACATCTGTTGTGAAGAATGTTGCCTTAGTCCAGTTTGTGCTGCTATAACAGAATACCTGAAACTGGGTAATTTATAAAGAATAGAAGTTTATTTGGCTCATGGTTCTAGAGGCTGGAAAGTCCAAGATCAAGGGGCCACATTTGGTGAGAGCCTTCTTGCTATGTCATAACATGGCAGAAGGCATCAAATGGTAAGAAAGCATGCATGAGAGAGAGCAAGAGAGGGCTGAGCTTACAACAAAGCCACTTTCTCCATAATGAACCCACTATTGTGACTGACTGTCACAATAATCCATTCATGAGGGCAGAGCCTTCATGACCTAATTGCTTCTTAAGTATCCCACCTTTGAGTACTGTTGCACTGGGGATTAAGTTTCCAACACATGAACTTTGAGGGAACACACTGAAACCACAGCAAATGTAAAACCTCATTCCTTTTGCCCATGATTAGGGCCAAATCAACTGGTGATCTTCTTTTCTTGTGGAGGTCACTGTGATGTGATTCTACTGCCCAGAGAACTCAGAATGCAGTTCCTGTGTTAAAATGCATCATGGGGCACAAATGAAATCACCTCCAGTATAACAGGGAAACAGAACTTGGGGCAACTGTGGCCATTATATGCTGAAAACAGTTAAAGGGTATGTGTGTGCTTTTAGTACTATCCTGAACTATGATTTCTCTATAGAATATTTATACATCTGCTGTGTAACTTCTATGTTGGAATATAACAAGAAACCCAAAGTTGACAGTATTCCAGCTTAGTTCCAGATTCTAAAAGCTTCCATCAGAGGGAAGCTAGGGGAGGATGGGGTCATTTAGGGAGCTTTTTCTTTGTTGAAAAGCAATTCCTTGGGAACTCAACACTTAGAAAGTGTTTGGTCTAAGTCATGTCAGGCAGTTGATAGGAGCATGAAGGTCTGAGGTGTCAAAAATTTCAGAAATGGTCTCATTAAGCAAGTTCAAAAAGTTGATGCCATTATAGTACAGGAACTCCCACACACTCGTCACATCAAAGCTGAATCTCTTTTAGGCTGAAATTATCCTTTTGTTTTATTATGAGCTATAATCTTTCTTGAAGCTCTTTTAAAGAACACAGACATTTATTTTGATTTTTAATAATAGTAGTAAAATAGATAATGGTGATAGTTATTATGTATTGCTTACCTACTCTGTGCCAGGCATTGTTTAAGTGACTGACAGATTAACTCAGAAAATGCCTCCAAAAAGGATTACAGGTAATTACCATCATTACACACTTCTTACAAATGAGGAAACTGAGGCACATAAAAGAGAACTGACTTGTCCAAGGTCTCAGCCATAAAGGAGGAGGAAAGGGAATAAATATCCACATAGTGAAGTCAATAAGCCATTTAGTAAATTCAGAATCTACTGGGTCTCATAACACACTGGGGAGTCAATATTCACTTTTATTATTTTTAAAATCAACTGTATTGAGGTATAACTTATATAGTATGAAGTGTACAAATTTTTAGTACATTTTGATGAGTTCTGAAAATTTACACAGCTTTATAAACACCACTACAATCTAGATATAGAACATTCCATGATACTAAAACATTCCCTTATTCCTCTACCTCCTCTCATCCCTAGGCAATGAATGGTCTGCTTTCTATCAATAGTTGTCTTTCCTAGAATTTCATATAGATAGAATAATGTAATACAGCTGTACCCTCTTGTGCCTGGCTTCTTTTGCTCAGCATAATCTTATTAAGATTTAGCAATGTTTTTACATGCATTAGTTTCTTCTTTTTATTACTGAGTGGCATTCCATTGTAGGCAGTATCACTTTTTATACATTTTTCTGTTGATAGATATTTCAATTCTTTCCAATCTGGGGTTATTATGAGCAAACATTCTATGAACATTTGTGTACAATTCTTTGTGTTTGTCTGGGGTAAACACCAAGAACCGAAGTTGCTGGTGGTAGGTAAGTTATCGTTACCTTTATAAAGAACTGTCAAATGGGTTTGTAATGCTATCACATTATAGTTTTAATTTGCATTTTCTTTCTTACCAAAGCTCTGGACATCCTTTTTAGTACTTATTGGCCAACTATGTATCTTCTTTTGTGAAATGCCTCTTTTAATATTTTCCTCTTTTTTGCCCATTATAACTGGGTTGCCTGTACTATTATTACATTATATACATTCTTTACATAATGTAGATGCAAGTCCTTCATCAGATATACCTATTAGAGATATTTTCTCCCAATCTGTTGTTCTCTTTTTCATTTTCATAATAAAATCTTAAAATCAGAAGCTTTAAATTTTAATGAATTCCAACTTATATTTTTTGCTTTTACATTTCATGTTTGTGTTCTATCTTAAAAATCTCCATGTACCTCAAAGTACAATTAGTTTCTTCTGTTTTCTGACAGAAATTTTGAACTACTAGCAATTTTGTTCAGACCTACAATTTATTTTGAGTAAGTTTTTAGTTTTGGTGTAAAGATCAAGGTGCATTTAAAATAAATGATTACCATGTTAGCACCATTTAAAAAAACAATCATCTTCTTTTCTATCAAATTACTCTGAAACATTTGTCAAAAATCAATTGATGATGTTCAGTTATAGCTCAGAGAAGAAGAAAGCAGGAAGGTGTGTTGCTTCTACCCGTGACTCAAGAAAACAGCTGAGATGACTTCAACAACTTTTCTTGAATTCATCAGATATCTGAGGTCACAGGGCAAAAAAATAACTGAAAATCTGGAAAGCCTAGGTGGCTGCAGAGAAAAACAAAGATCCAAGCAATTGCTTAACTGAGACAGAGAATGCCAAACGCCATATAAAATGACTCTAGCAGGAAAAGCTAAACATGCAAGATCAGCTAGGTAATTTTGGAAGAGATATGGAAACCACAATAAAATTAAAATGCTAGAAATGGAAACCACAGGACCATAAGTGAAGAATGGCTTCCAAGGGCCTATTGGTATACTCTAACACTACTGAGGAAAATCAGTCATGTTGAAGCTATATATATATATTTATATATATATATTTGCATGTGTATTTGTGTGTGTGTGTGAGAAATGTACTGATGACCTGAGATAATACAAAAGTATATAGAAAACAGTTTGTATTCTTTGAAAAGAGGCAGTTTAATAAAAATAACCTTACTTATATGCACATGTCAGAGGCAGCAGGAGAAAGGGAATGTGGTATGGCGCTCTGACCTTTCAGATATTTTCTGTAGAAGTTTTATTTGTTATTAATATACATGTGGCAAGTTGTAACTGATGTCAGAATTGTTATTAAACAAGGGAAATATAATTCTATTACAATGATGTTGAGTTCCAATACACATATATTAATATTAAACAAATATCTGGTAAGTGGCATGCACATGTACATGTATCACATAGATAAACAATAGACAACTCAAAATATTCATATACTTTTGATGCTGTTTAGTTTATGCAATTTATTTCTTGTTCTTTTTAAGCTTTTTATTCTAGTGAATATCTATTAATCAATATTGTTATACTTCATTAAAGGCTTTGATACTACATATGAAACAATAGTTTTGATATAATAATCTCTAGATAAAGGCTGTTACTTACCTTTCTCAAAGTGATAGATTTTCCCCTTGTAACAAACTCTGATAATAAAGTTTAATAATTTGTTGAAAACTTTCACACATTCAAAACTCAATTATTGGATATTTCATGGGATTTTTTTAGTAAAGGATTCCCTATATGTGTTGAAATGTTGGATTTCTTCCTTTGATATTACCTGACTGATGAGGAAGAGTTGTGGATAAAAGCTATGGTCATTTAGAATGTTTTCAGAGTTTTCTCCTTTGTGACTTTTCTGATATACACTGAGTTTAGATGTCCTCAAAATTCATATCCATAGGTTTTATTAAGTGAGGTTGGTGAGTTTATGTCAGTATCAAGTATACCACAAATCTTTAGAAGCTCAGCAGAGAACAAGTTTAGTTCCTCACTGCAAAAAGTCCAACTGTGTACATGGAGAAGAAAACTCCATTCCACAGAGTCATTCTTTGACTTTGGTTCCTACCATCTTGTACTCTTCCATCATCAGTGCCTCAGCCCCAACGATTCCCTCCATTCCATTCTTATGAGGGACAGAAGAAAATATTGAGAATTTGGGTGATATACTTAATGGGACTTGTCTGTCATTGACCCCACATACCACTAGCTAGAGGTTACCAATATGACCCCAGGATGACAAAGTGGTTGAGAAAGTTAGACTAGGTGTGGCACGAGGGAGAAGTGGAATTAATTATTGATGACCATTTTAGTAATTATTATATGACATTTGGTGATTGCTTCTGTGCAAGTCAAACTGAAGGTTGACTTAAGGTGGAAGGATTTTCCACATCTGTTACCTTCATTTTTTGTCTGTTTTGATATACTATAAGGTCTCTATCCTCTTATGTATTTTCTGCTGCACTGAGACAGATGGCTTTTGGCTAAAGGTTATCACACACATTATATTGTAGGCTTTCTCATTGTGTGATTTCTCTGATGATGAATGAGTTTTGATTGCTGGCACAAAATTTTCACATTTTTATTACTTTCTCAGAGCTTTTCGCAGCATGAGTTTTCTGAGGATTGAGTTCACAGGGTATTTCCCATATTTATTATCTTTATAGGGTTTCTTTGCTGGGTGACTTCTCTGATCTCCAATGAGGATTTCACTGTAGCTGAAAGACTGCCCTCATAAAATATATTTCAAGAATTTCTCTCTTAAGTTCTTTGATGTTTTGTGAAGGTTGAAATTGTGCAGCAGAAATTCCAATATTCACTACATTCACATTCTCGCCTGTGTTTTTTTTTTTTTAATGTATTGTGAGGTTTGATTTCCCATTAAGAGTTTTCCCATATTCTTTACATGCATATGTTTAATCCCCTGGGTGGGCTTTCTGATGTTCTCTAAGGCTTGATTTCTGACTGAAAGTTTTCTCACATTTATCACATTTATAGGGTTTCTCCCCTGTGTGAGTTCTCTGATGTACTCTGAGGTTTGATTTCTGACTGAAAGCTTTCCCACATTCGCTACATTCGTAGGGTTTCTCCCCTGTGTGAGTTCTTTGATGTCCTCTGAGATTTGATTTCTGACTGAAAGATTCCCCACAATGATTACATTTATAGGGTTTTTCCCCTGTGTGAATTCTGTGATGTCCTCTGAGTTGTGATTTCTGACCAAAAGCTTTTCCACACTGATTGCATTTGTAGGGCTTCTCCCCTGTATGTGTTCTATGATGTTTTCTTAGGCCTGACTTCAGTTTGAAAGCTTTCTCACATTCATCACATTTATAAGGTCTTTCCCCTGTGTGAGTTCTCCGATGATTCCTTAGGCCTGACATATGGCTGAAAGATTTCCCACATTCATTACATTCAAAGGGTTTCTCCCCTGTGTGAGTTCTTTGATGCACTATGAGGATTGACTTATAGTTGAAAGATTTCCCACATTCGTTACATTCAAAGGGTTTCTCCCCTGTGTGGGTTCTCTGATGTATCCTCAGTCCTGACTTTGCACTGAAAGCTTTCTCACATCCATCACATTTATATGGTTTCTCTCCTGTGTGAGTTCTCTGATGTTTTCTTAGGCGTGATTTCTCACTGAAAGCTTTTCCACATTCATGACATTCATAGGCTTTCTCCCCTGTGTGAATTTTCTGAGGCCAAATCAAGTGTGAATTCACAGAGCAGGATTTTCCACATTCATTACACTCATAGGGTTTTGCCCTTATGTGAGTTCTGTCATGTACATTGAAAGTTGACTGGTAGCTGAATGTCTCTGTACATGAGTTATATTCAGAGGATTGATTTGTTGTGTGAGTTCTCTGATACACTGGGAGGGCTGAATTATGGTTGAAATTTTTTCCATATTCAAAAGGTTTCATCCCATGAATTCTCTGATGTTCTCTAGCGTGTGCTTTTTGACTAAAAGATTTCCCTTCTGTGTCAGTTTCTTGAGTGATCCTACTGAAACAATTTCCATTTTCACTAAACTCGTAGTGACTCTTCTCTGGACAAATGCTCTGAGGGACAATAAAGGTTGATTTATTATATCGGTTTTCCCCAAATTTACTGATTTTATAAGATTTCACTTTTTGGTGGGCACTCTTAGATGTAAGGAGGGCAGCCTGTTCAAGGAAAGCTTTTCCATTTTCATTATATTCAAAAGCTTGCCCCAAAGTCTGAATTGTCTGATGTTGAATAACTTCCTCCTTATGACCGAGGGCTTTCACATTTTTACTATAAATAAAAGATTTCTCTCGAATATTAGTTCTGCCATCTTTAATATTGAGGAGCCATTTCTCACATATATTATGCTCAAGAGCCTTTTCTTTTGAATACTGACAGTGTGGGACCAATGGGCTGAGACCCAGGTAAGTAGGCCCTGCAGTGACACATTTACAGGGCATCATTTTTGCAGGAAAAATATTTATGTCCAGATTACATGGTTTTTCTGAAATTTCTTGGTCTGTAGTCAATGATTTGTTGGTGAATAAAACTTGCCACAAATATTTGTTGTGGTTTTCTGGGCTCTTCTCTGAGATTTCATCAGGTTGGGAGTCTTCTAAAAATGATAAAATTAAAAATACTTTATGATATTTAACATGCTCTTATGGAATGGGACTTATATACATTTGTGCTATTATATATTTGATTCCTCAGTTTCTGGCTTAGTTTCCCAACAATAAAGTAATTCCAAGTGCATGTTCCCTGTTTCCTTTTTTTGTTTAATAAAATTTTGTGGTAGAAAAAAGAAGAAACTTGGAATCTTAAAATATAATTTTCAAAACTGAACAGAGAAGAGGATATAAAGGGAAGAGACAGTTCAGAATGGTGTATATTTAAGAGAGTTGGATCCTGGGAAGAGGAATATCAGAGAATGGGATAAATTCAAAAAGATTACCAACACTAAGTAGATAACAACAATAAAAAAATCAATGGAGAAAGGTTTTCAGTGGATTTATCTGTGACAAGGTTTGCATTAGGTAGTAACTAATCTACATTCTTAGTCAAATATAGATTAAAATGGTAGGATAATCATTAGCCTACAGGATTCCAGTTGGAGCTCCATTTCCATTCTATACATCAACACCAAAATAAATTTATAATGGCACCAACTTCCTCATGTTGAAAGGAACAGTCCTATAGGCCACATTTTAATTCTCTCTGTAGTATCATCACAAGAAAACGAATGTAGAAGTGGAAATGTAAAATTGATGGGAGTCAAAGTCATGTTTTCACCTAGATTGGATTCACTGCTCTTCCCTGGCTCTGGGAAGACAACCTTTATTACATCAAGGTTGTTCAATAGTGAATCTCTCTAGGTCATCAAATCTTAACTTTTCTCCTTTCAATTTGTTCACTCATTTTCCCAAAACCAGTCTTTTCTTTGTCCAATCTTTAATTCTGCTTTCCATCTACTTTTTAACATTGCTAGTTTTTACTGACTATGAGAACCTTAAGGATCGTATGTTTCAATCTGGCCTTAGAAACTTTAAAAGTATCCTTTATATTGATTTATCACAAATTTCTTGTGTATATATGACTGCTATTGCCCTGCTGCTACCCACATTGCATGCAAAAATGTCAGGCCTATGCTAAAAATATTCAAAAGCCTTAAATACACTGCCCTAGATACCAACAGATAAAAGACTTAAGATGGGATTTAGGAAAAGAAAGTTTTACACTCATTATGTGTTCTAGCTCTCATTCCATTAGCCCACCATATTTTCTGCTCTAGTCTTGCCAGGATATCAGTCCCCACTAAATAGTTCATTTCCAGCAATAATCTTATACTCACACTCTTTTCCTAAATCACCCTGCATTGCAAACTTAGATCTGTATAGACTAGATGCCCTTCAGGCAACAAAGCTATTTGCCAAACCACACACACAAAAAAAGGCTTCTTATATCTTTTCGCAAATTTAAGCAACATTTATTTAAAATTTGAAAGTAGTTACTGTGTTATTCATTTTAACAAGGGATACATGCAGAATACTCATATATCTGACACATGATTTTATAAGCAAATTACCATCACTCAAATTAGGAGGCATCTTCAAACTGACAGCAAGTGCATAGTTAAATGGGTGTTTTCTCTTTCTTTGTTGTATGTAAAATAATAGCTCACTTTCTAATCAGTAGCACCTTATATAAAATATATTTTATGTAGCTTTGCTCTCCTTTCCAAAGTACAACCCCAATTCTGATATACTTTGTACCTGTCTGTAATATAAATTAAGTCAGTGGCCCTTAAATAGTAGTATGCCTCAAAATTACCTAGAGAGCTCTTTCATACACAAGGGCTCAGACCCAATGCCAACCTACACCTGATGATTCAAAAGTCCCAGAAATTTGACTTGGGCATTTACATTTAGGGATGGTGTTTTTTGGATGAATCAGTATGAAATACTTCTCCCAATTGGCTTTGGAGTTAAGCTACAATGTTATTAAAAGTATTTATATGTTATATTCCATGGACTCATCATATGAAAGAGTGAAACAGAGACCATTCTTTTTAGTGCATTATAATCTAGGTGAGAAATGGAGCTCATTCAATGACTGTATGCTGCCTGGCACAGAGTCTCATTTTCTTTTGATATATCTATCAAGTAGGTTGTGAGTTTACAAAAGGAAGAGATAAAGTATAGGCTAAAGTATTCCAAGATTATACCATAAAACTAGGAAGAATTCGAGCCAAAACTTCAAATAAGTAGTAGTGCTTTTTCCCTTTTTCTAGCTGAGGTTAGCTATTTTATTTAATTATTTTTATTGTAAGATAATTACTTTTATTTTTGGCATTATAATTTATACCATTAGTTTTGTCTTTATTACATCTTCTACTTTGCTTAGTTTTCTCTGAAAACTTTCTTGCTTTTTAAAATAAGTATATGAGACTAAAAATTTTCTTCTAAGCACTACTTTATCTATAGCCCAAAGGTATAGATAATGGTTATAATACTCATGTTTTTCACTTTTAAAATTTTCTGGATATTGGATAATTTTGATTTTGATTTACTCTTTGATTAAATATGTTCTAAAAATATATATTCATTATTGGTATCAAGATAGATTTTAATCCCATAGTTTGCAATTTATAGTTTTATTGAACAATAATATCCTTACTTTGTTTATTTCCCTAAAATACTTTTATATTTTGTCAATGTTCCAAGGTCATTTTAAAGAAGGTTTATTCTTTGTTTGCAGAGTTTTTAAAGACACATTAGATTCATTTTATAAAATATGCTATTTATAACTTCCAGAGCAGGGGTCAGTAAATTTTTTCTGTAAAAGGCAAGAGAGAAACTGTTTTAGGGCTGGCTAATTATGTGGTTTCTGTTGCAACTACTTGACTCTGCCTTGTAGCATGAACACATAAATGAATGGATATGGCTGTGCTCCAATGAATCTTTCCTTACCAAAACAGGCAGCAGGTAGAATTTAACCTGAGGGTCACAGTTTGCTGAGCACTATTCTAGAGTCTCTGGTATGAAATCAGAAAAGTAAATTAAAGTTTATCTAATATGTTTTTATTTCTCTTTAAAACACTTGCAGTTTTTGTTTTATGCAGCTTAGTAATTCGATGCAAAAATATTTAAAACTTTTAAATATCATTTTTAAATTTTCTACTTTTAAAATATCCTCTTAAAATTGTCTACTTTAGCATTATCAAAATGCCCTTTTTCTCATCTGTTTTTTGACCTGAATTGAACCTTAAATATCAGTTAGATAATAAAACACTGAATTATTTTTATGTTTATTACCTTAGTAATTCATAACCATATGAACTTCCCAAATTATTTTTAAAATATATCTCTTTGATAAAATCTGATAGTGTTTTCTCTTAATAGGTGGATTTAATCCATTTGTAAATGAATTAATTGATGTGGCAAATATGTTTGTCTCACTCTATATTATGCCATGGGTTTGCATAGCTTTTGTGCAGACAAGAGTTGATATGGCAGGCCTGAGACTGCTACCCTTAGAAAGGCTTGCTTGCAAGGTTAGCACTGGCTGGCATCTAGGAACTTAAATTTCAGGAGAATTCCCAAGATTCCCAGAACTGCTAAGAGGGGCTCACTGTGCCAAAACTATTTGTACGAACAATATGATATGCTGAACACTCACTTTCTACCTGAAAGTCTGGAATTTTGGCACATGCTAGACAGAGGATGAGTACATGAGTAACCCACAATAAAAACCCTAGGGACCTAGTCCCTAATGAACTTTCCAGGTAGACAACATTTTACATGTGTTGTCACAATTCATTGCTTGGGCAACTAACTGTATACTATATGAACTCAGAAGCTTATACCTGGTTTCCTCTAAACTTTGCCTCATGCACATTTTTTCTTTGCTGTATTTGCTTTATATTCTTTCACTGAATAAATTTTAGCCATGAATCTGACTATATGCTGAGTTGTATGAGAACCCCTAGTGAATCAATGAACCTTCTGCCAGTATTCAATAACTCACCTGGGGAGCTCCTGCTTAAAAATTCTTTCTCTTTCTCTAATAACCATGGATCTTCTCCTTGTTCCAATGTGAAGATCAGTTCTGGTTTTGTAAAGCAGTACCCTGTAAATGGGAAATAATTTAGGACTTGAGTTAGCTGCATAGGTTTTGCTGTTACCGAATGTGAAGGAAAGTACAGCTTAGAAAGGGGCACGTTAAGGGTGCTCATCTCATTGGACCCTTTTGGAGGGAGAAGTGACAACAAAGAACATTTTCTTATGCTCATAAATGATCTCCTTGAACCCTGAATTTCAAGCCTAAATTACATTAAATTATAAAACAGTCAATGTCTTGGGTTTGAAACAAGAGATTTCATGAAGACTTCCATAATATGACTGTAATAGATTAAAAGGAACTGGTTTGCCCCTCCATATCAGACATCTAAAAAACCACAAAAAATACATGAAATGGTAATTAGACTTTAAACAACAGACAGTGCAGACAGGGATCCTTAAAAATAGGGAAACAAATGAGGTGAGCTCTATGATTATCACAGGTTACTGCCAAGTTTCCAACCCACAGCATAAAAAGAGACCGCTAAAACAGAGATGAGAAGACTCAGTAAGCTGAGGTGACAAAACTGATGTTTAAGGAAGCCTTGACAACTAGAATTGTGGGGGTAAGATATCAGACAAGAAAGAGCTGTACTGATACAGCCTTGGAGACTGGCAGAAGAGTCTCCTGAGTACTGACTTGTTTAAGCATGTAAGAAAGCCACTTGTGGTTATGGAAAGACCAGTGAAAAAGAATCAAAAATCACCAAACCATACACAGAGGTGGGAAGTTTATGTTACCACCAGCCAGGGTAGAAAAACCTCCTAATTCATGACCAATTGGATAGAATAACCAGAAAGGTACTGCCTTAGTAGAGGGGCCAAATAAGTTCTAGACTAAAGTGAGCTCTGAATCCAACATAAAAAAAGCTTAACATAAACATTGAAA
The DNA here is from genome assembly GCA_023783475.1 of Daubentonia madagascariensis. Classification (NCBI taxonomy): domain Eukaryota; kingdom Metazoa; phylum Chordata; class Mammalia; order Primates; family Daubentoniidae; genus Daubentonia; species Daubentonia madagascariensis. Next base: position 129,076 of record JAKFHU010002184.1, read on the forward strand.
GTATCAAACTAATTTCAAGTAACTTAACTACATCCCAGAAAAGACCCCAAAATATTTAAAAGAATATGATTAAAATCTAGCACCTAGCAATGTAAAATTTACAATATCCAGCACCCAATAAAAAATTACTAGGTATGAATATAAGCAGCAGTATGACTCTTGTCATGGAGAGAAACCAGTCAGTAGCAACGCATAAGAAATGACACATATGCTATAAGTAACAGTCAAGTCCATTAGAACAGCAATTATACTCCATATGTTCAAGAAGAGAAAAAAAACATGAACATGATGATAAAAAAGGGAAGTTATTTTAAAAGTTCCAAATTGAAATTCTAGATATAAAAAATACAATGTCTGAAATGAGAAAACAAACCCACCAAACAACAAACAAGAAAACACTGGATAGGATTAACAAGAGTATAGACAACACATGTACAAATGACATAAGAGAGAGTAAAACTTTAAAAAATAGCAATAAAACTATAAAAGAAGAAACCCGTGGTGAATTAAGACTGGAAAATAATAAAAGAGTTATCTATGACCTGTGGGATAATGTCAGGTAGCCTAACACACACACAATCAGCATTCCAGAAGAAAAAAAGGAGGGGATAAAACAAATCTGAAGAAATAATGGTCAAATGTTCCAATTTTGATGATGTGTGTAAACTCTCAGATCCAAGACACTAAATGAATGCCAAAGAGAAGAAACATAATGAAAACCACACCAAGGTCCATTATAATCAAACTGCTGAAAACCACTGAAAAAGAGAAAATATCAGGCAGACAGAAAACGATATAATATGTACAGAGGAACAAAGATAAAAATTAAAGCTGACTTCTTGTCAGAAATTATACAAGCCAGAAGATAATGAACTAATACTTTTAAGTACTGAAAGAATAAAAATCAACCTAAAATTCTATACTTACCAAAGATGTTTCAGACAGACAAAAGCTAAAAGAATTTATCACAACTTATGTGTATTATAGAAAAAGTTAAGAAATTTTTCAAACACGAGAAAATTGTACCAGAGAAATTTTGATTTATATAAATAAATTTATAGAAATAAAGAGTACCATAAACTAGAGAGAAGAAGATAAAAATAAAATACACTTTCCTCATTTTTGGAATTCTTTTTTAAATGGTAAATTATCCTTTAAAACAATAATGTATTATGGGGTTTATAATATATATCTAAGTAACACATATGATGACAACAACAGCACAAAAGATGGAAGATAAAATGTAGAAACCTATTATACAATTGTTACATATGAACTAATAAATTATTATTTCAAGGTAGAGTGTGACAAGTTAATGATGTATTATTGTAAATGCTACAGCAACTACATCCATACACAAGAGGCATAGCTAATAAACCAATAATGTAGATAAAATGGAATCATTAAAAATAGACACTCTAAGGCAGGAAAAATGGAAAAAAGATAACGGAAAAAGATAATGGAAAAAAATTGCTAACAATTTTTCCTAGATAGGAAAAATTGTTAGCAAGCAGCCAAGTTTTAGATTTAAACCCAACTATATCAATAATAACAGTAAACCCAAATGGTCTAATCATTGCAATTAAAAGGCAGAGATTGACAGATTGGATATAAAAGCAAGACCTCTCTTAGTCTATTTTTTCTCTTAGTCTGTTAAGGCTGTTAGAAAAATATAAAATAGTTAAAATAGGAATTTCTCTCTATAACATAGGCCATATAGTCCAATCAAGATGCCTGCAGGCCAGTAAGTCCAGATCCAATGCGCTTGGATGCTGACTTCTAGCTTGTGTACCTCTAGGGTGAGGATCTTCTTGCCCTCTATCATATGGCATTAACCCATTTAAAGGGGAGGTCCCCTCATATCTGTCCTCCCAGATATCTTGGGGTCCAGGTATTCCAACATTATGAATTTGCCGACCAAAATTAGCCACTCCAATAGCTACATGGGTTAGAAATCATTCTATAAACTATAAATAATAAAAGGTTAAAAAAATACCATGCTACATTGATTACTTAAAATTCTGAGTTTGTATAATACAAAGAAAAATAAAAAAGAGATAAGAAAAAATACTCATACAAAGGAATTTTAATTAAGGACGTAACAATCCTAACAATGTGAAAATCAAACATATACTTTGAAAATATATGAATACACTATAAACGGGAAAATACAAAAACTAATATAGACCATAATAGCCCTTTGTCCATATTATATAACACTATTAAAATAATAAACAGCTGATAGAACTTAACAAGATTACACCAATACCAACTCTATTTATAGAACATAAACCCAAGTAAAACTATTAATTTTCAAATACATAGAAAAATTAACCAGGATAAATAGCTAACATTTGAAACACATTTGACATAAACTTGAATTATATAGAAACCTTGATCTCCAAACAGGAATTAAAATAGAAAACAATAATAGTAAGAATTTTTTCAAAAATCCAAAAATTTAAAATTAATAAACTAAACGCAGCATTTAGTACCAGCAATGAGGTTAAGGTTGGTCTCACGCATTGAGCTAGGAATCATGTCAGCCTGGCAATTTTTCAAATGCAAACTGTCTCTTAAAAAATCTTTTTTGACCTACAACTTTCTATTGGAATTTCCAGCTACTTTCCTATTTTGTGAGGAAGTTAAGTTAAAAGTTCTGTACAATCCATGAAAATATAGACCTGGTATTAGAAAGACAGTTTTTAAGACCTCAGACCAAAGAATTGAAACGAAGAGTTTCCTGGTTCTCTCTTTGGCCAATTAGACAGCTGAGAAGCTGGCAATGTAACAAAATGGTAGGACAGGAAAAAAACAAACAATAACAAACAGAACAACTCAAAATGACATCTCCTAGTCCAGGCTGTTCCTGGAAATGAGCTAGCAAGACTGAAAACTTTTAGACAATAACTGTTCTTATTGCGCCAAATACCACATAAAAAAATGCATTCTCCATCCCCACACCTGCTATGAAAGGCTGAGTGTGGAATTTAAATGCTGAGTGTGGAATAGAATATCTAACATTTGTGTCATAGGAGTCTCAGAAGGAGAGAAAAGGGGATGAAAAGTAGAAGAAATAATGGCTTAGGAAATTAGTCACTGCCAGGGGTTAAAAGGATAGTAAGGAGAGTTGGGGCAACTTTAACTATAAAGGGGCAGGACAAAACTCTTTGTGGTGACTGAATAGTTCTGTTGTCTTGATTGTGCTGGTAGTTACATAAACCTATACATGACATAGAACTATATACCTGCTGTACCAATGTAAAGTTCCTGATACTAATATCATATTATAGTTACATAAGATGTGACTCTTGGAACACCATAGTATTTAGGATTTAGAATTGCTATTTCTTCTTGGCAGATTGACCCCTTTGTCATTATGTCATTTCACTCTGTTACTGGTAACTTTCTTTGCTCTGAAGTCTACTTTATCTGATATTAATATAGCCAATCTTCCTTTCTTACGATCAGTGTTCCATGGTATATCTTCTTCTCATTTACCTTCAATCCAGCTATTATTTTTGAAGTGAATTTCTTGTAGAGAGCATATAGTTGGGTAAATTTTTGGTGTATTTAGACCATTTAATGCAATTATTGATATGTTAGGGCTTTAGTCTGCCATTCTATTTGTTTTCAGTTTGTTCCCTTTGTTTTTCATCATTTGTCCTGCTTTCCTGTGGGTCTCTTGAATTTTTGTTTTAGAATTCCATTTTTTACTTATGTATATGTTACTACAGTGTTTTTGAGTATATTACTTTACATATTTTAGTGGTTACTCTATATAATAAATTATAAATATATTACTTATCACAGTCCACTGGTGTCAACATTTTACCAGCATTACACTTCAACATTTAGTTGAAGTGTAAAGATAAAGGGACTCTTTAAGACCCTTATTTGCTCCCTGTTTATAATATGATGATCTTAAAAATTTCCTCTACATAATTGAGAACCACATCAGATACAGTGTTATAATATTTCCTTCAACCATCAAACAGAAGTTAGAAAACTCCGGAGGGAAGGCAAGTATGTTGTACTTATTCATATTTTTTCTCCCTTCCTGATGCTCCAGGACTCCTTTTATGATTTCCTATCTGTTCCAAGAACTTCTTTTAGCCATTCTTTCATGGTAGGTAAGCTGGCAATAAATTCTTAGTTTTCCTTCATCTGAGAATGTCTTAATATTCCTCCCATTTCCAAGAGATATTTTCACTGGTTATAGTGTTGTGTTGGCAATTCTTTTCTTTCAGCACTTGAAAAGTGTGCCCTCCGTAGTTTCTGGTGAGAAATTTGCTGTCATTCAAATTGGTTTTCCCCTATATGTTTGTTTGTTTCTTGCTGTTTTTAAGATTTTTTTGTTTTTATTTGTCAGAGATTCATACTATCTTCTTGGTATTGAAGCATATCCTGTATGGAATTTGCTCAGTTTCTTGAATCTGTAGCCTTATGTCTCTTGCCACTTTTGGAAAAATTTTAGCCATTATTTTTTTTAAAAATTTTTAGCCCTTTCTTCTGGGGCTCCAATGACACAAATGTTTGAGATTTTGTTGTAGTATCCCAGTCACCTGAGGCTCTGTTCATTTTTATTGTGTCTAGTTTTATTCTCTGTAAAGATTGAGTTATTTTTATTGTTCTGTCATAAAGTTCAGTGATTCTTTCCTCTGCCCTCTCCATTCTGCTGTTGTACCCATGCGTTGATTTTTTAAAAATAAACATTTTATTTTAGAATAGCTTTAGAGTCACAGAAAAGTTGCAAGGATAGAAATGAGAATTCCTGTATACCTTGAACCCAATTTTCCCCACTGTTAACATCTTAAATTACTATGGAAGTTTGTCACAACTAATAATATAATATTGATACATTAAATAAAGTCCATATTTTATTCAGATCTTCTTATATTTTTACCCAGTGTCTTTTTTCTGTTCCACAGCTCCATCCAGGATTCCAAGTTATGTTTAGTTTTCATGTCTCCTTAGGCTCCTCTAAACTGTAAGTGTCTTGCTTTATTTTTGATAGACAGTTTAAAGGACATTGTAGAATATCCTTCAATTTGGGTTTGTCTGATGTTTTTCTCATAGCTAAAGTAGAGTTATGATTCTTGGGGAGAAAAGACCACAGAAGTAAAGTATCTGTCATTCTTATCACATATCATCAAGGGTACATGCTATCAACAGACTTATCACTGGTGGTGTTAACCTTGATTACCTGGCTGAGGTGGTGTATGTCAGGGTTCCCCCCTAAAAAGTCACTCCTTTTCCTGCCAGTGCACACTGTACTCTTTAGAAGAAAGTCAGCAGGCACAGCCCTCTAAAGGGGTGGAGAATTCTGTTCCACCTCCTTGAAGGGGGAGTACTATATAAATTATTAGGAATTCTGTTTGGGAGATTTTTCCATTCTCTCCTATTTATTTATTAGGTTATTAAGTATGAAATGTCCAATTTCCTTAAGTACTAAGTTTGACAGTTATTATCTCTGACATTTCACTTTGACACTTCTTGTTTTATTTTTATTGTGAAGGTACATCCTCATTCTTTCAAATGCATGTTTTTAGCTTGTGATTATCTTTCAAATTTTTTTTTTAGGGCAATTTTTGTGAAACTATGGATAAGTCAAAAATTCATGTTATTTTCGAATATCAGTTCCATTGTGGAACCAGTGCAGTGCAGACAGCTCGAAATATCAACAAAGTGTTTGGGAAGGATGTGACTAATAAACGCACAGTTTATCGATGGTTTGAGAAGTTCCCTTCTGGAGATTTTAATCTTGAAATTGAGCCACATGGGCAACCTGAGACCAAGGTGGATAATGATGAGCTGAAAGCTGTAGTGGAAGCGAATCCATCTCAACCTACTCATGAACTAGCAGCAAGGTTTGATGTTACTATTCCAACGATACTGGACCATTTGAAACAAATCGACAAGGTAAAGAATCTGGATAGATGGCTTCCGTGTGAATTAAATGAGCGTCAGAAGAGAAATTCTCTCAAAGCTTGCCTTTCTTTGCTGTCACATGAAGGCTGAACCATATCTACACTGTATTGTTATGTGTGATGAAAAATGGATTCTTTTTGATAATTGAAAGTGTTCAGTACAATGGTTGGATAAAGATGAAGTGCTGAAACACAGTCCAAAACCAAATATTCATCCAAAAAAGCTAATGGTGTCTGTTTGGTGGTCCAGTGCTGGTATTATCCACTACAGCTTCATGAAGCCTGGTCAACTGATTGCAGCAGATGTCTACTGCAACCAGTTGGACAAAATGATGAGGATGCTTGCAATTAAGCAGCCGAGATTGGTCAACAGAGACAGTCCAATCCTCATGCAAGGCAATGCTGTCGCACATACAACGCTGCTCAAACTACAGAAGGTGGACTTGGAAACTCTCTGTCATCCACCATATTCACCAGACCTTTCACCAACTGAATACCACTTATTCCAGGTTTTGGACCACTTCTTGCAAGGAAAAATATTCAATTCTCAACAAGCTGTTGAAAATGCCTTTCACGATTTCATCACCACTTGCTCTCCAGTCTTCCTTGCTGCTGGCATTTGCAAGCTACCGTTAAGATGGCAAAACTATGTCAATAGTTCAGGCGCACACTTTGATTAATTGTACTTCTTGTTTGAGATATAATAAACTAAACTTTTGATTCTAAATCAGACATTTCAGATTTAATGACTGACCTAATATTTATTTAATCAGTTATTCATATCAGTATGGACTCATGGGTATTTTACACTTTGGGTTATAAACCAATACTATGTTTTGTTTTGTTTTCTTATTGCTCAACAGTTATGACTTTGGCTATTGGGAGATATTTCAATTGGCTCATCTTTGACATACCCCCTGCTATGGTTTGGATGTGGTTTGTCCCCACCAAAACTCATGTTAAAATTTGATCCCCAAAGTGGTGGTGTTGGGAGGAGGGGTCTAGTGGGAGGTGTTTGAGTCATGGGGGCAGATCCCTTATGAATAGATTAAAGCCCTCCCATGGGGGTAAGTTCTTGCTCTCATGGGACTAGATTAGTTCCTGCAAGAGCTGATTGTTAAAAAGAGTTCTGGCTTCCTCAGTTTCTTACTCTCGCTTCCTGTCTTGCCATGTGGTCTCTTTGCACAGGCTCATTCCCTTTCTGCTTTCCACCATGAGTTGAAGCAGCATGAGGCTCTTACCAGATGAAGCCACCAGAATTGTGAGCCAAATAAATTTCTTTTGTTTATAAATTACCTAGTCTCAGGTGTTCTGCAACAAAAAGTGGACTAAGATAGAAAATTGGTACCAAGGAGTGAGGTGTTGCTATACCGATAACCTGGGAAAATGTGGAAGCAAATGTGGAACTGGGTAATGGCTGGATGAATTTAGAGAAGCAGGATAGGAAAATTATTGCCATGAACATTAAAGGTGACTATGGTAAGGGCTCATAAAAAGACAAGGGAAAATTTGGAACTTCTTAGAGATTGGTTAAATGGTTGTCCACCAAAATACTGATAGAAATATGGACAGTTAGGGGGCATTCTGATCAGGTCTCAGAAGGAAATGAGGAACCAGGTATTGGGAATTGGAAAAAAAGGCCATCCTTCTTACATGGTAGCAAAGAACTTGGCTACATTGTGTCCATGACTTAGGGCTTTATGGAGGGCAGAACTTAAGAGTGATGAACTAGTATATCTGGCAGAAGAAATTTCGAAGCATCAAAGAGCTCATGAAGCTGTGTGGTTACTTTTAACAGCTTATCATGAGTTACAACAGCAAAGGGATGATATAAAGGTGAATTTATAATTAAAAGGGAAGCAGAATGTAGGGATTTGGAAAATCCATAGCCTGGCTGTGTGGTAGAGGATGAAGGAGCATTTTTAGAAAAGGAATCCAAGTATGTGACTGAGCAACTGCTTGCTAAAGGGATTAGCATGGATTTAAAAAAAGCCAGGTGCTAATAGTCAAAACAATGGAGAAAAGCCCTGAAAGCATTTCAGAGATCTTCAAGGCCACCCCTTCCATCACAGACCCAGAGGCCTAGGAGGACAGAATGGTTTCAGAGGGCAGGTCTGAGGTACTGCTGCCTTGTAGAACCTTGAGTCACTGATCCCTGCATCCCAGCTGCTCCAGCTAAAGTAGCCATGGCTCAAGTGGCCCTAGGTGAGGCTTGTGCCAGCACTCCAAAGGGCACAAGCAGCAAGCTTTGGCATCCACGTGGTGTTAATTCTGCAGGCATACAGAATGCAAGAGCTATGGAGGTGTGGCTTCCTCCACTGAGATTTCAAAGGCTGTATGGCAAAGCCTGCAAGCCCAGACAAAGACTTGTTGTAGGGGTGGAGAAACTGCAGAGTGCCTCTACTATGGCAATGCTGAGCAGAAATGTAGGATCAGACCTACTGCAGAGTTTCCACTAGGGGACTGCCTAGTGGAGCTGCAGGGGTGGGGCCGCCTCCAGGACCCCAGAACTATAGAGCCACCAACTGCATGCAATGTCAATCTAGAAAAGCTGCGTTCAACTCCAACTTGTGAGATCAGCCACGTGGGCTGGACCCAGCAAAGCCACGGGGGCAGAGCTGCACGAGGCCTTAGAAGTCCACCCCTCACACCAGTGTGCCCAGGGTGTGGGACAAGGAGTCAAAGGAGATTATTCTGAAGCTTTAAGGCTTAATGTCTATCCTGCTGGGTTTTGAAATTTATGCCTGTTCCACCATTGTATCTCAGAAGTAAATAATTTGTTTTTCATTTTACAGCCTCATAGCTGAACTTTGGACTTTTAAGTTGGCGCTGGAACAGATTAAGATTTTTTTGGACTATCGGAATGGAATAATTATATTTTGCATGTAAGAAGGGCATGAGTTTGGGGAGCCAGGGGCATAATGCTATGGTTTGGATGTGGTCTGTCCCTGCCAAAACTCAAGTTAAAATTTGATCCCCAATGTGGTGATGTTGAAAGGTGGAACCTAGTGGGAGATGTTTGGGTCATGGGGGCAGATCCCTCATGAATAGATTAATGCCCTCCCTTGGGAATGAGTTGTCACTCTCACAGGAATAGATTACTTCCTGTGACAGTGGGTTGTTGGAAAGAGTCTAGATTCCTCAGTTTCTCACTCTTGCTTCCTCTCTCACCATGTGATCTCTTTGCACAGGCCTACTCCCCTTCCACTTTGCACCATGAGTTGAAGTAGCATGAGGCTCTCACCAGATGCAGCCACCAGAACTGTGAGCCAGTTAAACTTCTTTCCTTTATAAATTACCCAGTCTCAGGTATTCTGTAATAGCAACACAAAATAGACATAATTTGGGGGGAGGGTTGTTGTTTTTTTTTTTTAACACGTCCTTATTTTCTGGCTCTACAAGATGCTCCATATTCATCTTGTACATTCCCCGCGTCAGCCCTAGAATCAACTATTTCTCCAAGCAATCCTGGTTCCTTTTATTACAGAATGGTACCAGAAACTACTAATACGTCTATCTGGATTTTCTATTTCTTCATGATTCAGTTTTGGTAGATGTGTCTAAGAAATTTGTCCCTTTAATCTAGGTTATTCGATTTATTGTTCACAGTATTCTCATATAATCATTTTTATTTCTGTAGAGTTGGTAATACTATCCCCCACTTTCATTTCTGATTTGACTTTTTGGGGTCTTCTCTTTTTTTATTAGCTGACCTAGTTAAAAGTTTGTTAATTTTGTTGATCTTTTCAAAGAAATTTGGTTTCATTAATGTTCTCTACTGTTTTTCTATTCATCTCTTTTCTAATCTCTATTATTTGCTTCCTTTTGGTAGCTTTAGGTTTAGTTTGCTCTTCTTTCTCTAGTTCACTAAGATGTAAAGTTAGGTTTTGATTTGAGATCTTTCTTCTTTTTTAATGTATACATTTACAACTATAAATTTCTACCTTAATATTGCTTTCACTGCATCCCATAAGTTTTGGTATGTTGTGTTTTAATTTTCATTTCTCTCAAGATATTTTCTAATTTTCTTTATAATTTCTTTTTGACCCATTGGTTGTTTAAAAGTGTGTTATTTGCCACATATTTGTGACATTTCCTTCTGTTATTTTTAGTTTCATTAATTATGATGGGAAAAGATACTTTGTATGATTTTAACTTTTTAAAAGTTATTAAGGCTTGTTTTGTGGTCTAACAAATGGTCTATTATGGAGAATGATCCATGTGCACTTGAGAAAAATGTGTATTCTGCTGTAGTTGGATGGAGTCTTCTGTATATGTCTGTTGGGCTTAATTGATTTATAGTGTTGTTCAAGTCTTCTATTTCCTTATTGATCTTCTGTCTGGTTCTATCCATTGTTGAAAGTGGGATATTAAAATATCCAACTATTGTAAAACTATATTTCTCCCTTTAACACTGTCAACGTTTGTTTCATATATTTTGAGGCTCTGATGTTTGGCACATATATGTTCATAATTGTATGTCTTCTTGGTGAATTGACCCTTCTATCAGTATATGATGTCCTTTTTTGGTCTCTTGTAACAGTTTTTGACTTAAAGTCTATTTTCTCTGATACTAGTATAACCACCCCTGCTTTCTTTGGGTTACTGTTTGCATGGAATATCTTTTTCTACTCCTTCACTTTTAACCTATTTGTATCTTTAGATCTAAATTAAGTCTTTATAGACAGCATAGAGTTGGATCATGGTTTTAAAATTCATTCTGCCAATCTCTGGTTTTTGATTGGGAAATTTAATCCATTTACATTTAAAGTAATTACTAATAAGGGAAGACTTCAGCCATTTTGCTACTGGTTATTTTCTCCAAGTCTGTGTCTTATGTTTTCATCCTTTTAAGAGTGTCTTTGCAGAGCAAGAGTTTTTAATTTTAGTGAAGTCCAATATATCAGTTTTTTCTTTTCATGGATTGTTCTTCTAGTGTTATATGTAAAAACTGACCACCAATTCCACTTTACAGATTTTCTTTTATGTTTCCTTCTGAGTTTTTGTTTTGCATTTTATATTAAAGTCTATGACTTATTTTGAGTTAATTTTGTATAAGATGTGAGCCCAGAGTTTGAGTTCATTTCCCCTCCCTTTTTCTGGCATATGGATGTCTAATTGTCAATTGTTCCAGTACTATTTGATGAAAGTCTATCCTTTCTCCATTGAATTGCCTTTGTGCTTTTGTCAAAATTCATTTGATTATATTTGTGTGAATCTATCTGTTCCACTGAATATCTTTCACCAATACCATACTATCTTAACTACAACAATCTATAGTAAGTGTTGAAATTTGAAAATGTGAGTCCTTCAACGTTGTTCTTTTTCAGATTTATTTTGTCTATTATAGTTCCTTGATTTTCCATATAAATTTTAGAAGTTTGTTAATAAAAACTTCTTGGGAAATAAAGTCCTTCCTTTATTCCCTAACTTAGAGTAAAAGTGTTCTATCTCCTTTGTGTAAATATGATGTTAGCTTTAGGTTTTTCTTATAAACACTTAATGAGGTCATACCCTTCTATTCCCAATTTTTTTGAAAGTGTTTTTTTTTAAATGAATGGATTGTGTATTTAAATGCTTTTTGTTCTTCCATTTATATGATCATAATGTTTTTCTTATTGTCTGTTAGTGTGATGATTTATGTTGATTGATTTATAAATGCTGAACCAGCCTGCATTTCTGAAATAAAACACATCTGGATATATTATCCTTTTTATATATTCTGAATTCAGTTTCATAACATTTATGAAAGACATTTGCATCTATGTTCATCATGAGAAATATTAGTGTGTAGTTTTGTTTGCTTATAGTCTTCTCATTTTCATAGAGTAATACTGGCCTTATAAAATGGTTGAGAAATGTTTTTTCCTCTTTACTTTTCTGGACAAGTTTGTGTAGAATTGGTATTATCTCTTAAATATTTGGTAGAATCCACTAATGAAATCATCTAGGCCTGGTGTTTTCTTTTTTAAAAGGTTTTAAACTCTTAATTCATTTTAAAAATAAATATAGGATTATTTGGATTATTTATTTCATCATGAGTATATTTAGAAGTTTGTGTTTCAAGGAATTGGTCTACTTCATCAAAGTTGTCAAATTTATGGGCATAGAGTTATTTGTAGTATTCCTTTATTACACTTTTAGAGTCTATGGGACCAGTAGTGATGATCCCTCTTTCATATTTGATATCGGTAACTTGTGTCTTCCTCTTTTTTGTTAGCCTGGCTAGAGGTTAATCAATTTATTGATTTTTTTCAGACAACTAGTCTGGTTTTGTTGATTTGCTCTATTTTTTTTCCTATTTTCAATTTCACTGATTTCTGCTCTAACTTCTATTATTCCTTTTTCTGATTTAGGTTTAATTTTCTTTTCTTTTTATAGTTTCCTAAGGTGTAAGCTTAGGTTATGGATTTTAGATCTTTTATCTTTTATGTGTACTTAACACTTAAATTAACCTCTGAGTACTGCTTTGGCTGGATTCCACAAATTTCTCATATTTTCATGTTCAAAAATTCTAATGAGAATTTTTCTTTGACCCATGGATTACTGACAAGTGTGCCAGTTCATTTCCAAATATTTGGAAATGCTCCAGCTATACTCTGTACTTGATTTTTTGTCTAATTCTGGTGTGATCTGAAAACATACTTTAAATGATTTTTATACTTTTTAATTTGGTAAAGGGTGTTTTATGGCCTACAGTGTATTCTCTTTTGATGATGTTTCATGTGCACTTGAGAAGAGTGTGTATTTTCCTGTTCTTGCAGTCTGTGTGTCAGTAGATCCAAGTTGGCTGACCATGCTATTTAGGTCATCTATATCCTTAGTAATTTCCTGCTTACTTGATTTATCAATACTGACAGAACAGTATTTTAAGTCTCTAAAACTTAATAGTGGATTTGTCTATTTCTCTTTTTAGTTCTATCACTTTTTTAACTCATAATTTGAAGCTCTATTGTTAGGTGCATAAATGTTTAGGACTGTTATGTCTTCTTGGAGAGTTGAACCATTTATATGTAACATCCCTTAATCCTTGATAATCTTCTATGTTCTAAAGTCTACTTTGTCTGAAATTAATACAAGACTCCAATTTTCTTTTGATTAGTGTTAGCATGGTGTATTTTTCTCCATTCTTTTACTTTTTTTTTTTTTTTTTGAGACAGAGTCTCCCTTTGTCACCCTGGCTAGAGTGCAGTGGCGTCATCATAGCTCACTACAACTTCAAACTCCTGAGCTCAAGCGATACTCCTGCCTCGGCCTCCCAGAGTGTTAGGATTACAGGCGTGAGCCACCGCACACAGCCTATTCTTTTATCTTTAACTTAGTCTTTGTATTCATAGCTTGCTTCTTGTAGACAAAATAGAGTTGGCTCTTAGTTTTTAAATCCAGTCTGACAATCTTTTAATCTGGTGTTTTGAAATTATTCACACATAAAGTGATTATCAATATAGCTGGATTAATTTTTTAACTAATTTCATTATACTTGTTTTTAGTTTTTTCCCACCCATTTCTCTTTTTTTCCTTCTCTACTTTTAAAGAGCATTTTATATAAATCCATTTTATCTCTTGTGTATCATTTATACTTCCTTTAAAATAATTTTCGTGGTTGCCACAGTGTTTACCATATACATTTTTAAGTAATCATCATTCACCTTACAATAACTGTACCCACTTCACATGTATTGTAGGCAACCTATAACAGAGAATTACCTGTGGCCCTTGTCATCCTTTGTGGCACTGCTGTCATTCACTTCACTTATTCATATGTTATAATGATCCAATACATTATTGCTGTTATTATTTTCAAGTATATACTAGATATTCTAGGTATTATGGGTCTTCTTTATCTTCTGTTATAGTAGGCTCCCTTTGATACCATGGCAGCTGAAGGAGACACTGTTTCTTACTGCCAGGTGAGGTTGGAAATCAAAGTTCACTTAGCCTCTGCTGCCAGACACCGTGGGGTAGGAATCTGGGCAATTTTTTACTGTTAGTTCATAGTGAAAGTCCTGGCTCACCACTAGGCCTCATCTGAAATCACCCCATTGGAAAGGAGGATTATTTTGATACTATAGGACAAGGATGGAAGTCAGCCTTTGCTGATGGGAGAGGGCTGCAGTTTTTTCCACATGTTTAGGTAGCGTAGGGCAGCTGTCTAAAATTTTCTGTCTTTCTGAACTGTCCCTTTCCTGTTCCTTAGAGGAAGGAGGCTTTATTTGGGATTTTTAAATCTGTGCCCATTGGTCTTTCTGGGTTGCCATTTTTCTCCAGCACCCAGGCCCAAATATGTTAGGCAAAAATAAAGCCAAGGAAACAAGATATCATTTCTTGGGTTCTGAAGTCCCTAGCCGGTCTGTTTCCTTCTCTCCACCGTTCAAAGTCTTCTTATGTGTGTTTTATAAGTAACGTCTAGTGGTTTTAGATGTACTTAAGGTGAGGAACAGGGAGAAGTATTAGTAATCAATCTTATCTGGAACCATCAGCCTCCAAAATTTTCACATTTAAGGATTGCCTTAACTCAGTGTGATTTTTCAATATGCAAAATATGTACATAGTTCAAAAATCCAAACTGTATAAAAAGGTATACTTAAAGTCTCACTTCCATTCCTGTCCCCATCACTCATTCCCCTCCTGTTCCATTCGAGGGAAAAATACAAGTTCCCCACCACACAAAGAGGAACATTGAGCTGTGCTACACCCTCAACAAAATTGTAACAAAATAAATTAAACAGATGCCAAAAGATAGTTACGAGGCATGAGATGTGCCTCAGCACTTTCTTGAGACAGAGACAACTGGTGTAAACCAGCCCTGACTGCTTTAGAATTGCTTTAGCTAACCTATAATACTCTTTAGCTAATCGTAATACTAAAATCTCCACCTAGTGGAGAATTTTATCATTAATATAACATGGGTTGTATGAAGGTTCATGAAGATTTGTACTGCACATGCTTGACAGTGTAAGAGCTCTGTGTCACTCACTGGGAAGAGATTTAAGGCCAACACCATGGGTAGGCGGTGTGGTGCAGTTTTTACTCTCCGAAGAACTCCTGCACCACTCAGGAATGAGTGTCCGGAGAACTAAATGTCCAGGGAACTCCTGTGCAAGGAGTGAATGTCCTGTGTAAGTAATCTCTAATATACTCATCTACTCACCAAGCTGGATTCTCTGAGTCATTCTTTGGTCTCTCTGCTCCATCTGAGTTTGGGGGTGGGAGGGCAGTTTTTCTATACTGTCCTGGGATCTTCCTAAAACACTATTTTGATTACTTTCTGATTTTTCTTCTAGTGTTTCACTTTTGCAAATATAAACAATTACATATATTCCTATCTCTCTTCTTTTCTTACTCAAAAGATACCTGTCTATGCACACCATTTTGCTTCCTCTTTTTGACTTAATATATACTGACTATCACCCCTTGTCTGTATATAAGTTCTTGTCCATACTATGATTGCATAGTCTTCATTTGTGTGTAGATTTAACCCAAGGTTAGTCAAGTAGTCAACGATGAACATTTGGGTTGTTGATAATCTGTTGCTATTACAAAAATGCCGCAATGAATAGCGTTTGTGCATGTATCATTTTGTGTATGTACAGGTATTCCTAGAGATAACATTTCTGGGTAAAAAATAATGCATCTGTAATTTTTTTAGTGCCAATAATTACATTTCGTAAAGGCAGATCTGATTGTATTACTGTTTTACTTAAAATCCTTAATGGCTACTAATTGCTTAAAAACTTCAAAATATGGCCTCAAGAATATAGATTATCTTGGTCCTCTTCCACATCTTGTACCACATTCCCTCCTGCTCTCTTTGTTCCAGATGTACTGATTCTTTTCTAGGACCCTGTGCTCACAACTTTCTCTTCTACCAGGGGTCTTCACACTTGTTCATTTCTCTGCATTGAATGTTTATGTTTCCTTATTTAACATATTCCTAGACTTTCCTTAAAGCTTTTCTCAAGCATCACTGATCTTTTTGAGTTTAAAATTTTTCATTAAAAAAGTAAAAAGAATAATTTAGCAAACCCCTCCCTTGATGTATCCTTCGCCCAGCTTTAACAAATGTTACAAATATTTTCTAGAAAACTTTTATTGACCTCAGAAACTATTCAAATCACCCTATGGAAATTAAGGATGTGCTATTAAATAAGTTGAAAACTGCAGAGGTGTCTACCAAACAGTGGATATTAAGTAAACAGTTGCTGAGTTTTAACTGCATTTCTTCTCAATCATGTACTGTACAACTTAGGGTTCAGAGAAGGAGAACCATTAGAAAATATAAGAGATTTGTCTTAGTGACCTGATATGCAATTTGTATGATGTAGCCAAAGCACTGCTGAGAGAGAAATTTATAGCACTAAATGCTTACATTAGAAAAGAGGAAAGTCTGAAATCAATGGTCTGTGATCTCACATTAAAAAACTATAAAAAGAAGAGCACAATAAACCTAAGGAAAAGAAAAAAGCGAAGAGTAGAAATCAGTGAAATTAAAAACATAAAAACAAAAGAGAAAAATCAATGATAGAAAAAGCCAGTTGACTGAAAAGAGCAATAACATTGAAAAACCTCTAGCAAGACTGAATGATTAAAAAAAGAGAAGCTAGAAATGACCAATATAAAAAGTGGATATAAATACAGATCCAAAAGACATCAAAATGGTAATAAGGGAATAGTATGAACACTCTACACATACAAACCTGACAACTTAGAAAAAATGGACTAATTACCAGAAAAGCAAAAGTATCACAATTCTCCCTATAGAAATAGACAATTTGAATAGCCCTATAACTATTAAAGAAATTAAATTTATAATTTAATCCCCCTCAAAAAAAAAATCTCCAGGCCCAGACGGTTTCACTGCAGAACTATACCAAATATTTAATGAAGAATAAACACCACTTCTACACAATGTCTTCCAGAAAATCAGAGGAAAGATTTTCCAACTAATTTTATGGGGCCAGAATTAACCCTGATATGAAAACCAGACAAAGATAGCACAAAACTATGGACTAATTTCTCTCATAAATGCAAAACTACTTAACAAAATATTTGCAAATAGAATTGAGCAATAAATAAAAAGGATTATATGACATGACTAAGGAAGGTTTATTCCAAGTATGCAAGGCTGGTTCAATATTTAAAAATCAGCCAATGTAGTCTACCACTGCCTGGGTGGGGTAAAAAAGAAAAACCATAGCAATAGATAGAGAAAAAGTACTTGACAAAATTCAATATCCATTCATAATAAATACCCTCAAAAAACTAGGATTAGAGTAGAACTTCCCCCATTTGATAAAGAATATCTATAAAAAACCTCCTAAGATCTTTTGGTGAAAGACTGGATGTTTCCCTTAAGGCTGGAACAAGGCAAAAATGACCACTCTTACCACTTATTCTATATAGTACTACAAGTCCTAGCAAGTGTAATACAGCAAGAAAAGGATAAAAGGTATACATATCAGAAAGGAATGTATTCAACTGACATTATTCATAGATGACATGTTGTCCTATATAAAAAATTTCCAAGAAATTTACCAAAAGTCCTCCTAGAACTAATAAGAGAGTTCAGGAAAGTTCAGCAAGATCTCAGGATAAAAGAACAACATACAAAAATCAATTACATATCTATAAACTAGAAACCTATGTATGGAAACAAATTAAAAGCACAAGACCATTAACAACCACTCAACCAAATGAAATACTGAGGTACAAATCTAACAAAACACGTACAAGACTTTTATACTGAAAACTACAAAACACTGAAGAAAGAAATCAAGATCTAAGTAAATGGAAAGATACACTGTGTTTATGGATTACAAGACTCAACAGAGTAAATATGTTAACTGTTACAAAACTGATAAACAGGTTTAATTTAATTCCTATCAAACACCCAGCAAGATTTTTTCAACACAATGACACTATTCTAATATTTATATGCAAAGGCAAAGTAACTAGAATAGCTAAAACAATACTGAAAAAATATATAATGTGGGAAATATCACTCTATCTGATTTAAAGAACACAGAAATAGACCCATAAAAGTACAGCCAACCAATTTTTGACAAAGGTGAAAAGGCAATTCAATGAAGGATAATGGTGCTGGATGGAGCAAATGAATATCCACAGGCTAAAAAAAAGATTGCAACTTAAACTTCATGCCCTATGCAAAATTTAACTCAAAATGCACCATAATTTAAATTTAAAATATGTAATGACATAATTAAAAAAAAATAGGAGAAAATCTTTGGGCCAAGGACTTGGTGAAGAGTTTTTGAAACATGACAAAATTGTTTAAAAATTGATAAATTGGACTTCATCAAAATAAAAAACTTATGCTCTACAAAAGACCTTATGAAGAAGATGAAAAGACAAGTCACAGACTGGTCTAAAAGTGTGAAATCCACATACCTGACAAATAACTCATTATCTGGACAATGTAAATTCTCAAAAGTCAATGGTTAAAAATAAAATCTCCAATTAAAAATGGACAAAAGTTGGCCAGGTGCAGTGGCTCATGCCTGTAATCCCAGTGCTTTGAGAGGCCAAGGTAGGAGGATTGCTTGAGGCCAGGAGTTTGAGACCAGCCTTGGCAACACAGTGAGATCCCATCTCTACAAAAAATTTTTAAAAATTAGCCAGGCATGGTGGTGCAAGCCTGTACTTCCAGCTGCTCAGGAGGCAGAAGTAGGAGGATTGCTTGAGCCCAGGAGTTCGAGGCTGCAGTGAGCTATGATGACAGAATGAGACCCTGTCTCAAAAATTTAAAAAAGGGAAGCCAGAGATGGAGAGAAAAAGTTTGTAAAACATGTATCTAATAAAGACCTGAATTTCTTCAATGCAACAATAAGACAAAAACCCCTAAAAACTAAAAAAACAAAACGGGCTAATGATTTGATCAGACACAATGAAGATTTATGAATGACTAAAAAGCACATGAAAAAAGGTTCAACATTATTAGTCACCAGGGAAATGCAAACTAAAATCCAGTAATATACAACTAGACACCAACTAAAATGGTTAAAAATAATAAGACTTACCAAGTATCAGTAATAAAAGAACAATGGGAACTCACAGATATTGCTACGGGCATGAAAAACAGTAGAGCCAGTTTGGAAACATTTGGTAGTTTCTTATAAAGTTACATACAAACTAACTTACCAGAAGACCCAGCAAGCCCCCCTAGATATTTACACAAGAGAAATGAACATATGTTGACACAAAGACTTGTATGTGAATGTTCACAGGAGCTTTATTCATAATAGGCCCAAACTGGAAAAAAAAACATATGTCAACCAACTGATAAAGGACAACAAATTGTGGTATATGCACCAAAGGAGCACTACTTAGGATAAAAATAATAAACTACTGATACACACAAACACATGCATGAGTCTCAAAAGCATTATGCTAAAGGAAAGAAGCCAGACAAAAAACAGTATATACTCTATGATTCTATTTACATGAAGTTTGAGAAAAGGCAAAATTATCGCAATAGAAAGCAGATCAATAGTTCCCAAGGTTCAGGGAGTAGGTATGGAGGGAGGGAGACTCACAGCAAAGGGGTACATGGAATCTTTTTGGGGAGATGGAAATATTCTAAATCATGATTGGATGGTGGTAATCAATTGCACACATTTTTCAAAACTCACTGACTTGTATACTAAAAGGTGCTGAATTTTATTTTCTGTTAAATACACCTCAATAAAAGTGATTAACAGGAAAAAAAGAAAAAAGGAAAAAACAGAATTGCACTGTAGAGGGAGTCACATAGTAGGTAAGGTCTGCTCACCCACTGAGACAAGGTGGCTGTAGTTCTCCAGCATCACATCTCTGTACAAGTTCCTCTGAACAGGGCCCATCTGCTGCCACTCTTCCCGGGTGAATTCCACAGTCACATCCTTGAATGACACTGATGCCTGTAATGGCACATTTCTGATTAATCTGAGGGTTCAAAATCAGGGACAGAAGAATATTTTTGGAAACTAACTCATTATGTTTACTGTTGAGAGTTTAAAACAAAATGCTATAAAGAATGCCTATTGTGGCTCTAATTCTGTCTTATACTTTGGGAATACATAATTAGCACAAATATTCTCCTGCTCTGATTTGTTTATATTTATTGTTAAATTATAACATGCACTGTAACTTAATATACTGAGGAAGCTTAGAGCCTTATTTTTTTTAAGTACAATTATTATAAATTGGATTCCTGTATAGATTTCTCATACATCAGTGGATTATGCTGAGCACTCTGTAGAGCATACACCCCAACCGGGAGATCTTTGCTGGGATAATGGGAAACCAGTAAGAGATATGTGTAAGCCTGAGAGGCATTCCACACAACCAGACTTATATTTCAGAAGCAATGCTCTAGAAGAGGGTTTCTTTAGCTTGGCACTACTGACATTGTGGACCAGATTATGCATTTTTGTGAAGGACTATCCTGTGCATTTTAGGGTGTTTAGTAGTATACCTGTCTTCTACCCATTAGATGCCAGTAGCATCCCCAGTTGTGATAATCAAAAATATCTTCAAACATTGTCAAATATCTCAAGGGGAGCAAAATCACCTCCAGTTAGAAACCATTGCTCTATGTGAATAATGACTTAAGCAGCAAAACAAAAGACTCATTATTAAGAGATGATCTATATTAAGGCAAAGAAACAGAGATAAAGAATAGGAAGCTAATCCTTATAGGAAACAAATCTGTTCATTATTTTCTTGTGCAGCTATACACAGAGGTGCTGCAAAGCAATTGAGTTGGTGCTGATACCATATACAGAGATTGGAAAAATAAATAAGAGTAAGAGATTGGGCTGAGTGTTGTAGTGAGGCAGATGTTCTTCATTTACACTCAAAACACCTATGGAACACACAGACTTACCCCCTCCACTTTTGGTTACATGATTTTGGAACAGAGAAGGAAGGTCTAAAATGAAAATAAGAATCTAGGAGACATTAGTCATTAAAATGGTAACTGACATCTTAAGAGAAAAAGAGCTGGCTCAGAAAGGACATAGAAAATGGGGAGAGAAAAGGACCCTGTAAGGCATTCAAGGAAATAGCAATATTTATTAATAAGAGGTGGGCAGAAAGAGAATAGGACATGAAGGCTGAGAAAGAATTTTTAAATGATGGAAGAAGAAATCAGAGAGATTATACTACTGAAAATTCAGAAAAGAGAGAAATGCAAACATAAGTGACTCCTCTAGTTCAAGATAATAGACTGAGCACGCACATTTACATCCCCTGCCTTCAAAAACACACTGAGGTAAAATACAACACCCACTATAAATGTATGACAAAGGAAGAATACAGGGAAACATCCCAGCAGAAGCTGGAAAATCTGCACAAATTCTGGAAGATAGAGAGTAAGAGAGTGTTAGACAGCAAAAACATGGCAAGGTTGCGCACAATCTCATAGAAACAGAGTGGGCTTCAGGAGCCCAGTGCTGAGGAGCGCCCAGAGAGATGTCCACACTCAAATGAACCACACTTAGAAACAAAGTTGCCATGGGGAGAGTAACTGAAAATGAAGGGAGGGCTTCCTTTTGTGTCTGTTCTGCACACACCTGCAGGAAATCTTCATGAGAAGCCCCCTCTACATAGGGTCAGGAGAAATGCTTCAGGGAGCTCTGGGTAGCTAAAGGGAGAAGCACAGGCTATTCTTATACTTGAAGTTTGATGATGCTTCTATAGATGATGTCAAAGTATAAACTTTCATTTTATGATTGTTCATTGATGGGATATAGATATAGTTTCCATTATTTTATACTGACCTGGTATCCAGCTAATTGCTAACATTAATTATGATCGTTTATCTGTAAATTCTTCTGGATTTTCTATATATGCAATCATGTCACCTCTAAGGAATGGGAGTTTTATTTCTTCCTTTCTAATCCTTGTACTTTTTCTTTCTTTCTCTTTCCTTTCTCTAACCAGTACCACTGGTTAAAACTTCGAATACAATATTTTCAATCTCAGGAGAAACCCTTCCATATGAAATTATGTTACAGTAGGTTTTTAAAGATACTATTTATCAAATTAAGAAAGAGCCCTTCTATTCTTAGTATGTTGAGAGCTCATCATTAATAGGTATTAAATTTTCTCAAATTCATTTACTACATGTAATCATATAATCATATGATTTCTCTCCTTTACTCTTACTGTGATGAATAACATAAATTTTTTATTAACTCAAACTTATATTCCTCAAAGAACAAAGTTGGAAGACTCCCGTCACCTGATTTTAAGACTTACTCTTAAGAGACACTCATCAAGGCAGTGTGGTATTAGCAAAACTATAAACATAGATCATGAGAAGCAAAGAGAGTCCAGAAACAGACCACATATATGTAGAGTTAATTGATGTCCAACAGAGGAGCCAAGGCAATTCAATGGAGACAGTACATTCTTTTCACCAAATAGTGCTGACAGATGTGTGTGCAAAGGTGGAGGGCACAAATACGGCAAGTGTACATTCATCTACTCCCAATATTTAGAGCACGCTGCCAGCACAAAAAGATAAGACCCTCAGACCCTAAAATTATGACTCTAGGTTACAGATTGGGCCAACTAGAATATATTTTGACCTTTTTTTGATCAGCAGTTTTTATACTAAAATAAAATGTAAAAGCCAATCAAAAAAGGAATTATTGATATAGCAGAAGAAATACAGACTTTGAAATCCTAAGAGAATACTATCAACAAGCTCATGAGAATACATTTAAAAATGTAAATGAAAATGAACAATTTTCTATGAAAATGTAATAAAAAATTATATTTAAGAGAAAATACAAATCCAGTACAGGCTTATGATAAGTTGATTAATAACCTAGTATATCGATTCAGTAATCAAAATCTTCACACAAAAAGTCCTCACAAGGTCAAAATGTATACGCAAGTTTCACAAAAAACTACATAAAATACAATTTTCTCATTTTTCTAAGTTATTAGAAAAGAAAAAAAGGAGCATGAAAGTACCCATTTCCTTTTAGGAAACTATATTCACGATAATTGGATAGGGAAACAAGAAAGTATAGTCTAATCCAGCTTGTGAATACAGAAATAGAAATCCTAAATAAAATATTAGCAAAAAGCACTAGGAAAATATGTAAGAAGAAATTTACCACACTTATTAGCAACGAGGGTATACACAGGAATTCAAGTTAATATTAGAGATCTATTTCTATTTCTCCTTTTCCATTTAATGCATGGACCTTTCCAAACCTCATAAATCCACTATGATACAAAGTGGGGAATGAATAAAGAGCTCACCTGAGATGTGTTCATTTTCTGCGGCTCTTGGGAGACTGCAGAGAACTGTGAAGGCTCAGCTGGGGGTACAGAAAGAAGACCAGGTCATGAGGTCTGGCCTTCCTCACAGCTCCGAGATTCACTTCCCAAACTCTCAGCAACCCAGCTGGGGAGAAGCCTCCCTAAGGGAATAGGGTCCTATAAGCCTTGAAAAGGCATGAGAAGGACCATGTAGAGGTGGCACCACATGTCTCTGTGTAACTCTGAAATGATTATGGGGATTAAACCTGCTATTTTTTACTAAGTGAACATAAACTTTTCTCAATTGATTTAACAACAATGCACGTGTCCTTCTAACTAACATAAAGAAATAAAAACAATAGAAAATTAGCAGGATTAAAGGACACCAAAGGATAAGATCCTATTCTTTCATTAAAATTAACTTAGCAGAAAAATATTCAGTGTGCATCATTTATGTATTTTTCTTAGTAATATTGTTTACCCCTTGGTAATCCATAGAAAGCCTTGCAAGAGAGATGAGATGCTTTAAGGCAAGGATTTTAAAATGTTTGCCTTAAACATTTTAAAATGTTTAACTGGGATGCATTTCTTAAAAGGCCCTTTTGATAATGCTTTTTGGTAATTCACCTGTGAGAATGAACTGCACTGTTTTCCTCCTGACTCTGTCACAAGTCAGGTATTCCTGGAAAGTCACTGAGCCTTTCACATCAAATATCTTTAAAGCCTTCAAAAGTGTTAGAAGTAGATAACCTTAGAAAACCCTTCATGTATCATCATTCTGGGATTCTGTGAGGTCAGGATGAAGTCTCCAGTGCCACATGGGTGACAGCAGTGCAGCATCTGTAAAGAATGGAGAACAAAGGCACTGGGAGCTATTTGGGGATCATTGGGACAGGCTTTCCACCCTCTGCCTGGTTACCCCTGATCCCCAGACCTACCCTCACAAGCTCTGTGATGACACGGCCTTTCCTGGGCAGCCTGCCCCTGGGCCTCCCCAGCTCACCTTGCTCTTCTCAGAACTGGACCAAACCTCCCACTGTCATCCAGTGGCTTCTGGAGGTGGTATCACCACCAAGCATGGCTCATTCTGGGCACAAGGATCAGGAACTGCTTCTGACCATACAAATCTAGGATCTGCTCCTTTCTGGGCTCTTTTGCCTCTGCTCTGAAGCTCCGGAGAGAGCTCTAGGCCAGAGAGGTGCTCATCTCCAGGTAAAACTCCTGTTCAGAGGCCCCCTGTTTCCTACCTCACAAGCCGGCCTTGTTCAAGGAGCTGGGACCTGGACCTGAGAAACAAAGTCATTTCACAGGCAAAAACCCGACTCTTAGAATTTATTATAATATTAGACTTAAAAGACACACAGTGTCCCAGTGCAGAAGGGTACAGGAACCTGTCTGACCCAAAGGATCTGAAGAGACACCAGAAATCCCTGAACACATCTGACACATGGAGAGATTCCATCTATATCCACTTCCCCTTATATCCTTGTGTATTTGGGGACATGTCACTCTGCTAAGTGCTGTGAAGGCTGCAATGCTACTTTTAGGCAGGTGTGATAGTAGACAATGCCTGAGTCCAGAAGTAATGCACACCTTCCCTTGAATCTGAGCTCCCTCACGACCAGCTTGTGACCTGAGCACACCGCTCCACCAACTTGAGCCTGTCATTATTTTTAATCCAAATGGTTATGTCGACCTCATAGAGTGGCTGTGAGGTGTACATAAGCCACCCAGTGAATAGAACAAAGTGTCTTCTAAATATAAACAGCAGTTGTCACTCAGGGCTTAGTAACCTGCACCTGGCAGTTTGCTTTACAGGTGCTGTCTTATCTAAGTTTCAAAACAACGCCATGTCGTTATTAATACCCTCATTTTAGATGAGAAACCAGACTCTTACCCAGGTTCCTTCCCTCGCCCCTGCTTACAGGCAATAGAGCTGGAACTTACCGCGGTCTTTCTGGCTCCAGAGGCTGTGGTCTCGCCTGAGACCCACCGCCCGCGCTTTCAGGCACGTTCGTCGTCAACTTTACAGATGGGCTTTCCCCTCCCGCCACCGCTGGGCCGGCCTCACCGCCCGCGCACCAGGGCCCGCACGAGCACCTGCTCCCGACCAGCGCTCAGCCCCAGCCGCGCCCGCAGCCCGCGGGGTCGCGGTCCCTCCCCACCGGCCCTCCCCCGGCCGAGGGCCTGCCCTGTCGCATCCACTGGCGCTGCGGGGCGGGAATCCCAGGAACGTCCCGCTGCCCCTCCCGGCACAAGCGCACCCCCGCTGGTCCCCGCGCTCTCACCCCAGGTGCGCAGCCTCCGCTTTCCAACCAGACCCCGAGCTTCCAAACCGTTTCCCCGGAGTCCGAGAAGCCAGGTGAGCAGGCGGGGCTATAGCTGCACAGGCGCAGAAGCAGCCAGTGGCCCTTCCCAGGGTGCCGCGCGGGGAGCCAGACCAAGTCCAGACTACATTTCCCGAAAACCTCTGCGTTCGCTTTCGAAACGACTGCTTGGCGTTTCTGCGTTTCGGAACGCTGGAGGCTGAGGTTTCTAAGCCCTCCTGCTCACGGTTTCTAAGAGCCGGAAGAGGTTAAGGATTAAACTTGAACACCACCGCCAAATGCAAAAGGTGGCTTTCGATTGGATCCCGATTGAAATAACGGCATTTTTTTATAAGACTTTCGGAGACAATTGGGGAAACAATATGGATTGGATATTGAAAATATTAAGAAAAGGTACCGTTACTTTTGTAAACTGAAAAAACGTTGGAGTTATGTAGAAAATTTGATTTTTTTTTTTGAGGCGTGGTCTAGCTCTGTCGCCCAGGCTGGTCTCGAACCCCTGCTTGTATGCGATCCTTTGGCCTTGGCCTCCCGAAGTGCTGGCATTACATGTGTGAGCCACCAGTCGGTAAAAAATTGATTTTTTTTTTTTAAAAGGCATGACTACTGACGTATCTAGGATTGAAATGATATAACTTAAAATTTACTTTATAATTTTATAAATTTTCAACCTAGAACCTCCATCCTGTCCCTTGGTAGCCAACCTGACCCACTGACCCACGAGCCCTGTTCTGGCGCCTTCAGAGCCCAGCATGGGAATTCTATGGCGGGTCAAGTCAGGTGCTGCAGGTGTTAGAGGTATATAGGAAAGCTATTCGCTTTTGTACATTAACATTGCTTCTTCATGAATTCTCTTATTGTTTTAGCACATTTCTATGTTAGATTATCTTGGACTTCCATAATGACAAGTTTGCTGGTCTCTTGTTGATTATGTATAATTGTCATTCTTTAACGAATTACAAATAAAAGCACAAAATTGCTGGCTGAACTATATTAAATCGATCACAACAGACTTTAACAGAAAGATCACTAATGGAAAGTAGTCACTACATATGTTCATTCAACAAACATGTATTGAAAACCTGCTGTGTGATACACATCATTCCAGATGCTAGGATAGTAACTTGAAATAAAAGAAATAAAATTCTCTACCCATATGAAGTTTATGATTGGGTTTGTTGTGAGGACACTAGAGGAGAGTAATAGATGGGGCTCTAAAAACATGGGCAGGGTTGGTGAAGCATCCTGTGAACAGTGACCATAGGGAGCCATTATTACCTACAGATTACCTAGCCTATAGTGAGGGTAAGGAGTATTACCAGAACCTGGCAGAAAATGCCACCCTGGTAGGAGTTGTGTCCTTAGGAAGAGAGACATTGTAATAGCTAATTCATGGCTCACCACAGAGAGCCAAAGGAATGAATACCCAAACCTCATTTGTTTTCTTCCCTCATATGTCTTATCTCCTCTGTTAAGCATTTGTAAACATCATTCTATATATGTTCCAAGAATTTCATGCACATACATCTCCACCGGACCTTTGTCACCAATTTTCCAGTCTTGTTCTTCTCTAGTCACCAGCTACCAGTCAACTCATTGAGCTATTGGACATGAATTAGTATAAATCTAAACTCAGGACAGGTGTCTTCTTCAAAGGGAACAACTAAATATACCTCCCCTTAAACTCTGCCCACTGGGAAGATTTCTTTTCACCACACATTTCAGAACTACCCCTATGTGAATTGTAATTGCAGCAGCCATCACTTCCAATGATGCCACCACACATTGTAGACCCAGTTTGAAGGAGATTCAATCCATATATGGACAAAGGTCCCCCTTGGGAATGCCTGGGGAATGATTCATGGCATATACTTGTGACTAAGTTATGAGGAATTTCATCAAAGGGACTCAGCCTCCCCTTTAGTTGAAGCCTCCTGTGTATAAACTAGGATATATTAAGGACTGGGAGAGAGGATCTGAATCCCTGTTACAAAGATTCATGTTAGTTTTCTGCCCATGAGACCTAGAATTTCACATCATACATACATACATATATATATATATATACACACACACACACACTATATATATCTATATATACAAATGAATATATAGATGGGTACCCTACTAAGGTATAAATATCTGTTTCATTTCAATGAACTTCACGATCAAAGAGCAACCACCAACCAGCACATATCCATTCAGGTTTCTGCAAAAGATGACTGTACATCAGAAATACCTGGTGAGTTTTAAAAAATATTTATCAGGATCCCATTGGAAAAATATATATTTCATTGCTATAAAATGCAGCATGGGCTGCTTCTCAGTCTCAGTAGGCATACTCATATTGATAAATCTGGCCCTACCGAAACATATTTTATCCTTTTTGGTCTAATATCCTAAGGATACACACTCATATATGCTACCTAGTTCCTGCTTGTACTATTAAGATCTTCAGTTTCTTTGGAGTTTTGCTTTTTTATTTCTGGATTATACCTTGCAATTTTCCCTCTGGGTATAGCTGTTCTTTTTACTCCCATTATGGAGTCATTAAGGGAGATTATACAGAATAGCTTTGAGGAGAGTGGGCATCTTCTTTCAAGGGGTGAGTTATACTAGGATCATCCCTTAGGCTTTGGAGAAAGAGAAGTGTCAGAAGCTGGTTAATCTTCACTGCTTTTTCTCAGCAACCTACAACCGGTGACTTTTAGTAAACGTTAAAGACCTTAAAACTGCAGAGAGTGCTAGGTATAACAAATCTGGACTGCCTAATAAGCCTCAAAAGCCTAATTTGCCAGGCAGAGCATGCAGAGCAGAGAGCGTCTGTTCTGACCAAACAGTAGTAGATGTTTGACCACATCCTTTTCCTCTGGTAATAGCTTTGGGCTTCCTGGATGCTTGGTAAATCCACCTAGGTGAAGAAAGACCATTCCTTCACCTTGATCCTGACCTCACTCTGAGTCCATCCTGCCAGGGATTGGAGGAGAAGTTGGCACTTACCAAGCACCTGACCTCATAAGGGTAGTGATAATTTTATAAAAGATGCAGGAGGACAATGCTTTTCTTGGAGATAACCTTGTATTCAAACCTTATCTGAATGAGTACTTGAGGTAAATCTTCATCTATTGAGAGCCCAAATATATTGGATCACTTTTTAAACTGTCCAGACACCTCCATCTGGGAACTGTTCCTCTCAATTTCTGTTGCTATAGATTAGTTTTGTCTTTTTTAAAGTCTCATGAAAAAGGGATCATACAGTGTATACTCATTTGTATCTGGATTTTTTTTCACTCAGGATAATGACTTTGAGAGTCATCCTTTTATTGAGTACCAGCAAGCAGAAGCAGACTTACCCATGGAGAAACTGCTGATGAGATCAAGGGGTACTCACTAAGTTCAATGGGTTTAGGCTATACCTGAATCCAAAGAAATGTTCCAATACCCAGGTTCTTAGACTTTCCCAATAAATATCTCACATTTCATCGAATGTACCTCCTCAAATTGTGGATTAAATAGCAATTGTAATTTTAAAAAAAAAATACTAGTCCCAAACTTCCCAAATATGATGAAAAATATTAATTTACTCATCCAAGAAGATTAATCAAGCTCAAGTAGGATAAATACAATCAGATTTATACCTAGACACATCATAGCCAAACTGTTAAAAGCCAAACACAAAGAGAAAATCTTAAAAACTTGTTATGCCTCGGACAGCATCAGTATGATTAATGTCCAACTTCTCATTAGAAACAATGGACCCTAGAAGGCAGTGGAATAGCATACTCAGGTGCTGACAGAAAAAACTACTAATGAAGAATTCTCTACCTAGCAAATTATCCTTCAATTATAAAGGTAAAATAAAGGCATTACTAAATAAAAAAGACTGAGATAATTTCTTGGTATCAGACCTGCCTTATGAGAAATACTACAGGAAATCTTTTGGGCTAGAAGTAAATGACACCACATGGTGACTCAAATCAACTGGAAGAAATGAAGAGTACCACAAGTAATAAATATCTGAGTTTTAAAAAAAGTATATGTAAATATATTTTCTCACTTTTTCTCTTAAATTCTATAAAAAACATAAGAATGTATAAAGAAATAATTATAATGCTGTATTGTTGGGTTTGTAATATATATGAAAATAATAGCATGGGGGAAAGGAAGAGATTGGAAAAACCATTCTATATTTTATGGGAATTAAGTTAGTATTAATTTGAAGTAGATTGTAATAAGTTAAGATGCATATTGTATCATTATGAGGAACATTGTGCTTATAAAAAAGATGCATATTGTTATCTCTAGAGCAAACACTAGATAGTTCAAAAATATAGTTAAAAAACCAATAGATGAATTAAGATGATATACTAAAAGATTTATTTAACACAAAAGAAGATAGTAAAGAAAGAAGAGAAGAAAAAATGCTGGAAGGCATAAAAAACAAGTAGCAAAATGGCAAATGTAACTTCAACCCTATCAACAGCTGTACTAAATGTGAATGTTCCAGACACCCCAAATAAAAGGCAGAGATTGTCAGAATGGACAATAAAGCAAGATCCAACTACAGATTCTCCTTGATGCACAACAGGGTTGTGTTCTGATAAACCCATTGTAAGTTGGAAATATCATAAGTTGAAAATGCGTTTAACCTATCAACCTATCAAACATCATAGCTTAGCTTAGCCTAGCCTAACTTAAATGTGCTCAGGCACTTACATTAGCCTACAGTTAGGCAAAATCATCTGACATAAAGGCTATTTTATGATAAAGTATTGGCTATCTCATGTAATTTATTGAATACTGTACTGAATATGTATTGCTTTTATACCATCATAAAGTCAAAAAATCACAAGACAAACCATTGTATTTGGGGACTGTTTGTATGTATATGCTGTCTGCAAAATACACACCTTAGATCAAAGACACATATAATTTGAAAGAAAAAGGATGGAAAAGGATATATCATGCAAATAATAACAAAAATATTGCTGGAGATTAATACTGAACAATGTATATTTTACTAGAAATATTACTAGAGGCAAAGAGGGACATATCCAAATGATAACATGTCAATATATCAGAAAGATATAAAAATTATAAATGCATGCAAACATAATAATGGAGCTTCAAAATACACAAAACAAAATCTGACAGAATTGAAAGGAGCAATAGACAATTCAACAACAGTAATTGGAGATTTCAGCCCCCTACTGTCCATAACAGATAAAAAAAAGAAAAAAATAATAAGCAAGTTTATAGAAGACTTGAAAACACTGTTAATCAATTCAACTTAAATGATATATATAGAACACTCCACTTAATGACTACAGAATACACATTCTTTTCAATAGCACATGGAATATTCTCCAGGATAGACCAGGTGCTAGGCCATAAAATAAATACCAATAAATT
The DNA here is from genome assembly GCA_023783475.1 of Daubentonia madagascariensis. NCBI lineage: Eukaryota > Metazoa > Chordata > Mammalia > Primates > Daubentoniidae > Daubentonia > Daubentonia madagascariensis. The sequence continues at coordinate 160,022 of JAKFHU010002184.1, forward strand.
TAACAGGAATGAACTAACACAAAAGATGCTCTCCAACCACAGTGGAATGAAAGAGATATCAAAATTACAATACATCTGGGATATCCTCAAATATTTGGAAATTAAATGACATATCTGCATAACACATGACTCAAATAATAACTTAAAAGGAAAATTAGAAAGTACTTTGAAGTGAATGGAAATTTTTAAAAAAGCATATCAATATTTAGGGGATGTGCCTAAAGCAGTGCTAAAAAGGAAATTTATAGCATTAAACGTGTAGTAGAAGAGAAGAAAAGTTTCAAATCAATAACCTAAATTTCTACCTTAAGAAACTAAAAGAGAAGAGCAAACCATACTTCAAAAAAGCAAAAGAAAGGAAATAATAAAGATTAGAACAGGTATCTATGAAATATAAAACAGAAAAATCAATTAAACAAAAAATAGGCTGTTTAAGATCAACAAAATTGATAGTTCTTTACTTAGCCTCCCCAAGAAAAAAAATAGAATACAGAATTTACCAAAATCAGAAATAAAAAGGGCAATCATTACTAACCATACAGAAATTAAAGGACTGTAATATTGTAAACAACTTTATGCCACAAATAATACAATTTATAAGGTATAGACAAATTCTTATAAGGACTTAAATTTCCAAAGGTGACTCAAAAAGAAGTAGAAAATCTCAATAGATATATAGCAAGCAAGAAAATCAAATTAGTAATTCAAACCCTTTCAAGAAAGAAAAGCCCAGACTTAGATGACTCAACCACTGAATTCCATCGAGTATTAAGGGAAGAAATAATCCCAATCTCTCACAATTTCTTTCTGAAAATATAGAAGGAGGAAACACATCTCACATCATTCTATTAAGATAGTGTTACCTCGATATCATTGGCAAATGAAGATACCATATGTAAAGAAAAGACAAATATCTCTTATGACTATAGATGAAAAAGCCTTAACAACAAAGTAGTAAATCAAATCCAGCAACCTATAAAATGATTTTACACCATAACCAATTGTGAATTAGCCAAAAATGTAAGGTTTGTTTACCATCAGAAAATGAATATGATATTTTATATTCATATAAGAAAGAACAAATGTCATAAAAACATCTCAATAGATTCAAGGAAAAGCATTTGATAAAGTGCAAAACTCATTCATGATAAAAACTCTCAACAAACTAGAAATAGCAGGAGACATGCCCAAACTGGTAAAGGACATCTATGAAAAATACACAGATGCTATCATACTTAATAGCGAAAGACTGGATGTTTTCTCCAAAGATAGAGGACAAGCAAGAATGTCTGCCCTCGCCATTTCTTTTCAATATTGTACGGGAGTTTCTTGTTGGTATTATAAGAAAAATCAATAAAACAAATTTTTTGGTTTTTAACAAATTATAAGGCAATGAAATGAAATTGAAAGTATCCATATTGGTAAAGAAGCTGCCCAACTGTTTTTATTTGACGATGGCAAGATCCTATATGTAGAAAATCTCAAGGAACACACACACACAAAAACACACACAATACTAGAGCTAACAAACGAATTTACAGAGGTCACAGGATGCAGGATCAATATCCAAAATCAATTCCACTTCAATATACTAGCAAAGGAAAATCAGGAAATGAAACTAAGAAAACAATTTCATTTATAATAGCATCCAAAAATATTTAGGAATAAATTTAACTGAAATAGTGTAAAACCTGCACACTTAAAAATACAAAATACTGCTGAGAGAAATTTAAAAAATGGAGAACAAAATAAATGGAGAGATATTTCATGTTTATGAATTGGAATCTCGATATTGCCACGATACAAATTGGTATAGAAGTGCAAAACAATCCTATTAAAATACCAGTAGAATTTTTTTGGTGGAAATTGACAAACTGATCCTAAAATTTGTATCTAAATGTAAACAAGTTAGAATAGACAAAACAATTTTGCAAAAGAAGAATAAAGTTGGATAACAAACTATCCAGTTTCCTAACTTACTATAAAGCCACAGTCATCACGATCATGTGGTACTGGCACAGGGGTAGGTATGTAGGGAAATGTAAGATAATTGAGAGTCCCAATAAACTTTTATACTTATGGTCAACTGATTGTTGACTAAGGTGCCAAGACCATTCAATAGTATTTTTACCAATTGGTACTGGAACAATTGAATACCCACATGCTAAAACAACAACAATAACATCACTGCACCATACCCAAAAAGTAATATAAAGTGGATTATAGACTTAAATGTAGTAGCTAAATCTAGAAGAAAACATAGGAGAAAAATTTAATATTTATAAATATTGAAATATATATTTTTCCAATGGGATCCTGATAAATATTTTTTTAAAACTCACCAGATATTTCTTTTTTCTTTTAATTTCAGAATATTACAGGGGTACAAACATTTAGGTTACATATATTGCCTTTGCACCACCGGAGTCAGAGCTGCAAGCATGCCCCTCCCCCAGGCAGTGTGCACTGCACCCATTAGCTGTGAATATACCCATCCCCTCCTCCCCGCTCCCACCTGCCCAACACCCGATGAATGTTATTTCCATATATGCACATAAGTGTTGATCAATTAGTACCAATTTGATGGTGAGTATATGTGGTGCTTGTTTTTCCATTCTTGTGATACTTCACTTAGGAGAATGGGCTCCAGCTCCATTCAGTATAATACAAGATGTGTTAGTTAGTTCACCATTTTTTTTTGTAGCTGAGTAGTACTCCATGGTATACATATACCACATTTTGTTAATCCATTATTTTTTGTAGCTGAGTAGTACTCCATGATATACATATACCACATTTTGTTAATCCGCTCATGTATTGATGGGCACTTGGGTTGTTTTCACATCCTTGCAATTGTGAATTGTGCTGCTATAAACATTCAAGTGCAGATGTCTTTATTATAGAATGTCTTTTATTCCTTTGGGTAGATGCCCAGTAGTGGGATTGCTGGATCAAATGGTAGTTCTACTTTTAGTTCTTTGCGGTATCTCCATATTACTTTCCATAGAGGTTGTACTAGTTTGCAGGCCCACCAGCAGTGTATGAGTATTCCTATCTGTCCACATCTACACCTACATTTGTTGTTTTGGGACTTTTTGATAAAAACCATTCTCACTGGAGTTAGGTGATGTCTCTTTGTGGTTTTGATTTGCATTTCCCTAATGATTAGAGATGTTGAGCATTTTTTCGTATGTTTATGGCCATTATTCTGTCTTCTTTTGAAATGTTCCTGTTTGTGTCCTTTGCCCACTTTTTAATGGGGTTGTTTGATTTTTCTTGCTGATTTTCCTGAGTTCTATATAGATGCTAGTTATCTGCTCCTTATCAGATGTGTAGCATGCAAATATTTTCTCCCATTCTATACATTGTCTATTCACTCTAGTGATAGTTTCTTTGGCTGTACAGAAGCTTTTTAATTTGATCAGGTCCCATTTATTTATTTTTGTTGCTGCTGTGATTGCTTTTGGGGTCTTCTTCATAAATTCTTCACCTAGGCCAATGTCTATAAGAGTTTTTCCAACGTTTTCTTCCCTCTGTCACCACTCCTATTCAACATAGTGCTGGAAGTCCTAGCCAGAGCAATCAGACAAGAGAAGGAAATTAAGGGCATCCAAATGGGTGCAGAAGAGGTCAAACTGTTGCTCTTTGCTGACAATATGATCTTATACCTAGAAAACCCCAAAGATTCTGCCAAGAGACTACTGGAATTGATAAATAAGTTCAGCAAAGTCTCAGGTTACAAAATCAATGTACACAAATCAGTAGCATTCATATACACCAACAACAGTCAAACTGGGAACCAAATCAAAGACTCAATACCTTTCACAATAGCAATAAAGAAAATAAAATACCTAGGAATATATTTAACCAAGGAGGGGAAAGACCTCCACAGGGAGAACTATGAAACACTAAGGAAGGAAGTAGCAGAGAACGTAAACATGGAAAACCATACCATGCTCATGGATTGGCAGAATCAACATTGTTAAAATGTCTATACTACCCAAAGTGATCTACAGATTCAATGCAATCCCTATTAAAATACCAACATAATTTTTCACAGATCTAGAAAAAATAATTCTATGCTTTGTATGGAACCAGAGAAGACCCCATATAGCTAAAGCAACCTTAAGCAAAAAGAACAAATTGGGAGGCATCAATTTACCAGACTTCAAGCTATACTACAAGGCTATAGTAACCCAAACAGCATGGTACTGGCACAGGAACAGAGACATAGACCAGTGGAACAGGACTGAGAAGCCAGATATAAAACCATCCTCATATAGCCATCTGATCTTTGACAAAGCATACAAAGACATACACTGCAGAAAAGAATCCCTATTCAATAAATGGTGCTGGGCAAATTGGATAGCCACATGTAGAAGACTAAAACAGGATCTGCACCTCTCACCTCTCACAAAAATCAACTCATGATGGATAACAGACTTGAACCTAAGGCTATGTGTTTGCTTTTGGGGCCTTCTTCATAAATCCTTTGCCTAGGCCAACATCTGCACTTGAACGTTTATAGCAGCACAATTCACAATTGCAAAGATGTGGAAACAACCCAAGTGCCCATCAATATATGAGCAGATTAACAAAATGTGGTATATGTATACCATGGAGTACTACTTAGCTACAAAAAACAAAGGTGAACTAACACATCTTGTATTATACTGAATGGAACTGGAGCCCATTCTCCTAAGTGAAGTATCACAAGAATGGAAAAGAATCACAAGAATGGAATTCTTATGAAAGCATAAGAATTCTCACCAGGTATTTCTCATGTACAGTCATCTTTTGTAGTAACCTGAATAGATCTGTGGTGGTTGGTGGTTGCTCTTTGATCATGAAGTTCATTGAAATGAAATAGACATATACACCTTAGTAGGGTACCCATCTATATATTCATTATATATTCATTTTATGTATATATATATTATATATATATAAAATATATATATGTGAAATTCTAGGTCTCATGGGCAGAAAATAAATTTTATGACCTTGCATTAGCCAATGAGTTAATTGATACAATACCAAATGCATAATTCATGAAACAGAAAATCGATAAACTAAACTTTATCAAAATTAAGTCTGTGCACTTAAGAAGACACCAGTAAGAAAATTATGAAAAAGCCAAAGACTTAGAAAGAGAAAATATCTGCAAATCCTACATCTGATAAAGAACTTGTATCAAGAATATAAAAATAACTCTCACAACTTTTTCTGTGTTTCTGGGGCTCCATCATTTGAATGTTAGATCTTCTGTCATTTTTCCATAGGTCTCTGATGCTCTGTTCACTTTTTCCCAATCTATTTTGTTTCTTGTTCCAATGGGACAATTTCTATTCAACTTGTCTTTAAGTTCTCTCATCTTTCCTCTGCCATCTCTGTTCTGCTGTTGAGTCCACCCAGTGCAATTTTATTTCTACTATTACTTTTTTCATTTCTAAAATTTCCATTTAGTACTTCCTTGTACCTTGCCACAAATTTCCATTTTTCCATTTGTTCCAAGAATGTTTGTAATTGCCTGTTGGAGCATTGTTATAATAGCTGTAATAAAACCTCATCAGATATTTCCAACATCTGTGTCAACTAATTGTTGGTATTTGAAGATTGTATTTTCTTGTGCAAGTTAATGTTTTTCACAGTCCTTGGTATGATGAGTAATTTTGGACTGTATCCTGGATGTTTTGGGTATTATGTTGTGAGACTGGTTACTATTTAAATCTTTTATTTTACAGAAAGTCAACCTGTTTAGGTTCATAATGCAGTTTGGCTCACTTCTGTGGACTACTCAGGAAGTTAGAAATGGCTATAACAGTTTGGTTGGTTTGCTGAAACATAGACTAGAAGGTGGCCTATGGCAAATTAACTTGAAATATCAGATGTGCCTTGGTATACTGTAGAAGGAAGGATTCAAAGACTCAGGAAGATTTGAATATTAGAGTGAATTTGTCATTTAAGACTCACTCACCTATCCTGCGAGGGTCCAGAGGACACACCTTCACTGCTACCATAAGAAATAAATTTGTGAAGGGGAACTCCTACATCCTTGAAGAACTTCCTATGTAGGCAAAACTTTGCAGTGGGCACTGTAGTCACTGAATTGGAAAACCTAAATGCAATAGGAGTAATTGGATTGCAGGGTGGCAGGGGACAAGTCACAGCACTCTATTGCAAACACCTAGGTAGGTGTGGTTACCATAATGGACAGCACAGCCAAAGCAGCAATGAGAATAGTCTGACCAATGGTGCTGGCTAGTTGATCAAGGTGTTGCTAGAAGTGAAATAGATAAGAAACTCAATAAATTCTTACTTGATCTGTGTAAGCAAAGAATTCTAGATCAAGTGAACAAAAGATTAACTTGAATAAAAAACAACAACAGAGATTCAAGACCCCTCAATAAATTCCCATAGTTTAGCCTGTTTACAGACCAAGAACCCCTTGAATGAAGAGGTCTCCTTAAGGAAGGACCCAGTTTAGGTTCCTCTGAGGAAGGACCCAGGTCCACTACAGGATGTTTATATGATTAATCTTTCTTCCCAAAGGGAAAATGCAGTCACAGATGCAAACAAAAGAGTGGACTAGGAAGAGAACAAAGTTAAAACTAAAATTCTACAGATGGATTAGGATATAACAATGGGAAATTTTACAAAATATGGACAATTTATGGCCAAGTCAAAAATAGGAGAATAAAGATAAGAAGATAAAAGAATTAGTGCAGAAAGCTCAGCATCTGACAAATAGGAGTTTCAAAAAGAGAGAAAAAGAAAAAACCCTACAGGAGTAAATTACCCAAAAAATAATGTAGGAAAGTTCCTTATAGCTCAGGGATATAAATCTCCCAATGTAGGCCCAGGCCAATGCACATGATGAAATAAAGGTATACCAGAAACAAACAGAAGGTCTTAGAAGTCTCCAGGGAGAACACAGAAACTGCACAGCAAGTTGGTGATCAGGCTGTCATTAGAATTCTTAATAGCAACATAGGGAGCTAGAAGGCAATGGAGCAATGCCTTCAAAATTCTGAGGGCCAAGTATTTCTAACATGGAATTCCTTATTTACCGATAGGTCAACCAAGTATGAGATCAAAATACAGGTATATTCAGGCATTTAAGACCTCAGAAAATGTATCTCCTATGTACCCTTTCTCAGACTGCTGCTGGGCATGTGTTCAAACGGAGAGAGGAGACCAGGAAAGAGTAGACGTGGGACCCCAGCGAGAGCAGAGAAGGGACTCCCGAGGGTGGTGGCAAAGGCACTCTCAGCTGACAGGGGGCCCAGGAAGCAATTGGTACAGATGAGAGCTGGAAAGACCAAAGGTGCCAGGAAAGATTGGTGGGGGAAAGAAAAAAAAAGGAACCAAGAAATTGCCTGATGTATTTTCTGTGTAGAAAATAAAATTGAGAAAGGTTTTTGCAGAGAAATTGTACCTTTGAAAATTAGCCTTGGGCGCATGGGGGGAAAAAGGTAATTATTCACTTGAAGAAAGACATACAGTGTAGAAGACAAAAATGTAATCCTATTCCCTTATTTGGCACAGTGAAAAACGTTTACATAGTCATAATATTGACTTAACTGAAACACGAGCCAGACTACAATGGGAAGAAGGGGAAAGGAAGTGAACATTTGTTGGGGGCTACAGGATGCCGGTGTAGGGGCATATAAGAAAGCTGTCTTAGTTCCTTGTTGCTGTTGTGATAAATTACTCCTGCCTTACAGTTCTGGAGTTCGGAAGTCCAAATTGGGTCTCACTGGACTAAAACCAAAGGGTCAGCAGAGTTGTCTTCCTTGTAGGGGCTCTAGGGCAGATTTCATTTCTTTGCCTTTTCTAGTATCTAGAGGCCATCTGTGTTCCTTGGCTTCTGGCCCCCTTTCCTGTCTTCAAAATGCATCATTCCAACCTCTTCTTCCATCATGTCGTCCCCTTTCTGTGACTCTACCCTCCTCCTTCCCTGTTATAAGGACTCTCGTGATTGTATTGGACCCTGCGCAGTCCAGGATAATCTCCCACATCTTAAGATCCTTAACTTAATCACACCTGCAAAGTCCCTTTTGCCTTGTAAAGTGACATGTTCATGGGTTCCAGGGATTAGGATGTGGATATTGGGAGAAGGGCATCATTCTTTCAACTACAAGAGCTAATGTGCTAAGTGGGTGGATCAGCATGTCACTTGGAAATAGACGGTAAATACCAGAAGAAGTCACTAAGAGCATTGGTGGTGGTATACTAGCCAGGGATGGGGAGGCAAGTCAGGGGAGAGTTCTTGTTTTTATCTGCCTTGTGTAACTATTTGAATTTTTTAAACCACATGCATCTACTGTTGTGATAAAGAGTGAAATGACAGGCCAAACGCGGTGGCTCATGCCTGTAATTCCAGCACTTTGGGAGGCTGAGGCAGGAGGATCTCTTGAGGCCAATTTGAGACCAGCCTGGGCAACATAGCAACACCCCCATCACTACAAAAAATTTAAAAATTAGTGGGGCGTGGTGGCACGCACCTGTAGTCCCAGCTACTCCTGAGGCTGAGGCAGGAGGATGGCTTGAGCCCAGAAGTTTGAGGTTACAGTGAGCTATGATTGCACCAGTGCACTCCAGGCTGGGTGACCAAGTGAGACCCTGTCTCTAAAAAAATAAAATAAAATGAAGAGTGAAATGCCACAGTCAGGGCCGACACTCTCTACAACTGCAAGGTGCCCAGGTTACCAGACCTGCGGCTTCCCAAGTGACCACCTTCAGGCTGGTATTGGTCCATAATAAAATCTTTTCACTGATCTTCAAAGGAAAGAAGAACCACAGGAATGTGTAGAGGGAAGTTTGCATAAACCTAAATGAATTTAATTGAAAAACTATCTTTTATTTTGAGATAATTTTCCTTACCTGTTTTTTTCTTCTTTTATAAAATAATAGCAATGAGGGTAGTTGATTTCTTTTTAATTGGTGGAATGAAAAGTTGAGAACCTGATATGCTAGACCCCTAAGTTTTCGTTACTGTTGAAATTGTAAGAATCTACAAAAATCAAAACCTGGGTACCTTGAGCAGAGGCTGGGTCCTGAGGTCCACAGCATTGTCTTCGCCCTGCATCACTCAATCCCTCTCATTCTAGGCTGCTGTATACTGAGGTTACTCGTCCACTGGTCAATTCTCCTCTAACTTTTTGGACAATGATTTTATCAATATTTTCCTATGGCACCTTGCCCAATAACTATTTGGTGAATAAATTAATGAGTAGTAGATGACTTTCAGGAACTAGACTGTGGGCTAGATGAGAAATCGTTCGTGAATGGTGTTCAAGAATCCTATTTTCATTGATGGTTGTATACAATTAAGCCTGGACCAGTTCTCTTCCCACATCTGTGCTTCAAAAGGGGCTCCTGCCTTCTGGGTGGTGAAAGGAATTTAGTTAACGAGGTTGCTCCATAGACATCTCGGTGGTGTTCCTTCCACTTGGCTTTATTATACTGGCCGTTGAGCAGGATGCTGAAGGTCCGCGGTCCAGAGGTGTTGCTATGCTGGCGGAGGCTCATGTTGTCCTGCAGAGGGGTGTGAAACTGAGGGGTTAATTTGATCAGGTCTGCCTGTTCTGCTTGCTCTTGGTCACTTGCTTTTTGTTTTTGTTTTCCTTTTTCCATAAAGGTAAAGGCCATGGTAGCTGAGGGCTGTGTTGCTAAACACTGAAGCCTAACTTTCATTGGCTACTTTACAGATAACATTCATAAGTCACCATGCTAATGGTCCTTTCAATTATTTTTCAGGAACTTGGGCCAGCTCCTGTCCAGTCCAAACCAGTTGAGACCACCGACCCTTCAACTGGGCCTGTGCAAGTGCCCAAGAGATGGACTTTTGACGTCAGAGGGCCAAAAACTCCACCCTCGGGTCATGCTAACGCTGCCATTTTCTGTACATATGTCCTGTGAAATGCCATGAAACTCAACTATGCTTGCTCAAAACAAACATGTTACTTCATTTCTCCCCACTGTCAGTCACCTTTCCCCACGCCTTAGATCACCCCACTTCCCTAATCCATAAATATCCCTAAGCCTTATCTTCTGGGAGGTGAATTTGAGAGCCGTTCTCCTGCCTCTCTGATCGGTAGCCTCATGGTTAAATCTTTTCTCTTTCACAAAACCTGTGTCACAGTGATTGATTTTCTGCATGCAGGCAGAACAGACCTGGACCTGCTGGTAACACCTGCTGGGCTGCTAAATAAGGTCACCTAGACACTTGGGCCTCTCTCTAATCCCCTTCTCTCCAGGAGTCCCCTTGCTGTCCCCACAGAGCTTCTCCACAGCCTCATGCCTGAGGGACTTCCTCCATATACAAACTTCTTACAGCATCGCCCAGGTAAAGCTTGTGCGTGCTGCCACCCCTTGTGGTCATGTTTTTCTTCTTATAAGTCCCCAGATTCCTTGAACCCCCAACACCATCTTGAGTCAGGGGCAGCAGTCTGCTGGTGTGGTTCCCCAGCCCACCATTGGATGGCTGTGAGCCCGGGCCGGGCACTCTATCTCCCTGAGTCCTTATTTATAAAACGGAAATAATGAAAGTGCCTGCTACAAGGGCTTTTGTGAGGATTAAATGAGCTGTGTATATAAAGGGCTTGCCCAGAATAAGCATTCAAGAGATGGTAGCTGTGGTCTTCTGTGTAAATAAAAGGTTAGGCAGGTTCCCCAAGGTTCACCTGGGCAGAGTTTTAACATGATCTCTCCATGCTTGTCAGATAATTGTCTAATCACTTGAAAAACATTATACACACACATACACACACACACAGAGTATGTACACTGTTTTGTGACCTGCTTTTTTCAACATAACAAAATATAAGAACAAAACGTCATGTCATAATTACATACCTAGGTCATAATCTTGAGATAGCTATGTTGTATGGTGGTATAGGAAGTGATATTTAATGAATCCTCTATTTTGGGACACTTAAGTGGTTTTCCACTTTTCATTGTGTGAGAAATTTAGTGGTAAATATGTCTGTAATTACAATATTATTTCCTTATCTTATTTTTAAGAATATGGTTCTAGAAATGGAATTACTGGATAAAAGTATATGCATGTTTTAAAGTTTTGATTACTGTTATTATTGGAACTTTGCTAAAGAAATCTTACTAAGAAACTATGGTAGTAGATTTTTTGGATATGTTTTCATCTTTTTGCAAAAATTGCATAACACAAAATTTACTATCTTAGCCATTTTCAAGTGTACAGTTCAGTGACATTAAGCACATTTACACTGTTGTGCTACCATTACTACCTTCCATCTACAGAACTTTTCATCTTACAAAATTGAAACTTTGTACCTATTAAAAATAATGCCTGAGTTAAAAATTTATGTGCACACAAACACCTGCACACAGATGTTTATAGCAGCTTTATTTATAATTGCCAAAACTTGGAGGCAACCAAGATGTCCTTCAGCAGGTGAATGAGTAAATAAATTGTGGTACATCCAGACAATAGAACATTCAGCACTGAGAACAAATGAGCTATCAAGTCATGAAGACACATGGAGGAACCCTGAATGCATATTACTGTTCCATGAAAAGGTCATATATGCAAAATGACCCCCAAATGCAGAAGGAGCTGAGAAACCAAAGAATGAGACAGACAAATGCAGTTTGTCAGTAAAGGGTGATTTACTGGGAACATACAGACAGAAGTGTAGTCTTGGGTGGAAGCAAGACAGGTAAATCTCTGCACTGTTACCCACCCCAGACCCACAGCTTATATCCCACAGGGAGAGGATGTACAGGAAATGTGGAGGACAATTAAAGGGAACCTTCCAGAACAGGGAAGAATGCTATGTGCATCATAGCCTATAATTTGTGCGATAACATCAAGGTTGCTTTGATCTAGAGTAGAATTTATGGTGAGTACATGTTCTTACACTAGGGACAATAAATAAAGTAGAAATAAGGAGGAATTCCCGGGACTGGGGTTAATCAGAAGTCAATATTAGCATCCAAGATGGAGTCACTTTTGTCTCCACATTCCACCCTTCTTATCTGGCTCTTACAATCTCACGCGCCCACCTCTTCCGCAATGGTCCCTGAGCCTCTGGGGGGCTGGGGGGCTGGGGGGCTGCAGTCATTTTCGATGGTGTGGGTGACATGTTGCATCAATCTGTCTTCTATTTGTAAGTAGAGGCTGCAGCAACAATACAAACAACAGGTGGTGATGCCTATGCAAGTATAAGACACAGAATTAGTAATGCCTTTTGCCACCGTGTTCCCCAGGAACCAAACCAAGAGGAGAGCCATTGGGAGAAAGAAAGGGTAGAGTAGCCCACTGTAGGAAGAAGTTTATTTTTCCTTTTGTAGAGCAGAGCAGCAACAGGAACAGAAGACTATGGGCAGAAATAGAAGTGTTTAGTAGGTCCTTGGCAGGGCAGTTCTTCCCTATCAAGCAGAGTGACTGTGGTAGCTTCATATCTGTTAATTAGGACATAGGCAGCCCAAGGATGATGGGCTGGGGTTGCATACCAAACCAGTTGCCTGAGGGGCAAAGGTGCTGGTATTATCTGTAAGGTCACAGGGACAGCAAAGGACAATGTCAAATGGCTGACCAGAGTGCCCTTTATTTATTTATTTATTTGGGGGGGAAAAAACCCTTTTATTATGAAAATTCACATACATATAGTAAAAAATTCAACCAATGCAAAAGGATAGACAATGAACAAATAAGTTCCCTTTCCCCGCAGGCCCCTTCCCCAGATCCAGACCTCCTGAACCCATTTCCTAGATGTAATTGTCGGGTCAGCAATCTTGTTCTCGGTTCTTGGTGTGCTCTTGGCCGAAGAATGACCAGACACACCAAAAGCAAGGTAAGCTCAAAAACGAGATTTATTGAGGAAGAGCAAGATAGGTTTATAGAGCAAGAACAAGATATGCTTGCCACAGATGACAAACAGGCAACAAGAGGCCCAGTGTGTCCCTTGAAAGGGAGCCATATTCCAGTTTTTTGGCTCGGGGAGCATTTTGGCCCAGACTCCAACAGGATCAATGGAGGCCAATTTAGTTGGCCAGGGAATTTCTTGCTCTCTGGCAAGAAATACCCTATCAAACCAGGGGGAAGATTCCAGTCCAACCCCCATTCAAGTGTCCCCTCCCCTGGCTCAGGGTCTTGGGGAGTCTGAAATAACATCTGCTGTTGGCCCTTTATCAGCTCCAGTAGAGATGCCTCTGGACAGACTTTTCTTTACAACTGTGTTTAATGGACCCTCCTCTACAGTGGTCCTGAGTAGTTGGTATGGTACCAGCCCCACATTTGTTTCAGCTGAATTCAGTTTCCTAATGACTTAAGGCAAAACCTTCGCACACCCACGCAAGGTATAGGACTTTAAGAGGGTTTGCAGTTGTGCCTTCACGATGTCATTTTTCCTTTCAATCAACTCTGCCACTTGGGGATTATATGGCAAGTGAAATCTCCAGTCTATATCTTTTTCATGTGCCCAATCTTGGACATATGTCCAGTGAAATGCATGCCTTGGTCGCTATCAATGTGCACAGGGTATCCATATGTGACACTGAGTTGCTCCAAGCCCTTAATCTTGGCTGTTTGGTTTGTCCTTTTGCAAGAAAAGGCCTGAAACAATCCCATAACAGTATCCACACATGTTAGTGCACACTGTTGTTCCAAGCTTACAGGCAGGGGTCCAATGTAGTCTATGTGCTAGTCTTTCACAGGTGTGGCTGTCTTATGTATGTGTCCTAGCGTATGTGGGATACAGCAGGGGCACAGGTGGGAGCAAACTAAGCAGTCTTTTACTGCCACCACTAGATCTGCATAGCAAAGGGGCAATCCTGCTACTTTTGCTATTTTGCCAGCCCATTCTGCACTGTGATGCCCACTGTGTTTATGCACCCAATCAGCCAGCTCAGATAATTGTGAGGGAGCCAGTGTTCTAATTTTTGCTAGAGTATCAGCCTTCATGTTACCAGGGTTGGGTGCAGGGCGGGGGGGAATCTGACCAATGTGCTGAAACATGATACACAATTAGGCTCCCAGTGGGTTCTTGTAGACTTTCCCAAATATCTTTCCACATAGCAGCTCCCCGTAAGGGTTTTTAAAGCACATACCAGTCATCTCAGGCCCATTGGGCAAGACAAGTTGTAAGACACTCAAATACTGCTCAACTAGAGACCATGGCTCGTGGATACAAACCAACCTTGCGGCTCGGAGTTCTGTCTATTGACTGCTTTGCTGCATTCCCATCTCAAACCAGATAGTATCTGTCTGCAGTTGTGCAGCTACTGCTGTCCATACACATGGGATACCTGACCTTGACCTATCTGAGTACCAAGTGTTTTCGGGAATGGGGGCTCCACGACAGGGACAGCACTGGTCTCCTAGTATACCGGCCCTAAGATATTATGCAGTTCATCCCCCAAGGGGCTCATGGAGAGGGCAATACGCTGTTGCAGGCATGCATGCCACTTTTATAAAGTGGAAGCCTGGGCAATAGCTGAGCCAGGCCTGGCAAACAGCCCCTTATCCAGCCCCTAATAGGGAGATATTTTCTTACTGTTACTGGCAAAGCAATAGTTATGGGTTCAGCTTGCTGCAAGGCCTTATATAGCCGCAGGACCTGTTGTTCAATCAGGGAATAGCGAGTGTCAGCACCCTTCCATAGCTGGGACTAGAATCCTAGAAGAACTGCTTCTCCATGCTGGACTTGCCAGAGGGCCCAACTGATCCCCTCAGGACTTACGGCCATATCCAAAGATATTGGAACCCTGGGAAGGGGGAACCTAAAGCTTGTGCCTGAGCCACTAGTATTTTAGCCTTCCCAAATGCTTCCTCTTGTTCTTTATCCCAGCACCAACGAGATCCCTTCTTTACTAGTCACTATAAGGGATGCAAACATTGAGCTGAATGTGGGATTAAAGCCTGCCAATATCCAAAAAAAACCTAGGAAACTTTGTAACTGTATAACTGGGTTTCTTCATCATGGAGAATTGTATTTTGTCAATGACTGCACCTAGGATAAGGTGTGTCTTACCCAACCAAGTGACCCCTAGGAACCCTACAGCCAGTCCTGGGCCTTATATCTTTTGCCGGTTCATGGCCCATCCTCTCAATTGGAGAAGGGCACACAGTGAATTGAGTTGTTGCTATATCAATGACAAGTCTTCAGAGGTTAACATAATATCATTAATGTAATGAAACTGTTTAACAGCAGGTGGCAGTGGACATAAAGTTAAATCTCTAGGGATCATTCCATGACAAATAGTGAGACTGTGTAGCAACACTTGGAATGTCCATTGTTGGCTGTTCCAAGTAAAAGCAAATTGGTCCCGTGAGTCAGGGTGTAAAAGGATACTAAAGAAGGCATTTGATGAATCTAGTACAGCATGATAAGTGCCTATATTTTGTATTATTTGTTCTATTACTTGAGTTATATTAGGCACAGCAGCATGTATCTTGGGAACCACCTTATTTAGTTCCCAGTTGTCTACTGTCATGTGCCAGGTGCCATCAGGTTTCCTTACCCGCCATACAGGACTGCTGAAGGGACTCCAGAATGGCCGAATAATTTTAACTTTGGCCATCTCCTGTATGGTGGCTGTAATTTCTTCTGTCCCAGCAGGAAGACAGTATTGTTTCACATGAATAATATGCCATGGGAGAGGGAGGTGTACAGGCTGTCATTTTGCTTCCCCTCATAAAATAGCTTTTACTGTGTGAACTCGTAGGCAGAATTCCCCCACAGATGTTTGTAAAGTGCATCCTAAATGGACATCTGTACCCAAGATGTTTTCTGGCATAGGTGAGATAGAGACAATATAGTAAGCAGGGGACTCTGCCCAATACCAAGGAGAAGAGGAGTCTGTTCCACTCAGATTGTTTGCTCCCGTCTGTAATCATCTATAGCTGCCCACTAACTAGGGTGTCTTTCTGGGCTTACATGAATTTGGACACATTCTGCACCTGTGTCCACTGAAGCTAAGGTCCTCTGCTTGGCTTTTGGACACCAATAAACAGTGAGCTCCACATGGGGCCTCTGGTCACCCCCCCCAACTGCTTGCACGTGGAGGCAGCCTTGGCCCCACCCCTAGTCTCTAAGCTGGGGAGGAGCCCACCCCTAGAACACAGAGATTGGAATCCTTTTACCTGGAATTTTTTCTCCTACTTCTCCCTCTTCTGGTGGGGCACTGGGAAGGGATCTAAACTGTTGATCAGGATTCAGGTCTTTCCAAAGGCCCACCAATAAAGCATTGGGTTGCTGATGTGTTTTTTCTTTGTCTACCCCCGCTGAGATCAGATCGTACCACACTTGTTTCCTGGTGATCCTAACCGGGCCGTTTAGAGCTCCCATTTCTATTCCAGCAGACGTGGCTTCTCCCTTTTTCTCTTTTTCTGTAGTAACCAGTAAGACCTTATCTCTTCCCATTTCAGTTCCTCCAAGATCAGCTATAGCTTCCCCCACATCATACACATCTTGTCCCATAAAGGGGCTTGAGAGGGATATGAGAGGGCCATGCCACTACCAAGGGGGCACTTTGTAGCAACTTATTTTTTATGCCTGTGGAAAACACAGCCTTACCTGATCCTGCAAATTGTTGGGCATAGATGGCCTGGTGCATGCCCAGCTCCCTTAAATCACTCTGTGCTTCCTGCAGAGGTTGCCATGCCAAGGACTGGCCCGGGAAGTCCCCTCCACTTGGCAGGTCTCTCTCATGGCCAGGATAACCCAGGTCATGGAACTATGATTGCCCTGGACAGCTCTAGTGTTGTGCAAACACTGTCTTGAGGGAGGATGGGTGATGCTATCACTCACTTTTTCAGCTTCACTCCCTGCTAGGGAGATGCTGTCCCCACCAGTGTACCATAGCCACACCATCCATGTGGCTAAACTTACCCTTGGCAGTTGTTTAAAAGTTTTGCTATGTCCAATAATTCTGGTGAGGTGTACTCTTGGACAGTTAAGGTTTCCTGAAAAGGCTGTCTGTTATTACTTAGCTGCACATGTTAGGCTTTGGCTTTCTACTGCATGAGCGGTCTTGCTCTCAAAAGGGGAGGATAATTATCCTCATTCTCCCACATAACCTCTATGGATTCATCTGACTCACTAGTTGGTTCCCAGGTTTTCCAGGTCTTAGCATCCCAGTCTGGTTTAGCAAGGACAGTTCACACTTTGGCCAGCGCAGCTTCCTCCCTCCTAACTGTACAAAGCGGCAGGCTAGGGTTTCCAATTGCATCTCCTGAATTTCAAGCTTATCTGCCAGACTAGACACTAACAGGGATGTGGAGGTCCTCATATCCTTTTCATACCTGGGCCTCCACCACTAACTGTACTTCTGGGGCCACTGGCACAGCCCATAACAACAATCCATTGATATTGCTGCCTGGAAAACTTCTTTACCCCAGTAGGTCATATGGCTTTCTACTAACAAGTGTTTTAGACCCTCCAGTGCTTTCAGGGCATCCCCATATTTGTACAGCAGTCCACAGGCATCTAGCAAACAGGCAACACCACCCCACATAGATGAGGAGGGACACCCCAGGATTTCCCCTGCCAATGCTTCCTTCCCCTTGCCCATACTCTGGTTCCTGGACTCCTCCTGGCTGGCTCGCCAATCACGCCATGAAAGGGCCCTGTATGCAAAGTAACCCCCAAACACAGAAGGAGCCAAGAAACCAAAGAATGAGGCAGAAAAATCCAGTTTGTTGATAAAGGATGATTTACTGGGAACATCAGACAGAAACATGGTCTTGGGTGTCAGTGAGACAGGTAGATCTCCACAGTTATCCCCCAGACCCAGGGCTTATATAACACAGGGAGAGGGTATATGTGAAATGTGTAGGACAATTAAAGGCAATCTTCCAAAATAGGCAAGAATGCTATGTGCATGATAGCCTATAATGTGTGTGATAACATTAAAGTTGCTTTCATTTAGAGTAGAACTTATGGTGAGTACATGTTCTTACACTAGGGACAATAAATAAAGTAGAAATCAGGAAGCATTCCCCAGACTGGGGTTAATCAGAAGTCAATATGGCAGATTAGCATTCAAGATGGAGTCACTTTTTTCTCCACAGTTACTAAGTAAAATAAGCCATTCTGAAAAAGCTACATACTGTATGATTCCAAGTATATGACATTCTAGAAAAGACATGTAGAAAACTATGTAGACAGTAAAAAGATCAGTGGTTTCCAGGAGCTGGGGTGGGGGAGGATGAGGGATGAATAGGTGGAGCACTAATGATTTTTAGGTCAATGAATAATTCCGTGCGATACTATGATGGTGATACATGCCATTATTTATTTTTGTCCAAATCTATAAAATATACAATATCAAGAGTGAACACTAACATAAAGTATGGACTTTGGGTGATAATGATGTGTCAATGTCGGTTCATCAATGGTGACCAATGTACCACTGCGGTGTGGGATGTTGACAGTGGGGGAGGCTGTGCATGTGGGGAAGGGGCAGAGGGTGCATAGGACCTCTCAGTACTTTGGACTCAATTTTGCTGTGAACATATAACTGCTCTAAAAAATAAAGTCTATTAGAAAGTGGTTTTTTAAAAAAAGACAATGAATAGCTGCAAACACCAAGATAACAAAGATATTCAAATTATCTGATATATGTTTTAAAGCAGCCATGATAAAAATGCTTCCACAACCAATACAAACATACTTGAAACAAATAAAAAGTAGAAAGTCTCAGCAAAGAAACAGAAGATATAAAGAAGAACCAAGTAGAAATTTTAGAACTAAAAATACAATATATAGCCTAGTGCTAGGCTGAACAGCAGATTGGAAGGGACAGAGGAAACAATCAGTGAACTTCAAGAAAGAACAATAAAAATTACCTAAATTGAAGAACAGAGAGAAAGCAGACTGAAAAAGAAAAAAGACAAAAGAAAAGAAAGAACAGTACCTCAGGGACCTGTAGGACTATAATAAAAGATCTAACATTCATGCCATTGTTGTCCCAGAAGGGATAGGAGAAGACAGCAGGGGTAAAAAAGGATTTGAAGAAATAATGGCTGAAAATTCCTAAATTTGGCAAGAGACATAAACCTACAGATTCAAGAAACTAAATGAACCCAATAGGATAAACCCAAAGAAATTCACAGGACACATCATAATTAAACTTCTGAAACTAAAGTGAAAGAAAAAGAGAATGAGCCCCGCCAGAGAGAAAAGACGCTTTAAATAAAGAGGGAAAACAATTTAAATGACAGTATGTTTCTATCTGTGAACTTTTGACTCCCCAAAAACTTAACTACTAATAGCCTACTGTTGATGGGAAGCTGTACCAGTAACATAACAGTTGTTTAACACAAATTTTGTACGTTCTATGTATTATATACTCAGAAAAGAAAATGTTGCTAAGAAAATCATAAGAAAGAGAAAATATATTTACTATTCATTAAGTGAAAGTGGATCATCATAAAAGTCTTCATCCTGATTGTCTTCACATTGAGTAGGCTGAGGAGGAGGAGGAAGAGGAGGGGTTGGTCTTACTGTCCTGGGGTAGCAGAGGTGGAAGAAAATCCATATATAAGTGGACCCACACAGTTCAAATCTGTGTTGTTCAAGGGTCAATTGTACTCAAAAACACTATAGAAGCTAGGTGTGGTGGTCCATGCCTGTAATCCCAGCACTTTGGGAGGCTGAGGTGAGAGAATCACTTGAGGCCAGGAATTTGAGGCCAGCCTGGACAACATAGCAAGATCCCATCTCTAAAAAAAAAAAAAATTAGCCAGGCATGGTGGCACTCCCCTGTAGTCCCAGCTACTTCGAAGGCTGTGGCAGGAGGATCGCTTGAACCCAGGAATTAGAGGTTACAGTAAGCTATGATCACACCACTGCACTCCAGCCTGGGTAATAGAGTGAGACTACCTCTTAAAAAAAACAAAACATTATAGATAAATCAAGATAGAATTCTTAAAAAAAGTTCAAGTAACCTACAGGAAGGCAGAAAAAACAAAATAGAGAAACAAACAACAGAAAACAAAATAAAATACCTGACATAAACACAAACATATCAATGATTACATAAAATATAAATGGTCCAAATGTATCAATTAAAAGATAGAGATTAGAAGAGTAGATTTAAAAACATGACCCAGCTGTATGAAGTCTATAAGAAAATCACCTCAAATATAATGATATAAACAGGTTGACATAAAAGGATGTTAAAAGACATAAATTACAAATATTATTCAAAAGCATGCAGAAATGACTGCTTTAGTATAACATAAAATAGAGTTCACAGCAAAGAAAATAATTACCAGACCGAGAAGGACATTATCTAATCATTATAAAGGTCAATCCACCAAGGAGACATAGCAATACTAATATTATGCCAATCAAACAACAGAGCTGCAAAATATGTGAGTTAAAAATTAATAGAACTGAAAGGATAGATAAGTCCACAATTACAGTTGGAAACATCAACACTCCTCGCTCAACAAACAACAGAATTAGCAGAAAATCAGCAAAGATAAACAACAACTCAAGAACAAACGAATGGAACTGAATCAGACAAAGGACTAGTCTCTAGTCTGCATTTATAAAGAATTCTCAAGACTCAATAGTAAAACAAACAAACAAATCAGTTAGAAAATGTGCAAATAACATGAACAGACATTTCATCAAAAAGCATTTACCATGTCAAATAAGCACAAAAAAATATACCCAACATCATTGGCTATTACAGAAATGAAAATTAAAACCATGGTAAGATATCACTATACACATATCAGAATGGCAAAATAAAAAATAGTGAGAGCACCAATGCTGGCAAGGATGAAGAGAAACTGTATTACTCATTTATTACTAGTGGGAATGTAAAATAGTACAACCACTCTGGGAAAAATTTTGTCTATTTATTTAACAACTAAACATGCAACTACCACACAACTCAGCAACTGCACTCCTGGGCATTTGTCCCAGAGAAATGAACACTGTGTTCACACAAAAATGTTTATAGCTAGTCTATTCATAATAGCCAAAAATTGAAAACAGCCAGATGTCTTCAATGGGTGAATGATTCATCCATATCATGGAATACTACTCATCAATACAAAGGAAGAAAGTATTGATGCACACAATATCCTGGGTGAATCTCCAGAGAATTACGCTGAGTGGGAAAAGCCAGTGCCAAAAGACTACACGATGTATGATTGTACTCCTGTTGCGCACGTTATGGACCCTCAGTATTCTACTCTCATCTACCTAAAAGGATCCATGGATCCTTAGAGAAATGGCTGGTTCTCTGTCTGGGGCAGGGAACGTATCAGATGAGCCTGGAGCATCTTGTTAGAGCAGACAGCAAGGAGCCTATCACGGACTACCTGGCACATGTCAAAAGGATGCAGGCACTAATATGAAGAGGCTCTCGCTGGCCTAATATGGGATAATTTGAACAACAATAAGAACTGCAATGTTTTGAAACACATCAATATCTGAAAAACTCAAGACTTGATAATAATACTAAGAAAGCTCATTAGTTGCCTTTGGAGGATGTTAGGGACCCAGCTGATTATTATGACAATTGGTAAACAAAGGAAAAGAATCAAGTAGTAATCTTGCTTTTCTGCACAAACTATATCTCAGAAGAGTCAAATGATGAGGGAAAGTTTCTCCAATACAGTCACCCTTCAGTCTTTTCTCAGTACATCAGGAGACATTCCTGTTAAATAAAAGTCAGATCATGTGACTCCTCCATTCAAAACCCTCCACTAGCTTCCCATTTCTCTCATAATACTGTCCCAAGTCTTTACCATGAGCTAAAGGGCCAACGCAATCTGTCTCTACTACCTCCTAACACTGGGCCCCTACCTTACTCTCCTTAGCTACCCTGGCTTCCTTTCTGTTTCTGTCACACACTGAGCACATGCCAGCCCCAGGGCCTTTGCACTTGCAGCTCTTTTCCCAGATACCTCTATGGCCATGTCTTTCTCAATTACTCCAGTGTTCAGCTTATATGTCCCTTTATTAGAGAAGATTCCCGTTTTGTGTATTCACTTGTGGCCCTAAAACTCACATTGTTCTGTCTGATTCCATAGGTCATGTGCTTCTCCACTAAGTTGCCCTGTGTCAGATACTGTGTTGAGGGGATAGGTGGAGGACAAAAAGAAGAAAAAGACATTGTCCCTGTCCTCCATGATCTTAACTTCACAGCAGAGAGACAGAGACACACACACAGGGCTGGCTCAAAGTGACTCTGCAGTGGAACAGGCTGCTATGGCTCTGCACAGGAAGGGGATTGTGTATAAGCTGAGTAAACAGAGAAGACCATGAAGGGGAAATGAGCCCTGTGTGCTGAAGAGCAGGAGGGCTGAGGTGGCGCAGGGGACGGAGGTGTTTCTGTCTGGGAGCAGATGATGTGGGAAGGAGCAGCTCACATTCACAGGACAGTAGGGGGCAGATGGGCAGGGGACACCCTGTATGATCTGGGTGACCAAACCCCAACCTGGATCCATGTAACTTCTCTGTTAAAGTTACAAAGCATATATGCTAGTTTTGACAATGCCAAATTGGAAAAAGAAGTATATACAAGAGAAAAAAGAGAAATATTAAGGACATAATAGGTAAGGGGCAGGAGAGGAAAGGGAAAGGAAGGAGGGGATGGATCTTCCCTGAGTCATTTTCAAGTTCCTCTGCCTTGAAGGGTTGGGGAGGAAGCTTTCTTTCCAGAACTTTTTCCAGAATTCTCTTTATATATGGTTTTTGCACCTGGCCTTCTCAGACCTGAACCTCTTTATGTATCAATGGTTCTAACTTCATTTCACTCTTTTCAGGGCTGGCTTGGTATTCCAGGACTAATGTCATCTCTTCCACCCATTTCTGACCCAGTTACAGTTGCAGAGTCAGGTTCTGCTGCCTTAAGGCTGTGTGTGTGTGTGTGTGTGTGTGTGAGACCTCTCATAAGGGGCCCCTCCCCATCCCAAGAGACTCTTGAGAAAATCTCAATGCTGTGCTCTTGGCTTTCCACAGAATATTTCCCATGGTCAGAGAGAGGTTGGGTGTCATGTCCCAACACTGCTTCATTGCACCACGGGTCTTCCTTATTGGATGGGCCAATGTTTTTCTCTCACAAAAGTTTTGGAATCAGAGAATATGTTCCTTCCCCACAAGTAGTAAAAGAATAAACCATGAATGGAGACAGTAGAAATTATATCCTCGTACAGAAAAGACAGAACTTGGTGTTGCCCTGAAGGCCCTGCAATTCACAACTCCCTAAAATCACACAGTCATCAGAACTTAGGGTGGACTAGAAAATGTTATTTTGGGTTGACACTAACTTTACATGTCTGAACTTGCTCCTGTATAACAAAAAGTTAGCTTTGATGTCCTATATTTCTGCAGGCCACAGGTCTTTTGTTCCAGATTAAATGACACCTGAGAGCTGTGCATAAATTCAAGTATCTGTTCCATTTTGTTAGGGAGTCATTCCTGCAGTCTGTGTCCCTGGCCCAGGAACAGCCTTGTTATGTGCATAGCGGAGTATTTGGGTGAGTGGTGCAGTGGGGATACCTTCTCTGTGACTTTCCCTGCAGCCCCACCTGGATGCTGGCATTGCTCTGCCTTCTTTGTTCTGGACCTGGACACACCAGGATGCTGGGAAGAGAGTCTTACTCATGACAGTGATCATGTCATGCAGTGGTAACTAATGCCCACTGGCAAAGAGCTGGGGCCCCAATATAGGACATAACGTGCTCAGAGGCAGCACAACCCAGGACCAAATAAGATGACTACAATTGATCAGGGTAAGCAGAGGACCAAGAACCAGTTGGTAAAAGGGGGTTTTAAAACAATCAGAGGTCCTAGCTGTACACCTATTCTATCTAGTCTATTGCCTATTGGGCCCAATAAGGCAGGGGCAGTCTGAGAGCTGCTTCTCCTTCATTCCTATTTCACATACTAGGAGATATTACAAAGACAAAACAGAGGGCAGAATGCATTAGCAAGCATGAGCAGAAGTCCTCATGGATACCAAACATTAAAATACTTGGTTTCACTGAACTATCTCTTTATATTTTCTTGAGGTTTGCTGAGTTTCCTTTAAACAATTATTTGGAATTCTTTGCCAGGTAGTTCATATATCTCCATTTCTTTGGGGTCAGCTATTGGAGATTATTGTGTACTTTTGGTGATGGTATATCTCCTTGGTTTTTAGTATTTCCTGTTGCCTTATATTGATGTCTGCATATTTGAAGTAGGGACTTATTTCAGTCTTTGCAGACAGCTTTGTCTGGGAAAGCCCTTCACCAGTTGGCTCACCCAGAGGTTCCAGGTAGGTCCGCCTGGTGTGGTCCAAGGGTGAGCTTGCTGCTGGTGTCCTCAGGCAGGCTGGCCTGGTGCCTGGTCAACAGGTGGGTATGGCTGGCACCTGGGTCCACGTAGGCTGATCTGGTTTTGGGGTGGGCTGTGAGCCTGGGTCTGCAGGGCCTGGTCAGGTGCTGGGAAGCCTGAGTCAACACAGGCTGGCCTGGAGCCTGGGTCTGCAGGGCTGGTCCTGGAGCATTAGTTTATGGGGTCTAGCAACCTGTCACTGAGATCTACTGGAGTGGGCCAGGACCTGAGTTCTGGTGGAGCAAGCCTGGACCTTGGGTGGGTCCATGGTTAGCAGCCTGAAGCCTAGGCTGAAAATTTTCCAAAATTAATGACTGACAGACAACAAACCACAAATCCAGGAAGCTCAGAGAAAATCAAGCAGGATTAATACCAAAAAATCTACATGTAGGCATATCATATTCAAACTGTAGAAAATCAAAGACACAGAGAAAATCTTCAAAGAATCCAGAGGGGGAAAAACACCTTTCCCATAGATGAACAAGGATCAGAATTATAATGGACTTTTCTTCAGAGAATCATTAAAGCAAGAAGAGAGTAGAGTGAAATATTTAAAGTATTCAAGGAAAAAAACACCAATCCAGAATTCTGTATCCAGGAAAATTATCCTTCAAATGTGTAGGGAAAATAAGACTTTCTCAGACAAACAAAAATTAAGGGAATTTATTGCTAGTAGACCTGCCTTTAAAAAGTGTTAAAAGAATTCCTCCATAAACAAAGAAAAACGATATAAAAGAGAAACTCAGATCTACATAAAGAAATAGAAGGAATAAATGTATTAGGATTCTCCAGATAAAATGAACCAATAGGATGGATGGCTATATATAAACTATATACATATATATAGTTTATATTACATATAAAGTATACATTACATATATAGCTGTATATATGAAGAGATTTATTGTGAGGAACTGGCTCCAGTGATTATGGAGGCTGAGAAGTCCCGTAATCTACCATCTGAAAGCTGAAAGCTAAAGATCCAGGAAAGCTGGTCGTGTAATTCTAGTCAAAATCCAACAGCCTAACAACAAGAGGAGCCAACAGTGTAAATCTCAGTTCAAAGGGCAGGAGTAGAACAAGGTCCCAGCACAAGCAGGCAAGCAGAAAGCAAAAGGGGTGAATTCTCCGTCCTACACTTTTTGTTCTATTCGGGCCCTCAGTGAATTGAATGATGTCCACCACCACCGAGGAGGGAAACCTGTGTTACTTAGCCCAGTGATTCAAGTGCTAATCTCACACAGCAACATCCTCATAGACACACCCAGAAATAATGTTTCATCAGGGCACCCCTTGGACCAGTCAAATTGACACATAAAATAAACCAGCACAGAAGGTAAAATAAAATATATTTTTTAAAATTCTTAATTAATTTAACATATAACAATTTGTTCAAATTAATAATAGCAACAATGCATTTGGTGATTATACCTTACAGGGAATGAAATGAATGACAGTGATATTACAAGGGACAGGAAGGAGGAATTGGGAATACTATGCTGTAGGGTATTTGCACTACACGTGAAGTGCTATAGAGTTATTTGAGGGAAGAAGTGAATTAGGTGTAAACACAGGCAACTGCTAAAAAGTTTTTGAAAAAGAGTATAATTTATATGTTAAGAGGGGAGACAAAAATTGAATCATATAAAATACTCAAATAAAACTAGAGAAGGCAAAAAAAGAGTGGTAGACAAAGAATCAAAAAACAAGGGCAAATAAAAGGAAACAGTAACAAACATGGCAGATATTAATCCAAATAAATCAATAATCAATTTAAACATCAATGGCCTAAATACACACATTAAAAGACAGAGGCTGTCAGAGTGGATCAGAAAAACAAGTCCCAACTATATGTTTTCTACAGGAAACACACTTTAAATATTAATATAAAACACAGATTAAACGTAATCGAATGGAGAAAGATGTACTATTCTAATTCTTATCAAAAGAAAGCTGCAATACCTATATTAATATCAGAGCAGACCACAGAGCAAGAAAAGTTATCAGGGGTCCTGAGCAGGGAGAGAGGGGTGAGTAAGTGGGGCACAGGGGACTTGTAGGGCAGTGGAACTACTCTGTGTGACACGGTAATGGCGCATACATGACATTTGCATCTGTCAAAACTCAGTGAACTGGAAAACACAGGGAGTGACCCCTAAGGGAAACTATGGACTTAGTTGATAACAATGTATCGCTGTTGGGTCATCGAATGTGAGGAATGTCCCCGCTAGTCCAGGATGTTAATTGCAGGGGCGCTGCCTGGGGGAAGCAGGTGAGCTCTGGGCACTTTCCACTCAATTTTTCTTTAACTTAAAATTGCTCCAAAGCAATAAAGTCTAATGAAAAAGCAAAGAAGAATCAACTCTCTGGGGCCTGTGGCCATGGCTCTTCCCCACCCCGCCTGGTCAGAGGCCGTGTTCCCCATGTCCCCGGGGGCCTGCGGCCTGAGCCCTGGCGCCCCTCAGGGGCCCTACACCGCAGTCGGTGGCCAGTCTCTCATTTCCCTCTCAGGGAAAGGTTCTGGGGACGAGTCACTCACAGCAGGTGCCCGGAGGACGGACCGGGGGCGCGAGCCGAGTCTGCCACGCAGGCAGCGGAGCGTGACAGGCAGCAGAACGAAGCACAAGGCGGGAAGCCGAGTCCACGGAAGGGCCTGCCGCCTCCACAGGGGCCCCGGGAGGCGTGAGCTGAGGACGGCAGGGCCACGCCGGGAAGGAGCCGGGGTCACTGTGCTGCCCCCTGAGGAGAGCTCACACATCCAGGACACTGGACTGAGTGAGGACAAACTGACTCTACAGAAAATCCATGAAACTGTAAGACCCTGCCTGTTCCAGCTGATTTCTTCTGAGTTCCTATGACTGAAATCCAGGTCTCTTAGTACCTTTGGGGAGACCCTCAGCCCTGAGGCCCTGTCTACTGACACTGACAAACGCAAGGAGAGAGGGGTCTCAGGATGCCAGCCCTGGGGACCTTGTAAGGCAGAACCGATCTTCCCTGCAGCAAACTGAAACTTGAAACCAGAATGGGCCTCGCCAGGGACAGGGCCCCAGCCACTCTGCCTGTGCAAAGACTGGGGTAGGTATGGCCTTGCTTTGAGCTCTAGGTTCACTGTAGGGTCAGATGGGGCCAGAGTGGCCCAAGCTGCATAATGTAGTCAGACCTTTCCACTTCCTCCTACTCAACATAGAATTAACAGTACTTCCTATTTGCAGAGCATAGTCAGGGCGCAGCGTTTTCTAAAACATTGTTGGTCTCCCCTCTCCCAGCGCAATGGATGGTTTGTCCTGATTGTCAAACACTTGTTTGTGTTAGAGGTGGAACACTCTGCAGTGTTCTGAGTGGTCAGTTGTGGCCCACAGGCCACTGGCAAGTGGAGGCAGAGTTGTGGAGCCCTTCAGAGCCACAGAGGGCCTGCTGCCCGCCCCCGAAGTGTCTTCTCAGCTGCTCCTGGAACAGCTGTGGGCTGCTGTACTCGTAGTGTATGAAAGCCTGGAATAAACGCCAGGAGTTTGGAGATCCTCCAGGAGATCTTGATATGCATTGCTGTGCTCTTTGTAGTCAAGAGAGGACACACGGTAAGAAGAGGGAAAGAGCTGGCCAAAAGGGTTTCAGTCTGAGGAAAAGTCTGTGGAAAGGCCAGTGCCAAGAATGCACCAATGACACAGGCTGAAGAAGCCATCACATCGTCTGTGGCAGAGGCCAGTCCTCCAATGCTACAAAACCTTTCCCTGGTGGCTCTAAATAGAAATCTGGGCAGACCTTCACTTCAGGACACAGTTGAATTTCTTGGAAAAGCATGGAAAAGTAAACCTCCTAAAGTTTCCCAAGTGACTGATGCCAAACACATCTTACAAGCATTAAAGAACAAGAGGGAAGATGACTAGAAAAAAACCAATTAATGGTCTGAACAGCACCAATGACCTTCAACAATGTACAGAACTGCTCCACCAAGAAACTGCCAGATGGAAGCCAAAAGTTCAGGAGGAGGAGAAGGAAAGGCCTGGCGCAAAGCACGCTGAGCGCCTCACTGTTGCTCCACCTCCTTAGAGCTCTCGTGGAGGTTGGGCACTGGGATGTGGAGAGAGGGAGGGAGGCAGGACATGGCGATCACCCAGTCTACCCATCAGAAGTCCATCTGAAGGGTGGCACTGATGACAGTAATTTCACTGTGTTGTTTGAAAGTCCTGAGGGGGAGAATCGAGAACCAGCCAGAAAATTATGGGAAGAAAGTGAAAGGAATGAAGAGTTTACAGCACAAATAAAAAGTCTCCAAAGTCAGCAAGTGTCTCTGCAGCAGAACGCTCCCAGCTTGAAAGTGAGATTCAGCTGAAGCTTCAACTATTGCCTGAATTGAACCAGGAACATGTAATGCAACTTCAGAGGAAATCAACTGAGGAGGAAGGCACGGCTCAGAACTCGAGAAGAAACTTCCCAACATGCACAGAAGCATGAACTACACATCTCAGATGAGCAACCTCTGTAAGAAGATGGCCAAAGACATGGGCAAGGAACTGGAGAGAACCACTTCCTTCTACCAAAACGAGATCCTCTCCTATGGGCAAAGAGCTCAGAGAGCTGGGTGGCAGCCCCGTGGACTGAGAACAAGCTGAAGGAGCTAAGAAAAGAAAATTGTCATGACAGGCAGATACTGGGTGATATGGTTTGGATATTTGTCCCCTTCAAATTTCATGTGGAAATTTGATCCCCAGTGTTGGAGGTGGGACCTGGTGGGAGGTGTTTGGGTCATAGGGGCAGGACTGCTCATGGCTTGCTGCCCTCCCCAAGATAGTGACACTTGAGTTCTTGCTTTATTAGTTCACTCAAGAGCTGGTTGTTTAAAAGAGTCTGGCACCACCTGCTCCCTCTCTCAGCACATGACATGTCTGCTTCTCCTTCACCTTCCACCTTGACTGGAAGCTCTCTGAAGCTCTCACCAAAAGCAGATGCTGGCACCATGCTTGTACAGTCTGCAGAACCATGAGCCAAATAAACCTCTTTTCTTTATAAATTATCCAGTCTCAAGCATTTCCTTTATAGCAATGTAAAATGGACTAACACACTGAGGAACATTGAATTCAAGTTCTAGCCTTTCCTGAGCAGCCCTTTTGCTTCTGCTGCTTCAGCCACAGGTCATGGAGGCCCCAAAGTACCAGGGGAGCCCCAGGGTCATTAGGTCTCCCAGGAAGGACAAGACTCATGGTGTGAGGGCTCAGGGGCCCAGGGAGTTTGACTCTGCTGTCACAGCAGCAGGTACTGCAGACCCACAACAAGGGCACGAGTGGATTAATCCTGTTATTTCGAGAGTGTGTTTGATATTGCAGGAGTGGGTGCCTTATAAAAGTACAAATTCAGCCCCCTTTTGTCTCTCTCACCTTCTCTTTGCCCTTCCAACATGGGATGACACAGCAAGAAGGCCCTCACCAGATGTCAGCCCCTGACCTTGGACTTCCAGCCTCTAGAACTGTGAGGAAATAAATTGCTCTTCCATAGAAATTACCCAGTCTGTTGTATTCTGTTATAGCAGCACAAAATGGACTGAGACACCCTCCAGCTTCCTTTAGGTTCAGCCACTGGGGAACTCCAGAAAGAGAATGGACATAAGGCTGAGCGTGAGGCCAGGGCACTTATCTTCCTAGCCCCTTCCTGACAAGGTCGCCTTGAGCAGGCTCTTCCCATGGACTGACAGTCATGCTCCTCTTTTGGGACGGGCTCTACATGGCCTTCTTCCTCAGGGTTCTATCAACAAACCCTTCCCAGTGGCCCTTCAGGCCTGGAGATGGTGATGATGGCTGGACCACATCTAGCCTCAGGTTCCTGCTTGTGTTCATTTCCTACTGCTGCTGTAACAAATCCCACAAACTTGATAGCTTAAAACAACACAAATTTATTATCTTACAGTTCTGGAGGACAAAAGTCCAAAATCACTTTCACTAGGCTAAAGTCTCAGCAGGGTTGGCTCCTTCTAGAGGCTCCTTCTGCCTTTTCCAGCTTCTAGAGGCCAACTGCATTCCCTGGCTGGCAGCTGCTCCCCCCATCTGCAAGGCCATCAACGCAGTATCTTCTCTCCCCTCTAATTCCTGTTCCTGTCACATCACATCTGCTCTGACTCTCCTGTCTCCCTCTTATAAGGACCTTTGTGATTCCACTGAGACTACCTGGCTAAGGTAGGTAATCTCCCTGACACCTGGCAGCTCTTTAATAGGTCCCTCTTTTCCACTTCACTTTCCACCAGGAGAGGATTCACTGCTCTAAGCTGCTTCTGGCGCCTTGGTTATATTACTGCTGCTCCAAAAGGAAGGTCTCCAGACCAGGTAACCTTCAGCTTCCCCTTTCCAATGTGCTCACTCACTCCCCACAGCCAGTCTTGCTCTGTCCAGTCCTTGTTGCCCCTTTACTTTTCCACATATATAGTTTTTATTATCCGTGAGAATCTTCAGAATCATAAATTTTATCATGTTCCAAAAAGCTTTAGAACTATCTTTTATATTTATTTATCATAAAAGTTCTTATATATACTTGACTGCTATTGCACTGGTGTTACCCACATTCCATGAACAATGTAAGGCCTATGCCAAAAATCTAAGATGATCCTGAACCCACAGCATTTTTACCAACAGATAAAAGAGTGATGAGACATTTTTCTGGAAAACATAGTTTTATGCTGGCTGCACGCACAGTAGATTGATGACCATTCCACAAGTCCATCATACCCTAGTCCTCAAGCCCCTGGCAATCACCATTCTACTTTCTGTCTTTATGCATTTGCATTTTCTAAGCACCTCGTATAAGTGGAATCATGCAATATTTGTCTTTTTGTGTCTGGCTTGTTTCACTTAGCACAGTGTCTTCAAATTCACCTGTGTTGTAGCATGTATCTGAATTTCATTCCTTTTAAGACTGCATAATATTCCATTTGCAAGTATATGCCACACTTCCTTTACCCATTCATGTGCTGCTGGACATGCTGGTTGTTTCCACCTTTTAGACACTGCGGATGTACACGCATCTACTTGAGTTCCTGCTTTCAGTTCTTTTGGGTACATACCTAGGAGTGGAACTGCTGGGTCATGTGGCAAGCCTATGGTTAACTGACGAACCACCTAATTGTTTTCCACAGCAGCTGCATCAACAGTACATTAAGGTTTCAATTGTTCCACATCCTTGCCAACACTTGTTATTTTGTTTCTGGTTTTTGTTTGTTTGTTCCTAAATAACAGCCAACCCAACGGACGTGAAGCAGTATCTCATTGTGGTTTGGGTTTGCCTTTCCCTAATGATTAGTGATATTGAGTATCTTTTCATGTGCTTATTGGTCATTTGTGTATCTTCCTCAGAGTAATATCTATTCAAGGCTTTGACCATTTTTTAAGTGGGGTTTCTTTGTTGTTGTTGAGTTGTAGGAGTTCATAAAATTTATATGTTGAAGCCCTAACCCCCCAATGTGAGTATATTTGGAGATAGGACCTTTAAGGAGGTAATTTAAGGTTAAATGAGGTAATAAGGGTGGGGCTCTAATCCAATAGGACAGAAGAGGCACCAGAGAGCTAGTGCACTTGCACATGTATGTGCACATGCATGCTCTCTCTCCCTCTCCCCCGTCGCTCTTCCCCCTCCTTCTCTCTCCCCCCTCTCTCCCCATGGATGCACAGAGGGAAGGCGATGGGAGGACAGCAAGAGGGCAGCTGCCTGCAAGTCAGGAAGAGGGCTCTCACCAGAAACCAAGCCTGCCAAGCCTTCATCTTGGATTTCCAGCCTCCAGGACTGTAAAAAAATAAAAATAAAAAATAAATAAATAAATAAATAAATAAATTTCTGATGTTTAGGCCACCCAGTCTGTGGTATTTTGTTATGGCAACCTGAGTAAACTAACAGACTCATAAAAGAAAACTGAAAAAATTATGAAAATTTGATCAATTTAAAATCTATGCTCTTTGACAGACACTGTTAAGAATACGAAAAAAAAAAAGCTGAGAGAAAACATCTACAAATCACTTATCTGAAGAAGTATTTTTCTAGAATATATACAACTCCTCAAATCAGTATTAAAAGAAACAATTTTTTTAAATTGGAAAAAGAATCAAACAATAACTTCCTAAAAGAAGAGAAACAGATGGCAAACAAAAAGATACTCATTATTAAACATTAGGAAATACAAATTAAAGCCAAAATAAATTACCATTACAAAGCTGATATAATGGCTTAAATTTTTAAAAAAACTGATGTTATTAAATGCCGGTGAAGATGCAAAGAGACTAAAACACACACATTGCTGGTGGAGTGCAAAATGATAAACCCACTTTGAAAAACAGTTTGACAGTTTCTTATGATGTTAAATGTGCACTTATTATGAGGCCCAGCAATTCTACTTACTCCTGGTATGAACTCAATAGAATGAAGATATGTCCACACAAAGAAAACTGTATATGAATGTTTATGGTTGTAAATAATCTAAATATACATCAACAGGTGAATGGATAAACTGGAATATCCATGCAATAGATCACTACTTATCAATAAAATGAACAAACTTCTAAAACATGAACAATCTGGACCTGTGACAGACTGAATGGCTCTGTCTTTGACTCTTGCATCTGTCATAAATTAGATGGCTTTGGAGAATTCACTGACACTCTCAGGTCTAACTTCTTAAAAGTTTTAAATGAGTCAGACATGGATGACATAGAAACCTTTCATGAACCATTGCTGTGGAATTCTGTGAGGTGAGGATATTCAGTATAGCATGACTAGTGTCACATGGGTGAGAGCCATGCAGCATTTGTAAAGAGTGGGGGCTGTTTAGAGATAAAGGAAACAGGATTTTCACTCTCTGCCTGGTTACCCCTGACCCCCACACCTCCCCACACAAGCTCTCCAATGACGCGGCCTTTCCTGAGCAGCCTGGCCCTGGGCCTCCGCAGCTCACCTTGCTCTTCTCAAAGCTGGCCCAAACATTCCACTGTCACAGGGTTTGTGTTGGCTTCTGGAGACAGTGGCATCACCAGATCGGGCTCATTCTGGGCAGGGAGATCAAGAACTGCTTCTGGCTGTGCAGACCTGCTCCTGTCTGGGCTTTTCTGCCTCTATTCCGAAGCTCTGGAGAGAGGTATAAGATCAGAAGGGTGTTATGTCCCAGGAGCTGGGACCAGGGTCTGGGTAACTAATTTTAGGGGCACAAACCTGACCCTCTGAAATTCAATATATTGGACTGAAAACAGAGTCTGCTAGTCCACGAGTGGCTAGGAGCCTCTGTATGACCCAAGGGATCTGACGAGACACAACCAGAAATCTCAGAATATACTTGACACATGGGAAGATTCCACTTACATTCATTTCCCATTATATTCCTGTGTATTTGGGGACATGTCACTTCGCTCAGTGGTATGAAGGCCGCAATGCTGTTTTAGGCAGATGTGATATTAGCACCTGAGGCCGGAAGTAAAGCACACCTGCCCTTGAGTCTGAGCTCCCTCAAGGCTAGCTGGTGACCTGAGCACATCACTCCACCAATCTGAGCCTCGGTTGTTATGTTCAACGCAGACGGTTATGCCAACCTCATACAGCATCGTGAGTTTTACGTAAGTCATCCGATGAAAAGAACAAAGTGTCTGTTAAACACAATAGCAGATGTCACTTACTCAGAGCTTAGTAACCTGCACTTGGCTGCTTTACAGGTAATGACTTATTAAGTATCACCGCGAAGCAGTCATTATTAATAAACTCATTTTCAGACGAAAAACCTGACCCAGCTTCCTTCCTTCGCCCGGCTTACAGCTGATCTAGCTGGAATTTGCCCGGCGCTGTCTCCAGAGCTCGGGTCTTGCCGCAGACCCGCTGCCCGCGCGTTCTGGCGTTTGTTGCCAGCGTTATAAACGGGATTTCCTCTCCCGCCGCCGCACAGCCTCTTCCCCAGTCGGGGTGCGGGCTGGGCCTGGCTCACGGTCCCGCAGCGAGCTCGTGCTCCCGGAGAGGACTCAGCCCCACCCGCGCCCCGTGGGCTCTGGCACCGGGGGGGTCGATCCCGGGGGTCCCCAGGGCTTCCTGCTCCCACCCTCTGGGTCACAAGCCCTCTTCTCGCTAGAAGTGGCCGGGATGCGGGCGTTGGACCCAGACGCGCACCTTGCGGACAGCCAGAGGCCCCGGCATCAACCGCCGGCCGCAGCCGAGCCCGCGAGCGGCGCGGGGCGCAGCGCGTTCCGGACTCCGTTTCCCACGAGCCCCCGCGCCCGGCCGCCGCGCGTTTTCTGCGGATCGGGTGGCTGGAAGGTGTCCTCGGCCGTCTCGCTGCGCGCGTTCTCTCGGAGCCTCTGGAGTCCGGCTTACGTTTGAACTTCACTGCCAGGTACCGGGCGTAGTCCTGCGCCGAATCCCCGTTGGAAAAAGAACAGCTGCCAAACACGTTGCGAACAACTTGGGAAATTTGAATGCGGACTGGCCATTAGAAATGTTAAAGAACGTTACAGTTATTCTTAATTGTTAAGTAGAATTATATTGGAAAATACTGATTTTTTATGAAGGCACGCACAGTGAAGCATTTCAATGTAATTTTCTTTGTTAATTCACTTTACAATTTTTCAGCAAAAACTAATTAAGAAAAAATGGTTTTCAAGTAAATCGCGCATCTCCCAGAGACGACCCTACATAAACCTCACATGACCATCCTGTTGATTTTTACCAAATTAGGGACACCCGGGCATAATATTATAGGAACATCTTTTTACTAAATTACATATATTGAGCATGCATCTGGTTAATATTACTTTGTGACATCAGTCTTTTCTTCTAAGAAATGATAAATTACAAAATTAGGTCCTGTTCGCCCTGGAGAGGGGAGGGGATGAGTAGCGTCAAGAAGCAGCGTAATCTGTGCGAACGCAAGCGTGCGGCTTTGCTTCTCAGCAACTCTCCCCGGGGGCGTTAGGCAAGAGGACGCCCCCACATCCGGCTGAGCGAGGCCGGAGGACGCGCCCGGGCGCAGGACCCCCGACCTGCGACCACCCTCACCCCCGGGCCCGGCTGGGCGGTCCCTGGCAGCCCAGCGTGAGGGCGCTGAGAGGCGCGAAGCCGCCCCTAGACCTGCCGGCGCTCAGCCTCCTCGGAACGCGGCGCGGGGGGCCTGCGGGGACAGCCTCCCTGCCCGCGCCCCGCCCGCGGCTCCCTTGGCGCGTCCCCCGCCTCGCTCCGCCGCGTCTGAGCGCGTCCTGCCGCTCCGCTGGGCAGGGTCTGGGGCCGTGCCCCGCGCCTAGGTGGGGGTGCGGGCTGTTCCCCAGGGTCCGTGGTCCTGAGGCGACTCCGTAGCAAAGTCCCC
Source organism: Daubentonia madagascariensis (assembly GCA_023783475.1). Taxonomy (NCBI): domain Eukaryota; kingdom Metazoa; phylum Chordata; class Mammalia; order Primates; family Daubentoniidae; genus Daubentonia; species Daubentonia madagascariensis. Next base: position 195,659 of record JAKFHU010002184.1, read on the forward strand.
GGACAACATGAAAGGAACCTGGGTCTACCCTGGCTGGGAAACGAGTCTTCTGTGTTGGTCGGTTCCCGATGTCGTGGATGTGTCCCCTTAATCAGATGCAAAAATGAGCACTAGTCAGTATCATGCAGGATTTCTTTGGGAAGGACAAAAGACATATTTTCCATAAACAACTTAACTGTCTTATTAATACTCAAATACTCTTCTTTTTCATTAAATGCAGTTTTCTATATAAAAATCTTTGAACTTGTAATGTGAAAGCTAAATATAACAGTATAATAAAGTCAAACCAAAAACATTTGTTCGTTTTGTAATAAGCTCAGCAACTTGATATTTTATCGTCCTTAACTTTTGTGCCCAGCAAGGCTGTTAAATAAGCCTTGTTATTTTTTAAACACTCGAGGGTTTCCTGTTTATTATTTAATGTGAATACATTTTAAAGTTTCTTTAAAAATTTTAAAAGCATGCTCAATTTGATCAAAATACAGCAGTGCATAATGTGGTAATGAAGCTCCCTCCTACTCTCCAGCCCACCTCCCAAATAAAACCAATGTTAACTGATGCTTAACTCTAGGCTACGCTTTGTGCTGGAGCACACAATGCATTATCAAAAACATGGTTACTATTTATTTACAACATGTTTTTAACACTTAAAATTGTCTCCCGATCCAGTTATCTGGTCAGGCTGTATAGAACGAAATCAATTTTTCCCTTAACTGCATTGTAAGGGTATATCATGTTTATTTAATCAATTCCTTGTGATGGATGTTTAGTTTGTTTGCAATTCTCATTATTATAAATAATATATAGCAAATTGTCCATACATCTTTTGCATATTTGTGTGATTATTGCTTTGGCACAAATGCTGAAATGATAGAATTGCCCAGTTAAAACATGTACAAATTAAAATGTTGATAGATGCTAACAAGTAGTACTCAGGCTGTATCAGTTTATGCTGTTTCTTCACATCCATTCCAATACCAGAAAGCATGCATTTTTGGTAACTGCTTAATAGAAATGCTTAATGTTAAACATCAAATTATACACCATAAATTTCTTGTTTTAAAACGAAATGCTTAAGGAATTACTATTCATGTTCTAATGGAAAGAAAGTTCATATATTCATTCAGCAAGCATTTATTAAAAACCTGATTTGTGACGGATATCATTCTAGACGCTGGCATAATAACAAGGAATAAAAGAGATAAAAATCTCCACTGTGGTATAGTCAATTGTTAAGAAACAATGGGACACTTAAGGACATCTAATAAAAAGGACTCTTGACAAAGCATGGGCAGAGTTGGTGAGGCATCCTGTGACTAGTTACAGTGGAGCCATTATCACCACCAGGCTTGATGTGTGGGGGAAAGGGAACCAGAAACTAGCAGAAAAGACCACCCCAGTAGGAGCTGTGGCCTTAAGAGGAACATTGTGATGGCCAACTCATGGCTCAGCACAGCCAAAGGAATAAATACCCAAACCTCACTTGTGTTCCACCCACTAACGTCCTATCCCCTAGTGAGTGTTTACGTCCTCCTACTCTGTGCCGGTCCACGTAGTCTCCTCCAGAGTTCCTTGGTAATTTTCCAATTATATTCTTTCCTAACCCTGAACTACCAGTCAACTCAGTGAGCCATTTGTCATGAATCAGTATGACTCTAAACTGAGGACATATCTCCTTCCACACAAAATGGACAACCAAATGTAGCTGCCAAAACTCTGTCCGGTAGGAGGGTTTCTCTTTACCACAGCCTTTTGGGGCTTCCACTGAGTAGAGCTGTAGTGCAGTACATTTGCTTTCAGATGATGCAGACATAGATCATATGTGGTCTGGTATAGCCCATACCTTGCAGACATATCTATAAACCAGGAAGGTGTTTTTCCTTCCTCTGTTAAATGTTTATAGTGCCTATAAGGCCACGGGACTATAAGGTGCACCGAGGGTCAGGTGTTCAGGCGTTAGGAGTAAGTCCTGTGTGAGTATGAGTATTATACAGTTTACTTGTGCCTTTGGGTCCTGTTTTGTTCTGGTCTTGTATTTATCAGTCCATTTAACAAAGGAATATCTTTGCACACATCCAATATTTTGATTCAGTGAAAGAGACTACACAAATTCACAATGGATGTTTTGAGTCACATAGTATTTTCTATCCCACGTTCAGGAGTTTAGTCTCTATCATAGGAGCCAATAGCAAATCAGAAACTGATTTTCAAATGGAAGATAGTTATCATGAAGTTCCATTAGAGTATGAAGGCATATTATACTCTAAAACTCTAGGAATCTGAGCTATAGTGAGTCTTCCAACACATGAACGTGGTGTATCTTTCCATTTATTTAGGTCTTCTTTGATTTTGTATCAGAATTTTATATTTTATGCCATACAGATCCTGCACTGCACATGTTTTGTTAATTTTGTCTTAATTTTTTGGAGCTATTATAAATAGTATTGTTTTTTATTTCAGTTTCCAATTGTTCTTTGCTAATATATAAAATATGATTGATTTTTGTGTGTTGACCTTGTGTTCTATGATCTTGCTAGCTCACTTACTAGTTTTAGGATTTTTTTGGCAAAGTCCTTGGGATTTTCTATGCAGACAATCATGCAATCTGCAAATAAGGATAGATTTATTTCTTCCTTTCCAATTTCCAATTTTTTCCTTTCCAATAGGTTTATTTCTTCCTTTCCAATTTATATGCCTTTTCTTTTTTTTGCATTATTGCAGTGGCTGGGACTTCTAGTACTATGTTGAATAGAAGTAGGGAGAGCGGACATCCTTACCTTGGTCCTGATTTTAAGGGAAAAGCATTGAGACTTTAGCCATTAAATGTGACATTAGCTTTAGTTATTTTGTAGTTCTGCTTTATCAGGTTGAGCAAGTTTTCTTCCATCTCTAGTTTGCTGAGAGTTATTATTATGAATGGATGTTGGATTTGGTCAAATGCTTTTTCTGCATTGACTGATATGATCATGTGGTTTTTCTTCTGTAGTCTGTCAAAATTGCAGATTACATTGGTTGATTTTCAAATATTGAACTAGTCTTTCATTTGCGGAATAAACTGTACCTAGTTGTAGTGTCTTTCTTTTTATGTATTTATGGATATGATTTACTGTTACTTTTTAAAAAAAACTTTTGTGTTTATGCTCATAAGGAAAGCTGGTCTAGTTTTTTTGTACTGTCTTTGTTTGGCTTTGATGTCAGGGTAATGCTGGCCTTGCAAAATGAGCCGGGAAGTGTTCCCTCCACTTTTGTTTTCTGAAAGAATTTGTGTAAAATTCATGTCATTTCATCTTTAAATATCTGGTAGAATTCACCAGTGAAGACATCTGTGCCTGGAGATTTCCTTTTCAGCATGTTTTAAACTATGAATTAAATTTCTTTAATATAAGACTACTAAATTATTTATTTCATGTTGGGTGAGTTTTGTTAGTTTGTGGTCTTCAAAGAATTGGACCTTTTTGTTTAAGTTATTGAATTCTGTGTAGAGGCTTGTTCACGTTATTCCCTTATTATCCCTTTAATGTCTGTGGGTTCTGTGGTTAGAATCCCTCTTTCATCCCAGATATTGGTAGTTTGCATCTTCTCTTGATCTTTGTCAATCTTGCTAGATGCTTATCAATTTTATTTATCTTTTCAAAAAAATCCCACAACTTTTGGGTTGACTTTCTCTTTTGTTTTCATGATTTTAATTTTCTTGATTCCTGCTCTTTATCATTTCCTTCCTTCTTCTAGCTTTCAGTTTATTTTGCCTTCCTTTTTCTGTCTTCTTGTGGTAGAAACTTAGATTGTTAATTTGAGACTTTTCCTTTTCTAATGAAATCTTTTAATGCTCTGTATTTCCCTATAAGCACTGCTTTAGATGCATCCACAGATGTTATGCTGTATTTTTACTTTCAGATTCTTTTTTGAGTCTTCCTTTTGACCACTGGAATGTTAATGATAGGGTTGTTTAATTTTGAAGTATCTGGAGATTTTTCTGTTATTAATTTCAAATTTAATTCCACTATGATCAGGGAACATATTTTGTATGACTTTAATTCTTTTAATATTTTTCACGTTTGTTTTATATCCCAGCACATAGTCTAGCTTGGTGTTCCAGGTGCCCTTGAAAAGATACATTCAGCTGTTGTTAGTTGGAGTGTTCAATACATTTCAATTAGACCCTGTTAATTGGTGCTGCTGTTCCGTTCTTTTATATTTTTGCTGACTTTCTGTCTCATGCTTCTTTCAATGACTGAGGGAGGGGAGTTGAAATCCCAAACTACAATTGTGGATTTGTCTATTTCTCCTCTTAGTTCTGTCAGATTTTGCTTCATGAATTTTGAGCCTCTGTTGTTTGGTACATGTACATTTAGGGTTGTTTTGTCTTCATGAATTGATCCTTTTATAATGATGCAATGTTCTTTTTATCCCTGGTAATTTTCTTGGCCTTGAAGTCTATTTTGTCTGATATTAATGTAGTTATTCCAGTTTTCCTGACTTTGCATGTTATATCCTACTTTTAACATACCTATATGATTATATTTCAAGTGAGTTTTTTTGTGTATAGCATATAGTTTGGTGTTTTTTTGGCGACAGAGTCCAGGCTGGAGTGCAGTGGTGTCACCATAGCCCACTGCAGCCTCAAATTTCTGGTTTCAAGCAATCCTCCTGCCTCAGCCTTCTGAGTAGCTGGGACTACAGACAGACATCACCACACCTGGCTAATTTTCTCTTATTTTTTGTAGACACGGGGGTCTCACTATGTTGTTCAGGCTTGTCTTGAACTCCAAGGCTCAAGAATAACTCCTGCCTTGGCTTCCCAAAGTGCTAGGATTACAGGCGTGAGCCACCACACCTGGCAGTTTGGTATTTTTTTGCAATACATTTTCTCAAGTTCTGTAACGTATCACTGTCTACTGGTATCAACCTTTTACTACTTCAGAGAGAATATTGAAGCTTTTTGAGATTTTTGGTTCCTTAACACAGCAGTCCCCAACCTTTTTGGCACCAGGGACCAGTTTCATGGAAGACAATTTTTCCATGGACTGGGGAGGTGGGATGGTTTCAGGATGATTCAAGCGTATTACATTTATTGTGCAGTCAAACCTCTCGGCTAATGATAATCCATATTTGCAGCCACTCCCCAGTGCTAGCATCACTGCCTCAGCTCCACTTCAGACCATCAGGCATTAGATTCTCATAAGGAGCCACAACCCAAGTCCCTCACATGCACAGTTTACAGCAGGGTTCGCACTTCTATGAGAATCTAATGCCACTGCTGATCTGACAGGAGGCGGAGGTTATGCAGTCACTCGAGTGATGGGGAGTGACTGTAAATACAGATGAAGCTTTGCTCACTTTCCCTCTGCTCACCACCTGCTGTGCAGCCCAGTTCCTAACATGAACCAGTACAGGTTCATGTACTGGGGACCACAACCTTAACCTACTCCCTTTATAAAATAGTTGTCTTAAATATTATTTCTACTTACATTGAGATTCACATCAGACAGTGTTACAATTTTTGCTTTGAACCACCAAAAATAATTGAAAAACTCGACAAGAAGAATGGCATATTGTATTAACTATGCATTTACTTTTTGTTGGTTTTTGTTCTTTCTGATGTTCCAGGTTTTCTTCTGTTCTTGCTTCCTTTCTGTCTGAAGAACTTCCTTTATCCATTTTTTAGAGAAGTTCTGCTGGTGACAGATTCTCTTGGTTTTGCTTCATCTGAGAGTATCTTTATTTCATCTTCATTCTTAGAGGATATTTTTGCTGGATGTAGAATTCTGGGTTGACAGTTCTTTTCTTTTGGTATTTGAAAAATGTTGTGCCATTCATTCTGGCTTCCATGGTTTCTGATGGGAAATCCTCTGTCATTCAAATTATCATTCTCTGATAAGTTAAGACTCATTTATTTCTAGCTGCTTTCAAGGATATTTCTCTGTGTTTAGTTTTCAGAAATTTCATTATGATGTGTCATGGCATGGATTTATTTGTATTTATCTTGCCCAGAATTTGGTAAGCTTTTTGAATCTGTAGGTTTTCATCTTTTGCTAAATATTGGAAGTTCACAGTCATTATTTCCTCAAATATTTATTCAGCTCCACACCCTTCAAAATCATCTGGGACTTTAATGCCATGAATATCAGACCTTTTGTTTGTCCCACAAGTCTCTGAGGCTGTTTTCTCTGTTATTTAGATTGGATAATTTCTATTGATATTTCCTCAAGTTCACTAATTCTTTCTTCTCTCATCTCTATTCAGCTAGTGGGCCATCAGTAAATTTTTACTTCAGTTTGTGCATTTTCAGTTTTATGAATTTCCACTTGACTCTTTCTTGTATGTTCTGCTCTTTGCTGAGAATTTCTAGTTTCCTCATTTGTTTTAAGAGTGCTCACAATTGCTTGTTATCAACATTTTTATCATTCCCACTTTAAAATTCTTGTCAGATAATTCCAACATCTGTGGCATGTCAGTGTTGCTCTTCTGTGATTGACTTTTCTCATTTGAGTTGAGATATTTTTAGACTCTCAACCTGATGTGCAATTTTGAATTGAGACTCTGGTTTCTATTTAAATCTTTCATTTTATCAGGCAATCAAACTTTTAGGTTTAGAACACACTTCCTGGCCTGATTTTGTGGACTGTGGTTCAAATATTAATTTAGTTTTCGAAGACATTTCAGTGCTATTCTGGTTTATTCCACCGGTGTGCTGACCAGAGACCCATTTGACACCTGGGCAGAATTCCACACCAGTGTTCAGTTCTCAAACCTTTTGTTGTGTTGTTTCTTGTTGCTTTTATGCATGGGCCACTCAGAGTTCTGCCCGTGACTTCATACACAGATTCAGAAAATTCTTTTCTTCAGTCTCCTTCTTGCTATAATCCTCCCCTTATCATCAGTTGGGAGGAGCATGCTTTTTTCTTGCAGGGTGGTAAGGACAGACAGAAATGTGCTAACAGCGCCTGCAGTTGCAGCATCCAGTGTGGAGAGAGAGGCACACCAGCTTGCTATTGCTGGACAGGGATAGAAGACAAGGCTTTTCCCACAGTCTCTGCAGCTGGTCAGCTGAAGAGTGTTGGGTGCCAGCTAGTTATTGAAGGGAGAAGATAAAAAATCCATTTTCCCTCACAGTCTCCATGGCTATAAATGGTGCTACCTCATTATAACTTGTCAGGTATGAATGTCAGGACTCCACACCCAGTCTCCATGGCTTAGGAGTGCTATCTCCCTGTTATTGCAAGGTGGAGATGGAACACAGGTATTTGTCCACAATCTCTGTGGCTTTGGTGACAATCAAAGGGGATAGAGTTTGTTCATGACATTTTCCTAGATTGGGCAAGAATGATCAAAATGTTTCTGTCCCGTTGATCTGATCCTTTTGCTAGAAAGAGTGGGATTTTCTGGAGGCTTTTCTTTTTGTCTGTGCCCATTGGTGTTTCCAGGTTCCAGGTCTGTCCAGTACCCAGGCAGTGATATATAGGAAGCAAAAACCAAAAACAAAAGCAAACAAACAAATCTATAGGAAATCACTACCGGGCTTTCCTCAAATACCAAGGTCTTATACAGTCGGTCTCCCTCCCTTCACCTTCAGAGTCTTCTGTCAGTTGCTTTATAAGTGTCCAGAGTTTTTGTTGTAAATAGTGGGAGAAACAAAGTGACATGCACTTGCCTTAGCTAGTCTAGAACCGGAATATTGTCAGTCAGTTAATTTTAGGCATTCTAATGGATGTGGTTTCCATCTGCATTTCTTGGATACAAAAATTTAAAAATATATCTTGGATACAAGATCTATATTTTGCAAATATTTTCTCCATGTCTGTGGTTTTTAAAGTTAAACATGTTGTTTTGAGATAGTTGTAGATTACCATGTAGTTGTAAGAAATATATAGAGAGATCCCATGTACCCAGTTTCCCCCAGTGGTAAACTTGCAAAGCTATAGTACAGTATCACCACCAGGATATTGACATTAATACAGTCAAGATATAGAATATTTCATCACATGGTTTGCTTATATTTTCTTAACAGACTCTTTCAAAGAGTAGATTTAGTTATGATGAAATCTAATTTATAATTTTTTTGGTTTTGCTTAGTGTTCTTTGTGATTTAAGAAATCTGTGCCTGCCTTACAGTCGTAAAAATTTTCATCTATGTTGTCTTTTAGAAACCTTATATTTTTATTTTTTAAATTAAAGCCTATGATCCACTTTGTGTTAATTTTTATGTATGATAGGGGGCATGGAGTAAGGGTTGAGCTTTTATTCCCCCTACAAATATCCTATTGTTCTGTCACTATTTAGGGAAAAGACTATCCTTCCTCCATTGAAATACCTTGGCACCTCTATAGAAAATCAGCTATTCATACTATAAATGTGTGAGTCTGTTTCTGGACTTCATATTCTGCTCCATTGATCTGTATGTCCATTCTTCTGCCAATATCACACTATCTTGAATACGGTAGGTTTTATATTAATTCTTTAAATAAAATAGTGTAAGTCCTCCAACTTTGTTTTATTTCATAAAATTGTTTTGGTTATTTAGATCTTTTGTATTTCCACATAAATTTTAAACCTTCTTTATTACTTTATACAAAATAGCCTGGATCATATAAAACGAAATCTTTTGGAAATGAAAGCACATGTGTGTGTGTGCTCATTGCCACAACATAGTATTAGATATCTAAAAATATCATATTAGAAAATCATATTTATGCTAAAAGTTTTCACTTTCATTAGTCAACTATTTGACATTTAAGTAAATTGAGGTGACTGAAAAATATGTTCACCAAAAAAAGACCTAAATTCATTAAGATAAGTTAATTTGTGTTTTAAGATTCTATAGTTCTCTGTAAAGAAAGAGATGTTAAAGGCTATGAGAAAGGTTACTGGATCTGGATTTCTAAAAACAAAAGTGACTTTCTGAGTTATTGGAGGGAAGTAGCCTTAGTTATGTGGAAGTTGGGCATATACATCTATTATTATTCACAATAAAGCCATATTATTAGCCATTGCCCAATATGTTTTTCATTATCTCCTTTTGCAAATTTCATATGATAAATTCCTTTTAAGCTTGAGCACCAATAAAAAATTAAGCATTTCTGAGAAAAGGAGGGTAGCCTTCCTAGAATCAGGGATTTTGAATCATCCTTTAATTCTTTTTTCCATTGTAAATTAGCACCATTACAGAAATTACATTAATTTCTTATAAACATACTCTCATTTCATTTTAAAAGGTGATTTTCATACTCATTTTAATGTTGATTCACTGTAAACTATGAAACTATCAAACCTCTGATTGAAAAAATTCACAAAAGCATCAGTAGGAAAGAATCAATCTGTTGGTCTCAGTCATGTGGTAAAAATGTTATATGTTTGTTTTAATTGCATGCGTATATATTTTAATTATGTCTAATTGTAAAATGTCAATGCCATTATAGAAGTTTTAAATTTAAAAATTACATCTCATCCTTGGACACTCTTGACCCCAAAAGTCTAGCTGAAGTTTTCCTTTACTGCGATTATTATTACTGCACTTGTAGGAGGAATGGTTTAAATTTGTCAGTGACTCAAAATGAGAATTCTGTCTTCGGTTTGGATAACACATAAACACAAGTGATGCTACTTTGTCCCTGGAGGAACAGGGCAGAGAAAACTCCACACGGGCTGTGCTGAGAAGAATGGACAATAGGAGACAAAGAATGAAAAGACAGAGAAGATTCCGGGAGGACGACAACAGTGGCAAGGAAGGTGTTTAGTTTCTTTGAATTGCCACATTACAAAGAAAGACACAGCAAGGAGATACCAAACCAAAAACCCCAGGGTCAATATTTCCAAAATAAAAATGACAGGATCTCCTCACAAATCCCAAAACATGGGGTGTGTAGACAAACCACCTGAACACAAGTGACGTCTGTGTAGAAGGAAGCAAAGAAAGCAATGGGGGGGACAACTTCAGAACAGCAGCTCTAAAAGGAGAAGGTTTGCTCTCTGCAGTGCCAGCTGGGTTCAAGGAGCGTGTGCGCAACAAGCTGAAGGGGACAGAGCAGCCTACCTCCTGCGAGCTCTGAAACGACCTGCCACGGCTGCCTCTTAGGACAGGGCCCCACACTAGGGAGAAATTGCTCATAATGGAATCAAAATCAGACAGGATGGGGACAACAGAGATGACAGAAACAGAGGGTTTAGACCAAAGTGAGGAAGGAGAATAAAGGCAGAATATCTCAGAAAGCAAAGTCACCATATTTTTAAGCCTTATACATAACCAATAGACGAGAGAGCTCTGTGAAGTTTGAAAGGCTTTTCTAAATCACATCTCTTTCTAAAAGTTCAGAAAATCTAATTTGACGTATAAAAATAAACAGTAAGGGAGACTTCTGGTTCCGCCAAGATGAAATAACCCCATTCCTTCCAAGTCCTCCCTCTTATACCTAGAAATCCCTGGAAATAAAACAACAAACAAGCATAGAAAGACTCTGAAAACATACAAGGAAGGAGACAGGCTGTCCAGAGACCTCAGGACTTGATGAACTGTGGGGTGATGAGCTCCCAGAGTTTCCTTATGCCTCTTACGTACCATGGACAGGGAACTACAGAAGCCTCCAACTGCCAACAGGCACAGACAAAATAAAAGCCCCAAGAAAAGTTTGTTCTCCTTAGCCAAAGGTCTTAGAATGGATCCCTCTCAGCAAAAGACCTTTTAGCAGTGCCAGCCTTACACCAGCCAACATCAACAGAAAAGCCACACTACTCCAGTGGAAGCAAGCAGTGGTGCTCTGATTTTCCAGCCAGGTGGTGTTGGCAGGGATGAGCATGAAGCTAATCTTCTATTGCTCACCTGGCAGAAGCAGGAGGCCATCATCTGATTTTTCCTACCAGGCTAGTGGTGGAGTAGCTGAGATTCCATCCCCTGCCTGGAAGCCGGCAGGGCTCTGATTCTCCCACTGGAGTAGTGTCAGTGGGATCAAGCAGTGAGCTGAGCCTTCACCCCCACCCAGCAGCAATGAAACTTGACAAGGCAGTAAAAGGCGGAGCTGGTTACAACTAAGCTTCACCCTTCCCACCCCTGTTGTCAAGACCCATTGGGGAGCTGACCCTCCACCTCCACTTGGCATCAGTGAGGCAGAATGGAGTATTAATAAGGAAGAGTAGTTGACACTCTGCTTCTCCCCTTTCCTGATGTCAGCGATGCCCAGAGGGGAGCTGACCCTCCACCACCTCTACTCATAGCAACAAAGTGGAGTGAGTCAGCCTTCTACTTTTCCCCTCCTTGCCCCACCTTGGAGACAGTGGAGCCAATCAGGGAGCTGACCACATAATCCCACTCAGAGGCAACAAGGAGGTGTGAGTCAGTGCCCCACTTTGGCCAGGAAGGTGACTGTGGGTGAGGAAGGACTTGAACTTTTACCCCACCCATATGCAACAATGCAGTGTGAGTCAGTGGCCCATTTTTACCAGGATGATTTGGAGGAGCCTGACAGGAAGCTGAACAAACACACACACCTGGCCCTTGCACTATACCTGCTAAAAAAAAATTAAATAGGATTCACAGTCTCATAATATAATATACAAAATATCTAGGATACAATAAAAAATCACTTGTCATACCAAGAATCAGGAAAGTCACAACAGGAATGAGAAAAAAACCCAACAGATATTGACACCAAGATAAATCAAATATTAACATTTTCTGACAAGGGTTTTTAGGCAACCATCATAAAAATGCTTCAACAAGCAATTACAAAATTTTTTTGGAACAAATAAAAAATGGAAAATTTCACCAAAAAATAAAAATTATAAAAAGAAACCAAATGGAAATTAGAGAACTGAAAAAATATAATCAAAATTTAAAACTTGCTGGATAAGCTCAATTGTAGAATGGACATAACAAAGGACAGATTTAGTGAAACTGAAGGCAGATTAATAGAATTTACCCAATGTGAGCAGCAGAAAAAAAGCCCAAAAAGAAAAATGACAGCATTTCAGGATCTTATAGGACAATAACACAAGGGTTAAAATTGTGTCATCAGAGATCCCACGATAGAGAGAGAGAGAGAGAAGGACTGGAAAAGCATTTGAAAAAATAATGGCCAAAACTTCTCAAATTTCAGGAAAGACATAAATATACAGATTCAAGAAGCTGAGTGATTCCCAAACATGATAAACCTAAAGAAATCCATGCCAAGACACATCATAATTAAATTTCAGAGAGAAACAACACATTGCTTGTAGGGGAACACCAATTCAAATAACATTTCTAATCTGAAACCTTGGGGCCAGAAGAAAGTGGAAAACAACTTTCAAGTACTGAAAGAAGAGAATTCTCAACCCAGAATTCTATATCCAGTGAAAATACCCTTTAAGAACAAAAGGGAAATCATGACACTATCAGATGAAGGAAAATTAAGAGAATGCTATGTCAGCAAACCTACTCTTAACAAATGGCTAACAGAACTTCTCTAACAGAAGGCTTGGCATCTTAGTTCATGCCTGTAATCCCAACATTTTGGGAGGCCGAAGCAGGAGGATCCCTTGAGACCAGGAGTTCGAGACCAGCCTGGGCAACATATAAAGACCCCATTGCTACAAAAAAATTTTTAAAAATTAGCTGGGTGTGGTGGTATGTGCCTGCAGTCCTAGCGACTTGGGAGGCTGAGACAGGAGGATTCCTTGAGCCCTGGAGTTTGAAGTTACAGTGAGCTATGATTGTGCCGCTGCACTCCAGTCTGGGTGACAGAGTGAGACCTTGTCTCTAAAAAAGAAAAAAAAGAAAAAGAGAAGTTCTCTAACAGAAGGGCCTGGAACTTCAGAAAGGAAAGAACATTGAATAGGTAAAAATAGGGGTAAATATAAAGGACTATCTAACCTCTCATGAGTTTCTTAAATCATATTTGATTGTTGAAGCACAAACTATACCCCACCTAAAGCAGTGTTCAATGTATACAAAGGAAATACCACAAAAATTATATTTTAAAAGTGGAGAACGTAAAGGGACATAAATGGAAGCAAGCCTTATAAATTTCACTAGAATTGGTTAAAAATCAATGCCAGCAGACTGTGAGATGTAACGTATGTATATTGTTATACCTAGAGCAACCACTAAGAAAATTATACAAAGCTATATACTCAAAAACACTATAAATAAATCAAGGTAGAATCCTAATAAGTGTCCAAATAACCCACAAAGAGGGGAAAAAAGGGAAATAGGAGCAATAAGCATAGGAAACAAATAGCAAATAATAAAATGGCAGACTTCAGCCCTGATATATCAGAATTACCCTAAACATAGGTAGTCTAAATTACACTAATTAAAAGACAGGGATTGGCAGAGTGGATTAAAAAAATCAAACAGCTTCCCGGGCCGGTCCTGTGAGCTGGGCGGGCCGCGGGCGGCAAAAAATAAAAAAATAAAAAAAATAAAATAAAAATCAAACAAACATGATCCAAAAATATGCTGTCTGCAGGAAACTCACTTCAAATACAAAAACATAGGTAGGTTGGAAGTAAAAAGCATGAAAAAGGTATACCATATAAACATTAACTTAAAAACAGAATTGGCTATATTAATATCAAGTAAAATAGACTTCAGAGAAGAGAATTACTAAATAGAAAGAGGGACATTACATAATGATAAAATGATCAATTCACCAGGAAGACAAAATGATCCTAAATGTGTACACCCAAGGAACAGAGCCTTAAAATGCATAAAGCAAAACCAATAGATCTGAAAGGAGAAATAGACTAATTCACAATTATAGTTGGGACTTCAAACACCACTCTTAGTAATTCATAGAACAACTAGACATAATTTTTAAAATTGTATTAATTTTTTTCTAAGAAAAAAATAGAATGAATAATATGAAAACAAATTACCAGTGTGTTTGATTGTTAGAAACATCATTTGCAGACTCCTTCCTTTGGCAAACCTCTATTGAGCAGGTGTGATGTGCCTGGGCTTAATGCAGCATGCATTTGGATGTGGTCCACAGCTAAAGTCATACTTTGTGTTGGCAGCTGCAGCCACTTTTCCCTCCCTCAGATTCTGAGACCACTCTTGCTCTTGGAGACCACACAAGAGAAGGCAGGTATATAAGAATCCCCTCTCAGCAGCCTTGGTGGTGCACCAAGCCCATCTGCAAAAGCACCTGCCATGATCCCAGGCCTCCAAAGTGCCAGACCACTGTGGCCACCTGTAAGACAGAGCCCCCTGCTGGGGGCACCTAGATGCCGCATAGTTCCCCGCCCTGGACTGCCTCATTCCATGAAATCAGATGGTACCAGAAATCCCAGGAGCTCCTGATCCTCAAAACATTTTCCCAAGACTGGTCTGGAAAGTCACCCACGGTTTGCACCTAAACCTGTGCTTCCAGGGTGCAGCCACTGGGGCTTTGCAGGAGACCTGCGAGGTCAGTGTGTTTGAAGACAATAGCAATCTTATGCAAAGCAGGAATTTCTCTATAACATCCACTGTAGATTCTTCTTTCTGGATTATATCTTCTACGGCACAACAGTAAGTTCCACCATTCCTAGCTAGATGCTGTCTTCTCTAGGCACTCAGCAGCATCCTTCCTCAAATGCAACTTTCAGGCCTGAACATGATATTCCAGACATGATGCCATGAAGTAGGCATTAATGTCAGTATCTCCTTCTCTATCCAGCCTTTTGATCCCATTATTGGAAACTTTAGGGGTGCCCAAATCATATTGTTAATCATATTCAAATTATAGGTTGCCAAAAACTAAGGTTTTTTAAGAGTACTAGTAAAAGATTTCTCCTTCATTCTGTATTTGTGTGGTATATATGTATATACACTTTAAAATAAAATTTAACTCACATAGATATATTTAATCTCAACATAGAACTTTACATTTATGCACAATAAATTTCATTCTATTAGTTTTAAACTTTTTAGAGTTTGGAAATCCTTTCTTTCTGTCTTTTTAAAAATCTTGATTCTTTTATTCAGAGTACACACTCTTTGTCACGGGCATATCATTCTTGCCTCTGTGATAAAGCCATCCTGGTTTTCCTATAGAACATAGCTCTTCAAATAGCAATCCTCGTGGTGTAGCTGGGTTGGCCATCCCCCACATCCTGAGGTAGGCATGTGACCCACATAGGACCAAGCAGCACCAGCCTGGACACAGCTGGGAAAACCACATTCCTCCAAAAAGGATAAAAGGGCAAGCCTGACTGGGAGTGTATCCCACATGGAGGACAGCAGGTCCTAGAGGTGGGAAGAGATGGAGCACTGACAACCTTCTGTGAGCCTTGTGCCATCGTTTGAATGTGTCTCTTGAATTTCATGTGTTGAAAACTTAATCCCCAAATTTGTATGTTGATGACATTTGGAGGTGGGGCCTTTGGGAGATAATTAGGTAATCAGGGTGGGGCCCTTATGATGGGATTGGTGGCTTTATAAGAAGAGGAAGAGAGACCTCAGCAGACATGCTCTTGCCCCCTCACCATGTGATGTTCTCTGCTATGTTCGTTCGCAGTAAAAAGGCCCTCACCAGATGTGGCCCTTTGACCTCATACTTCCCAGTCTCTAGAATTGTAAAAAATAAATTTATTTTCTTTACAAATGACCCAGTCTGTGGTTTTCTGTTATAGCAACAGAAAATGGACTAAGGCACCATGGGTCCAGCCAGCCCTAGAGCCACTCAGTTCCTCCTCTTGCATAAACCAGTTGGTTTCTGCCACTTGTAGCCAACAGACTTGTCTAACAGAGCATCCCCTCAATTCTGTCACTGCAGCTTCAACAACCATTTTCTTATAGGAGGGGCTGGTGGTGACAAAGGTTCCAAGGAATTTGTTCCAGAGCTGTATTTTCCTAGCAAAGATTGTTTTTATTTGTGTTTCATGTGTGTTTGGGGTGACTTAGTGGGGTGGAGTGGATTTCTGTGTGTGTTAAAATGCCCTCCAGCCTCCTGTCAGTGTCACCACCATATTCATGCAAATGGCTGATAAAAATCATTGAGAGATCTAGTCAAGGACATGGCCTGATTATTTGCCCCTAGAAACCATGTGCGAATTGATAGTAACAGTATTTTATTTAATTGTGTCTTAGCCACCTTTTATCCAGGTCATATTCCTAGTTTGAATATAAAATGTTACAGCTACTGTGGAAAACAGCTTGGCAGTTCTTCAAAAAGTTAAATGCAGAATTACCATATGATCTAGCAATTCCACTCAGATACTTGTACAGCAATGTTCATAGCAGCTGCTAACAGCCCAAAGGTGGAAACAACCCAAATGTCCATCAACAGATGAACGGCTAAACAAAATGTGGCATATGCATGCAATAGAACATTATTCCACCTTAAACAAAATAAAATTCTGATACGTGTGAAACATGAATGACCTTGAAAATATTATGCTAAATGAAATAAGCCAGACACAAAAGGACAAATATTGTATCGTTCCACTTATCTGAGGTACATAAAATAGGCAAATTCATAGAGACAGAAAGTAGAATAGAGGTTACCAGGGCTTGGTAGAGAGGAGGATGGGAGTTAGTATTTATTAAGTGTAGATCTTCTGTTTGGGATGATTAAAAAAAGTTCTGGATACGGATAAATGTGATGGTTGCACAACAATTTGAATGCATTTAATGCCACTGAATTGTATACTTAAGATGATAAATTTTATATTATGTACATTTTACCACCAAAAAATGAAAAAAAATCTTTTTTAAATTTTGCAGACATCAGCACTTCCTTTTAAATACTTTAGCACGCTTATCATTAACCACAGCTTAATATTTGCTTACAATATTTTTCATTTCATGTAAAATTTACATATAATGAAATGCTCAAATCTTAAGTGTACATTCTTTGAGTTTGACAAATGCATACACCTGTATAACCCAAATCCTTATCAAGATATATAACATTACCATCACCCCAGGAAGTTCCCTTATGGGCCTTCCCAGTGAAATGCTCTGCTGTGATTTTTGAGAGCAGAATTGAGAACTCAAAGGGAAGGATTTGCTCTTTGCTTCTACCTATAATGGACCTTCCCTGCATGTTGTGTGATCAGCAATCTGTTGCTGTTCCCGAACGTGGAGGGAGAGGAAGCGGTTGAAAAAGCCAGGGAGAGGACACTTCTGTCAATAGCTCAATGTACTGCACATGGCTGGGATGGGCGGTGGGGGAGACCTAAAGGGCACAAATGTGGAATTCTGACTGGAGCCATTGTGCATTCTCACTAAAGCAGTGTCATTAGAACATTGTCCCTTGGTATATCCCCTTGTTGCACGTCTCTCTTTAGCCCTCAGCGAAGCCTGCTCCCTGTTTCCTTGCCTGGGAATGACCTGCTGGAGCCAACAGCCCACTATCCCCAGAGAGGTTCTGTGTGGCTGAGAGTTGTGTGGACCTCAGTGGAAGCCGGCTGGCCAATGGCATGTCCTCGTGTCTGTGCTGTATGGCCGGATGGTTTGAGCAGTGGCAGTGCGAGTCTCAGGGACGTAAATCCCCCAAATGCCAGACTTGCCCTTATCAAGTTACCTGAGGGCCCTCTATTTCTCCCCCTACTCCTACTTTAGCAATTCTTTATTTTTTTTACTTGAACTACATACTTCTGAATCTATTATCTTATGAAAATAATGCATGTTGATTATTTTTTAAAATTGAAATAATACTGCACAGAGAGAAAGTACCTCCTTTTAGCACCTCCAAGAAACATACCTGGTTTATATACTTCATGAGTGTTTTAAAATGCACATAAGGGAATGTGTCTGTCTGTATTTTTAAAAATTGCACTAAATTATTAAATTATTCATACTTCTTTACAAGTTGCTTTTTTTTCACTTGAAATTTCTAATTCATGGGCAGGACTATGTGCTTTTTTGGCCACAATAAGATCAATTGGCTGTGATTTTTGAACTCATAACTCCCTCAGAGCTCACTCGAGAGCCTTCTCCCTCTCTCTCTTTTTAAAGGGTTTATTCTTTTCAAAGTCATGTGGGTGAATTCCAGTGTGTCAAGTAAAACTGTTGTTGTGAAATGACCTGGTTGGCCAAGAAAAACAACTTATATGCTCACAATTTTCCATCCAGTGACTTCTAAACATTTTGGGGGAAACTCCCTGCCCCCCACCGAGCCCTGTTTGGTGTCAGATGAAATTATTCACATGAAGCGCTTTGTAATCCTCCATGAATGCTAGGTATTATATTATTGTTTTAATTATTATTTTGGGAAGCAGTTTTAGATTGGAGAAATAGACTCTGGATTACGGAAGGTTTTGGTGACTGGAGGGCTTCAGTCCTGAAGCTTGAGATCCTGAAGACATTTCCTGTTACAAAT
This sequence comes from Daubentonia madagascariensis, assembly GCA_023783475.1. Classification (NCBI taxonomy): domain Eukaryota; kingdom Metazoa; phylum Chordata; class Mammalia; order Primates; family Daubentoniidae; genus Daubentonia; species Daubentonia madagascariensis. Next base: position 213,940 of record JAKFHU010002184.1, read on the forward strand.
CACAGAGTGCATTTAAGAAAAAACACCTTTGCCTAGAATGTATTGATCAGACAACAGCAAGTGATTACTGGGGCTATCTTGAAATGTCAGAACATAAAAAGAATAAAAAATATTTTGAGAGTGTGTGTGTCAAGGGGTGTGGGGCAGGAAAGAAAGCAAGAGAAGGAGCAGGTGCGAGGGCAAGGGAGGGGCCGTGGGGGAGGGGACACAGCAGGCGGATGTTCCTGTGATGGTTGCATTTTATGTGTCAGACTGCACTAGGTTATGGTGCTCAGTTATTTGGTCATACACTAATCTAGATGTTACTGTAAAGTATTGTATAGATATAAAGAAAATAGATGGATCTTGGAGGATGAGAGTAAATTATTGAAAACTTAATCAGGTGGGATCATCGATTGCAGCTGCTATTTCCGACGTGGTTTCATTGCTTGAGTGAGTAACACATCCCCTGGTACCTGGCATGCACCTATTGATCTGGCAAATGGATTTTTTCCACCCTTGCCAATAAGGACCACCAGAAACAGTTTGCTCTCAACTGGCAATGCCAGCCATATACCTTTTCATTGTCCTACTCTGGGGCACATCAACTTTCCAGCCCTATGTCATAATTTAGTCTACAAGGATCTTAATTGCCTTTCCCTTCCATAAGAGATCACACTGGCCAATCATATTGATGACATTATGCTGATTGGAACTAGTGAGTAAGAAGTAGCAACTATAGACTTACTGGTAAGACATTTGTGTGTCAGAGGGTGGAAAATAAATCCTACAAAAATTCAGGGTCTGTCCACCTCAGTGAAGTTTCCAGGTGTCCGGTGCTGTGGAGGATGTTGAGATATCCCTGCTAAGTGAAGAATAAGTTGTTGCATCTTGCCCCTCCTACAACCAAAAAAAGAGGCACCGCATCCTCAGGGCTTCTTTGGATTTTGGAGGCAACCAAGCCCTTATTTGGGTATGTTAGTTCTCACCCGTTTACTGAGTAACCCACCAACCTGCTAGTTTTGTGTGGGGCCCAGACAAGAGGAGGCTTTGCAACAGGTCCAGGCTGCTGTGCAAGCTGCTCTGCACTTGAGCTACATGATCTAGGAGATCCAATGGCGTGCAAAGTGTCAGCGGCAGATAGAGATGCTGTCTGGGGCCATTGGCAGGCCCCACTAGGCAAATCACAGCATGGAGCCTTAGGATTTTGGAGTATGCTGGCCTCTGCGGATAACTACTCTCCTTTTGAGAAACAGAAGCTTGTTACTAGGCCTTAGTAGAGACTGCTCAATCATGGGCCACCTAGTTACCGGAGACCTGAACTGCCTACCATGAACTTCGTGTTGTCTGACCACCAAGTCATAAAGTTAGGTGTGCACAGCAGCACTCCAATGTCATATGGAAATATTATACACTTGGCCTTCCATATCCGTGGGTTTTGCATCTGTGGATTCAACCAACCTTGCATAGAAAATATTTGAAAAAAAAAAAGTATGGTTGTGTCTGTACTGAATATGTACAGACTTCTTTTTCTTGTCATTATTTCTAAACAATACAGTATAACAACTATTTACATAACATTTACATTGTATTAGGTATTATAGGTAATCTAGACATGATTTAAAGTATACAGGAGGATATACATAGGTTATATGCACAAATTATACCATTTTATATAAGGGACTTAAGCATCTGTGGATTTTGGTATCTGCAAGGGGTCCTAGAACCAATCCCCCATGGATACCAACCACGTACATGATTGGGCCTGGGCAGGACCTGAAGGCATAGGCAAGTTATAGGAAGGAGTGGTTTAAACAACGATGGTCCCCGCTCCTGCTACATTTGCTGTCTCCCAGCCCACACGTATGGCCTCACAGGGAGTTCCCTACAATCGACTGACTGAGGAAGAGAAAACTCAGGCCTGGTTTATAAATGTTTCTGCACAATACTCAGTCACCAACCAAAGATGGACAGCTGCAGCACTGTAGCCCCTTTCTGGGACATACCTGAAGGACAGTGGTGAAGGGAAACAGAACATCAAGCAGTGTGCCTGATTGTTCATTTTGCTTAGAAGGATAAATGGTCAAATGTATGATTATATACCAACTCATGGCCTGTGGCCAACGATGTGGCTGGGTGGTCAAGGACTTGGAATGAACATGATCGGCAAATTGGTGACAAAGAGGTCTGGGGAATATATACATGGATAAACCTTTCTGAATGGGTGAAAATGTGAAGATATTTATATTCCACGTGAATTCTCACCACAGGGTGACCTCAGCAGAGGAAGATTTCCATAACTGAGTGGAGAAATTGGTGTCCATGTTGTGGATGCCAATCAGCTTCTTTCCCCAGCCATCCTGTCATCACCCAACGGATTCATGAACAAAGTGTCCATGGTGGCAGGGATGGAGGTTATGCATGGGCTAGCAGCATGAGAATGTAAGCTCCACAAGGAAGAAACCATGACTATCTGCTTCACTCTTGTGTCCCCAGAGCCCAGCACAGCGCTGCTGCACAGGTGTCCAGTAAACACAGTTAACCCTTGAACAACATGGACTTGAACTGTGCGGGTCCACTTATACACAGATTTTCTTCCACCTTTGCCGCCCTGAGACAGCAAGACCAACTCCTCCTCTTCCGCCTACTCAATGTGAAGACGAGGGAAAAGAACTTTATGACGATCCACTTCCATTTAATGAATAAATATGTTTTACCTTCCTTGATTTTAATAACATTTTCATTTCTCCAGCTTATTGTAAGGATACAGTATTGGGCATAACACATGTACAAACTATGTTAATCAACTGTTTGTATCAGTAAGGCTTCCAGTTAACAGTAGGCTATTAGTAGTTAAGTTTTGGGGGATTTAAAATTTTATGTGGATTTTCAATGGCACAGGGGTTGGTGCCCCTAACCCCTGCGTTGCTCAAGGGTCAATTGTACTTGAATGTGTAAATAATGAAAGTTTTAAAATGTAGTACTAAAGAAAGAGCCCATGGAGCAGCTCTTGGTAATAGTTGTACTTATTAATTTACTTAAAAATAGAGATGATCATGAACATTTGCGAGATCCAGTGTTTACAATGAAGTGGCTTGGGATATATATGTACGCGCACACAGTTACGATGTTTTGGTCAGTGATGGGCTGAATATATGATGGTGATCCCATAGGATTATAATACTGTATTTTTACCGTACCTTTTCTGTTTAGATACACAAATATTTTCCATTATGTTACAATTGCCTAAAATATTCAGTACAGTCACATGCTGTACAGGTTTGTAGCTTAGCGATAGGCTACCCCATATAGCCTAGGTGTGCAGTAGGCTGTACCATCTAGGTTTGTGTGAGGATACTCTATGATGTTCACAAAAGGATGAAATCACCTAACACCACATTCCTCAGAACATACCCCCGTCATTATGCAAGACATGACTGCGTGTATATATATATATATAAAATTACTAATATTTATTTTTTAAATCAGAGTTTCTTTGTTTTAGACTTTTATATCCGTCAAAAGGGAAGTGAACTTAGAAAACACACCCAATTGCAAATCTCACAGGCAAAACACACAAATGTGAATACATGTAGGGCTATGAATGGAGGTTTCCTAATTACTCTGAGTTCTTCCCCTCTAGCAAGATGTCCAAGTGTTATAGCTACACTTGCACATCAGCAAATTCCTCCCTCATTATATGCTGGATCATTTCTATCTTACCTTTCTTTACGTCCTTTGCAATTTAAATAGGATAACAAAACTGTTCAGATGTTGGAGTATAGGAAACACTGGTAGTTAAGTGTGTACTTCACACTAGATTTTTCAAGTCCATTGGCTTCTTTGAAAAATACCTTTAGACAATACATGTGGTTTAGAACTTTTCATACGTTTAAAGTACTTTTTGAGACAGGATCTTGTTCTGTCACAGAGCTATAGTGCAGTGTTGTCGTCATAGCTCACTGCAACCTCAAATTCCTGGGCTCAAGTGATCCTCCTGCCTCAGCCTCCTGAGTAGCTGGGACTGCAGGCACGTGCCAGCATGCCTGTCATTTAAAAAACCTTAAAGATCTTTGAAAAACTACAAAACCTTCAAATATCTGTATTTCAGTTTAGACATCTGAGGAGTGCTCTGTTTTGGCAGACGTGAAACTTTGTTACTTAAATAAAAAGCCATCACACTTCCATTCAATTCAGTGCCTGTATGTTCCTTAGAGCCCTGGCTGTTGTTCTGGGAATCTGGAGGAGCTAACCTGCTGCTGCAAGGCAAAATAAAGGAATCCTTTCTCAGAAAACTCAGACTGAATGTGGTGGATTGGATTTTTCGAGATGGCTGTGGACCAAAGCTATTGAAGGTTTTGTGCCCCCTTGCCTCTCCTTCCCTTCACAATGGATTACCCCTCGATTAAATATATCACCAGCTTATCCCTTGCATTTTCTTATTTGACTCAGGGAACATGAGATTTTTAAACACAGGTGCTTCTTAGCCTGTAGCATGTGGGTGTATTTTTACGGTATTTTTTCCTGCTAATAAAAATACACTTTCTGCCAAACAAGTTAAAGAAAATAATCACCTATACTCCACCCAGAAGTTTGGTGTATTTCCTGCCAGTCTTTTAAATATGCAAATATATTATTTTACTTATATTTATTACCTGTGGAACTATATGCTTAGCCTATTTTGTTCCCTTTCAGGTTTATTTTTATTTCAGGCGTAGGTAACCAAAGTCTAAATTTGGCCTAGTGACTTCTGGCCTTTCACTTATGATTGCTCACCCATCTTCAACCAGAGGACTATTTAACCTATTCTCTTGTGGACCTTGAACACATTTCTACTATAGCTATTATATTACCAAGCACCTGAGATTTGTTAACCACAGCCATAAAATTTACTTTTGCTAACACTGGGTAACAAATGAGGCTTTCCTAGAAGAGCTATGTGGAATGTCATCAGAGACTAGACAGAACAAAAATAAAACAGCATTAGTAATCTAATTGCATCTGGTCCTTCCTCAGACTGCAAAGTCGTCACAGGGTCTTCAATAATTCAGGAAGACGCTCCAGTAATTAGTGATGTGACTTTCATCACGTACCCTAACCATCTTGAGTCAGAGAAGGAGGATTCCTATTCTATTATGTAAACCCATCTCTGAATACATTATGTCTACTCACTTTTCTAAAAAGTGAATTGTTTTTATCTTTACTAAAACAATTTACCTTTGTCCTTCCAAATTGTTTATCAAATTTTGCTAGATTCCAGAGTTGGGTCACACACAGCCAGTGGGCAGCTGACATAAAATCTGTATGTTTATGTGACCCAGCAACCTTCTCCTAACATACTGCTGACACACTGAGTTATGTCGTCAGAGCCCAATTATGTATTTCCTGAATATACAAAAAGTTTAAGCATTAAAAACAGAAATAAGGCCCCCTTTACATAATGAATTAAAATTTATTTTAAAAGGTAAAGTTTTATACATCTTTTTAAAAAGTGAAAATTCAAAAATTTTAGAATTAAGCAATGAGTCTTTGATATCATAAAGCTGTTTATAACAGTAATTAAAGTAGTGGTAACATTTTACCTTTGTAAAAATGTCACAGAATTCAAATCACAACTTGGATCTTCAATGATTCAAGTGTTTTATCTTACACAATAAGGGTTCAGTCAGTTTTAAGATAAACTTCCCCAGACATCCTATCCTTAAGTCCTCCCTCATCACCATCCATCAGCTCACACAGTGGGGTAGCTGGCTGCTGTAGCGATTCCACAGTGGTTGTCTTTGTCTTTAGCTATTTTAAGGTAGCCGTTCCAGCCCCACTCTCGACCCCAGCTGAAAGAGAAGCAAGTTTTCCATTTTATACAAAGAATCAAGGAAATATTATCTTCATTAATAATAGCTAATACTTACAATAGTGCCTGACACATGGTAAGCACTACTTAAGTGTTGTTACATCTATTTATAAATGTATTGATTCCTGTGGGTCCTTAACTTTTTTAAGATAGGAAACTGAGGCAGAACTGGATTCCAATGTAGCAGTCTGTCTCCACATGCTATCTTATCTTATCACATCTCAATTAAAGAAGTTTAGTTGTGAAAATTGATACAACCCCCAAAACCTCTGAAGGCTTAAGAGTAAAATTCAATGGCAGGGCATCAAATGACAGTAGAAAGGATGCACACAGGCAACTGGACTCCTGGACAATCTTTCAGACTTAAAGAATCAGCAGAGGCAGGTGTTCTGCTTGTTGAAAAACTGGGGACATAAAAAGGAAATCAGCCCTCAACCCTACAGGTCCACAATTTTTCTGAAACCCTGGAGGCCAGATGTGTTTCAGAATTAGGAAAATTTTCAGAGTTTAGTAATAAAATGTTACGAATACATATTAATAACCACAAGCTTGGTACAGAATCTTATAACCAAACAGTGGTACTTCTGTGTTCACTCTAAGTGGAAGAAAGACTTCTGGGATTTCAAACTTGAGCTCTTGCAGACTTGTATCCAAATACTGATTCCAAACCAGAATTCCCTTTCCAATTTAAGATGTATACCTGTTCTTGACAAGCCAATATTTAGTGTTATTTGAATCTGTTCCTTCAAAGCCATAGCCAACCACCAGGACACCGTGATCCAGGTCTTTGCTGCTACACTCTGGTTCATAATAAACGCCTGGGAGAGTAAAATCAACACTGGGGTGAGAAGCGCCAAGTGACATGTGACAGTAACCCACCCTATCACTCTAAATTCAGTGAAATGGCAAACAAATTCCAAATAAGGACTTAAAACAATAACAGCCGATAAAGGAAAATGTCATCCTTAACTCAACAGAAACCAACAAACTTCAACTAAGTTCAAGATATTTTCTACTTAAAAAACCAAAAAATTCCAAAATATAAGACCTATTGTTTTCAAGCTTAAGGTGATTTAGGCACTTATCTCCCAGCCCAAATACCAATTTGCATAGTCCCTTTCTACTATTAGGATGTCAATCTAAAATAGTACCAAAACAAACAAATAAAAAAACTTGAGGGGAGTTTTTTATAGTCCTAATTACAGTAGTGAAAAACTTTTTTTTTTTTTAAAGAGACAGGGTCTTGCTTTGTTGCTCAGGCTAGAGTGCAGTGGCCTGCTCATAGCTCCCTCGAATCCCTGGCCTCAGGGGATCCGCCCAAAATGCTGGAATTATAGGCGTGAGCCACCATGCTGGCCATAAAAAACTTTTAGAAAAAAGGTCCAAAAATTAGAGAACAGTTATTAGGTAAATTAGGTTGTATCTATAGAATTAATTACACAGCCATTTAAAAGTATTCATGAAGAGTTTTTATCATGAGAAAGTACTTAATTATGTCAAACAGAAACACTCTGTTCAATGCACAAACTCAAAATTCTATAGTCCTAGAAAGCAGGAGTCTACACCGAAGAGTCAATCCTAGTGTTGTTTTCCAATTCTGCCTAAATTTCTGTAATAAAATGACAAACACCTACCTGACTTATAGAACTGCAAGGACACATGGCTTGCATCGATAGCAACAGAGATGGGCCCCACAGTAGCCACTGCCTTCATCAGAGCCTTCTCCCGAACAGGGACATCCACGAAACCAGTGTCATTAGCAACAGAATCCTCAGGCTTGTATTTACAGGTTTCATCCTTTTAAAATAAAATAAAATTAAAATTAAGTAAAATTTAAGGGGAAAAGACTTGATCACTACCATCTACCTCCTAGAGAATATGAGTTCTAGAACCAAAACACTCAGCAATTTGCAGCTTATGATTTCCTAGTCATCACTGTTATAAATCATCTCAGGAAGTGAAACGTTACTAGTTGATTTGAAACTGAAAAATTAGCTGATGTTTCTTCAATGAGACCACTTAGATTGAACTGTCCATAAGAAATTTTTCACAATGGAGAAATTTCTACTATATTTAGAATGGTTTGCATATTCTCCATGTTTCTATGTAGAAGCAAGAACACCTCTATGTTAACCATTTAATCAGAAAACTGTTCAAAAGCTAATACTTTATAACAGTACAGATAGTTTGCAGATATAGATTGTACCATCTAAAATGTGAATATTTTTTCTTATTTTTTTTCTTTTAGCAAGTCAGTTGACCAGAGATAAAATGTGAATTCTGACAAAGGTGTCTTATCTCTCAAAATGTCCAACTTTCCAAAAGCAGAGCTGGAATGACAGCAAGGTAAAAAGCTTCATTTACCTTTGCCCTATAGGGATAGGATTTTTCAGAGTCCAGGCCTCCATTCTCCTTAATATACTGGAAGGCATAGTCCATCAGGCCACCATCGCAGCCATGATTGCCTTGAGAACGAGAGCAGTCCACCAGGTTCTGCTCACTCAGTGAGACGAGTTTGCCAGTTTTCCGGAACATCTGTCCTTCAAGAGCACCAGTCGCACTAAAAGCCCAACAAGAACCACACTGACCCTGAAAAGGGAATAAAAATCTGTCAGTTTACAAGACAAATACAAAAACTGACAACAGGCCATATATCTGAATACTCTTAAAAAAAAACAAACCCAGGAAACTGTATGTCACTCCACAGTCTACCAAAGCAATGACACCAATTCTTTCTTGGCTTTCCTGTGGGAGATGGAAGGTCTGAATCTGACACTGTCTTACCTGATTCTTCACAGGAGTCACATAGCCTTTCTCTCTCCAATCCACAGATTTGGGGACCTCATGAAACAGAGGCTCTTGGAACACTTTCCCCTTCTTGCGCTTCTGGTTTTGAAAGCCATTCATCACCTGCCTGAATTCTTCACTGGTCTTCAAGGAAAAGTACATAAAATGTTGAAAAGCAAGAGATTATTTTGGTAAAAACTGAGGAGAGGAAGCATAGAGTTCAGCAATCCACACCACACTCACCATGTCACCAAAGGCGTTCATTGCCATGGTGAAGCCATGTTTCCCTTGGCTGTATTCCCCATTGTGCAGTTCAATCATTTTCATATTCTTCTCCCACACTGCTCTCCTCCATCCGTCTTCATTCTAGAAGCAAACATATAACAGATGGTCTCTATTTCTACCTAAAACCCAATCCATGCTCACCAACTGGATTTGCAGACAGATGGAAGAGAAATCATAGCCAAGGATGGCTTGATTCTTCTGGGAACTATTCTCCAAGTTGAGACACAACAGGGATGCATGCCCATGTTGTGCTCATATGGGGCACCATTCAATTACTGCATTAGGTTATCGGTAAGAGCTGGCCCCTAGAAGCTACTCTCTGGCTGTAAGCTCCCAACAGCAAGGACCATTCTCTCTAGAGTCCCTCTGAACAGTTTCAGATGTTACCAACCATGCCATATAGTCTCCTGTGCGTAGCCTTCCACTGGTACCACTGTGCATCTAAATTTTCATCAAGTTTTGGAGCAGCTGAGGCTATTCCCAAGCAAAAGGCAGCCAGGAAGAGTGAAGGATTCATGTTTCAAAAACCTAGGAAGAGAAAAGAAATGAGTATTTGATGAAGCCAAGCTTTTTAAAAGGCCATCTTACTCTCTACTGAAAGGTTACAGCCACCATGATGGAGTAGAACATTTAAATTATCTTTCCAAGTATAAACATAAGGACTGTGGAAAGGCTAGGGATGCGGGTGGAGAAAAACAGGCCAGACTCTCAAAAAAAAAAAGAGTATGTGATTCAGCCACCAAAATGAAAAACAGCCTGACAAGTGTTTTAGGAACTGAAACAGACTTCATTGTAATAGTGCAATAATAATTTAGGTTTTTATAAAGGTCCCATGGTACCTATGGGTCAAAATCTTAGGGCAAGAGCTAGGAAACACAGAACGATTGATCCAGGTTATTTACCGACAGTACCGAGGTCACCCAGGTAAAACCTCATTAATGAGGACGTCTGATCCCAAGAGGGACAAAGGATCCCCAAGAGTTGGGAGGCCACCTCATACCTTCTTGACTAACGCACAGCAGGTGAGATATGTCTTCCAACCTCCCCTTCTTGAATGAAACCTTCCCGGAATGCCTTCCCAGGAGAAACAGGGAAGGAGAGCATCCACTGCTCCGGCGGACCCACACTCGGGCCTGTGCAGCCAACACTCCCATTCACTGCCCCACACCGGAGACAGGGTCACGCGGCCGCGCCGCTGGAAGCCAGAGCCCCCAGAGCCAGCGCCCGGCCAGGAGCAGGCAACTCCCAGGGCTCCGGGCTCGGTACCGGGCCGGGGGCGTGCCGCCTGCTCCCGCCCTCCGCACGCGCCCGCTGCGGCCACAGGATGTTTGCGGCGGCCACGGCCTGGCGTGCGGGGATCGAGCCGCTCGGTCGGACCTCGCCAGGCCCCGGAGATAGCGCGGCCGGGAGGCGGCCCGGCTACTATACCTGCTCCCCCTGCAGCCCGAAGGGTGACTGACCTGCACAACTGGGACCCTCCTGCCCCCGCCCCACCAATGGTCTCGGTGCCTCCCCCGTTTCCCCACCTCAAGGCCGGCAGAGCTCAGGGCAGACGTTCTCGCTCGCCCACCTCCTCCACCGTGTTTCTGCATGGGGCCCCCTCCTCCCGTCCCAGCTCCCGGCGCAGCTCCGCCAGGCCGGGGGCGCTCACCTGCGGCGCGCTCAGCTGCGCAGGCGCACCCTGCGGACGCAACTCCGAAGTGGCCGAGGACCGCGGTTCTCGCCCGGCCCCGCCTGACTCGGACTTTAAGGCCTCACGCGGCCGGCCCCGCCCCCAAAGCCTGCCCACGCTACTATTGGCTGCGCCGGCCGCTGGGCGGGGCCTCCGGGCGCCCTGAGCCAGCACGTGACGCGGCCGGGTCCCTACCTGTCCCGGAGCGGGGCGCGCCTGCCTCTGTGCACCCGCGGGTAGGGACGCTGGGAGCCCTGGGGCCGCGCAGAGGAGGGTCACGCTCCTCCCTGGAGGATCAGCTCAACTAAGTACCCCGACTTAATGCGCTGGGCGGGTGGTTCGTGAAAAGAAGTTTACAGCGAGCTGGGTGTGGATTTTCAGGCTAACCCTGCTTTTCCTTTAGTTCTAGAGTTTTTGGTTAAAATCTCCTATAGGGCCGAGAGCCACTATGCTAATGGTTCCTGTTTGGGCCACTGCAAAGGTGGAGTCGGATGCAAGAATTCAGAGCCCGCGGGCAGAGGCATTATATCCCCGGTTCTGGGTGGGATGCAGCTGGGTTCTAGAGGAATCTGGTAGGGAAAGGCCTCCCCCAAACCCGTGATGCGGTGGTCAGGACCAAGCCCTGGGAGGGAAGGGGCTGATTGGGACCAGGTGGCGTTTTGTAATGCGTCCTTTCCAGTCTTCTCCGTTCAGGGATTCTCTTCTCACAAGACTTTCTTAAACCTTCCAGAAGCGAGTTATTTACAGAAAAGTTGGCTAAAAGCAGTTGAGAATGATGGAAACTGCCTTTAACTCTCCTACTCTCTGTATTATGGATTATGTCTTCCTTAGTATCCAAAGTGCTTCTCTTGAGAATTAGTTTAGTAAATTTAATATATTAGGGCTGAGGTTATGCAGTTTGAGGAATTGTTTTAGATGGAGAAAAAAATATATAGCTAAGGATTTAAGGAAATTAATTCGGAAACATGTCTAATTTTCTTTTATATTATAAAATATAATATATAAAATATATAAACTGTTTCTTTATGTAAGAAACATATTCATTGTAGAAAATAAATACCCCTTGTCCCCTCCCTTATAACCCTTTTCTAGGCATATCTAATTTTTTCTTTTACAAAAATGGAGTCATAGTCATATTGATTTGTAAACTCTTAAAAATTAAATTGAATAAATATATACAGTTTTATTTGTCAATTTAAAAACAAAAAAATTGATAACCTTTCAGAAGCACAATTAAACACATTTTTTAAAAAATCAATTTATTAAAAATTTCATTTACATCCTTTGAAGAAGTAGAACCTCATACACAACTAGGGACAGTTTTGTAACTCTCACGTGGTTACAAAAGTATATTGTATTGCAAGTAGCTGGAGGTTTTTTGTTTCTTTTTAAAAATTAATCGTTGTACTCAACACAATCATCATTCATGCATGGAAATAAATGAAGACTACCTCGTGAGAACAAACAGGGGCTGTATATTCAGAACTTGTAATTACAAGGGAGACAATTCAAAGTCCGGGAAAGGAAATGCTTTAGTAGGAAAAAGGGGAAACTTCAGCACATGTTGTTCCGAGATTGATGTCAAAGAGAAGCTGGAGAAGGGATAACCAGAAATGGAGCATCTTATGTGTTTGATTCGGGGAGCGTATTTGGCATTCTCTGGTTTGTCCTGGGTTGGAAGTAGAGGCAAAAATAAGGAAGTTGTCTGCCGTTGAGTCAGTCTTCACTGTTCTGAGCTGGTCTCCGCAGATACTATGTTTTTTTTTCTTCTGTAGGTTAGAGTTCTGTTGCCATATAGTCTGGCCATTGTCTGTTTGTTTACTCAGTGTATCTCAAGAAATCTAAGTTATTCTAACACGTGGGTTTTACAGTTACCCTCGGGCCACAGCTCCCTAAGATTGCATAGAGTGGAAAAACCTGCCACTGCATTAAGATCTGCGGTTTGAGCAACAGCCTGACAGCAGGCTGAGTGGCTGCCCTGAAGAATGGCATCCTCTTTGTTTCTTGGAATGTGAGACAAATGGAGTGGATCCTTTTCATACCAACTGTGCCCAAAATCTAAAATTAAACCAAGAAATATCTAAATTCAAGAGAAGTATGGAGAAAGCCATTAAGCAAGGAAGTGGACGATATTATTGCTCCAATTTATGACATCTACTTATACATAATCTGTTAAATAGTGGTTTATAGAAATGTGTTGCTAGCCATTTTGTTCCTTTTCCTACTCTTCTATTCCCATTTCCTTGCAAAATAATTTTGATGAGTGGTAATTTTTTAAATGGTCACATTTTAGTCAAGCATCCAAGCCTTAGGTCTGCCTTTGATAAAATGCAGTTGACAGAAGTTCCTGATTCCTATTTAAAATGCAGTATCTGTGAAAGTATATTCTCATGTACATCTGTGTAGACTTCTTTTACTCACTATTAAAATGGTATAATTCTTACCTAGTCCCTGGAAGTTTTAAACCGTAGGGGAACTGACAGACTGTGTGGTAGAATTCAAGACATTGACATCACTTAAAACCTCTCCCCAATATAACAGTTCTCTCCAATTTGTTTAAATTCACTGAGCCAAGAATTACTGGATAGTAAAAAAAAACATTATCCAGGCCGGGCATGGTGGCTCAGACCTCTAATCCCAGCACTTTGGGAGGTTGAGGTAGGAGGATTGCTTAAGGCCAGGAGTTGGAGACCAGCCTGGGAAATATAGTGAGACCTCGTCGCTACAAAAAAGTAAAAAAAAATTAGGTGGGCACGGTGGCACATGCCTGTAGTCCCAACTACTCTGGAGGCCGAGGCAGGAGGATCGCTTGAGCCCAGGAGTCCGAGGCTGCAGTGAGCTATGATGACGCCACTGCACTCCAGCCTGGGTGACAGAGCAAGACCCTGTGGGTTGGCATTAAGGGCAGGGAGTCCACAATGGCTTGGGACCCTCTGAGGGGTGAGAACGCTGCAGAAATAGTGCTCTGGGGAAAACTGCAGCAGAGAAAGAAATTGTCTTTGGAGCATCCTACCTCCTTCCGAGGTCAGTCTGCTGACACAGTGACAGTGCGGCCCCCAGAGCAGTGGAAGCCCAGAGCTCATCTGGAGGCTCCAAACCTGCCTTGTAACTGGGAATGTCCCCAGCAGTGCGAGAGTGATTTTCCTCCCACCACCTGGCTGGGCCATGTGGGTTGAAATGTGCCCTCAAAACAAAACATTATTCAGCAAAGTGTCCATGTGCAAAATGGCTTATAACCATTGATAATCACATGACAGACAGTCTGTTTATGACTTGATGTTCATATGCAACCACTTATGAAATAACTTACTTTTTTGAGTTACTGTAACCTTGCTTTTCCTGTGGCATTAACCTGTCAGCCAATTCATCAAGTACATAAATCAATCAACAAGAATTAATTAAGCTCTCACTTTGTGCTTGTTGTCCTTTCCCGGGGTAGTTTGAGCATTTACTTCTGCATTCTACATGTAACTTTCCTAACAGCTTTTCTGAGCTTCAGCCTTTCCATTTTAAAGTATGAGATTAACTATATGAATTTTGGCTTTACAGGAGACACAGAACATGACAGATATATTTAAATGAAATGGTGAAGCATTTTTTTGTGCAGTAGATAGCAAGGAAACCAACCTTGTAGAATTTCTCCCGTGTAAGACTATAATCCACAAACTCTTAGCTGGATGCCAGAAGATCTCTTCCTCAAATCTGAAAAACAGTCTTTTCAAGAAAAAAGGTGTATTTGTTTCCTATGGTTACTGTAACAAATTCCCACATACCTGGAGGCTTAAAACAATAGGAATTTCTCCTCTCACAGTTACGGAGGTCAGAAGTCCTAAATCAGCATCACTGGGCTGCAGACCAGGTGTTGATAGGGCTGCACTCGCTCCCTCTGGAGGTTCTAGTGTCGAATCTGTTCTCTGCCTCTTCCAGCCCTGGTGGCTGCCTGCATTCCCTGACATGTGGCCACATCTCTCCAATCTCCAGTCACGTTGCCATTTTCTTCTGTCTGTGTCAAATCTCCCTCTGCTTCCGTCTTATAAAGCGACTTGTGATTGCATTTAGAGGTTACCTAGGTAATCCATCTCAATATCCTTAATTTAATCACATTTACAAAGTCTTTGCTGTATAAGATAATAGTTAATAGTTACTGGTTCCAGGAATTAAGACCTGATATCTTTGGGGGCTATGATTCATCCCACTAGACATGGCATAAGTAAAAATCAGTTTCTTGACAAGGCTGAGCAAAACTGTGTATGTTTTGTAATTTTAGGCTGGCTCCACCAGGACAGCCAGGCCCTAAAGTCCATGGGAACCTCCTCCACAGTGTAACTTCTTTGTGCCATCTCAGGCCCAGATCCCTGCCTCATGTGCCTGACTATGGACATTTCCTGCCTCACCTTTCCCTAGCAATGTGTGACAGTTTTTTGTTTCAAAACCCCCACACAGCAGTTTTTACCCACCTCCCCTTACTCTTCCCATGGCTCCCTGTCCTACGGTCTCTGCATATACTGGCATTGCTCACCCTCTCCTTTCCTGACACGTTTCTGGTTTAGGCTTTGAGCATCTCCCTATTGCAATATGCCCCATTAATAAAGTCTTTCCTAACTAAGGAGGACTTGCATTTTTTTCCCTTGATACCCTGTATCATGGGTAAATGGTAAAGACAGAGAAGACCTTTGTGCTGTTAAGAGACTCAGCATATGTACCTGCAGTGGGGGGTTGCTCCAGGGGAAGGGCATCTCCATCTGTGAGTCCCTGTAGTCTTGGAAATTAAAGCATTATTAGACAAGATCCTGGCCACGATGATGATGGTGGTGATGCTATGAATAGCTAAATACACTTAGGTGCCGAGTGCTGTTTGAGCATTCTATACATGTTCTTCATGTAATCTTTACAACAACCCTATGACAGTGGTTCTCAAACTTGAGCCTGCATCAGAATCGCCTGGAAGGCTCCTGAAAACTCAGTTCCTAAGCCTGTTCCCCCAAGTTTCTGATTCTCTAGGTCTGGGACAGGGTTCCAGAATTTGCTTTTTGAACAAGTTCCTAAGGGGTACAGATGCCACTGGGGGGAGACCCTGCTTTGAGAACCACTGCCCTAGGAGATGGGTGCTTTCATATGCCCCATTGTACAGCTGAGGGTGGTCACAGCAGTGGGGGATACAGAATCAAGGATGATAAGTGTCAGGTTCCCTTCTAAACTGAAGAAATAACTTAAGTGCATGTCAGGCCAGCAGGGCTCAGAAAAGGAAGCCGGGCTTTTGGGCCTTCACCTCGTCCCTCCCTCCTCTCCTACTACTTGCTTGGCAAACTAAGCTCTGGGAGCCACAGGGCACCAGGAGAAGTGGACCGTGAGCACCAAGGCTGTCAAGGTAAAGCCCCAAGGCTCCTAGGGCAGAAATTCCACTTCCATGTGGATGCAGCTAAGCTGGAGCCATGCTGAAAGGAGGAAAAGACAGGTGAATCATGCAGAAGGTATGCCACAGGACCAGAAGGGCCTCCCTGTCTTCCTACCTTGCCAGCTTCCAGGAAGGTGTTTTGCCCTTTGCCTCCTGGGTGTGCCCTTGCTTGATCATTTCTAGGAGACAAAAGCCCTGCACCTTACCATTGCTAATTAAATGTCATATTTTTTAAACATAGCTCCAATGACAATACTTTAATGACTCATGGTTTTGAGGAGCCCAGGTATTAAAAGAGTGAGGTCTATTCATTCACTAATTCTAAAAACAAACACACAAAATATTCTGTTAAAATATATGAGAGCACAAAAAAGAAATAGAACCATATAATCAAGCATTCCCCATTTCCTATATGATCCTCTCAAAAACCCAAACAGGGAAATCTTCTCAATATAAGATTTGGAAGTTTCACTGAGTTGCTCCACTCTTGTCCCTTAGGTTTGTTTGTGTGTGTGTGTGTGTGTGTGTGTCCTGTCTCCTCCCCCACCTCCCCACTCCAGGCTGCCTCCCTGTCTTGGTTTAATTGTCCTCATATCAGACCTGCATCTGTGGTCCCAAGCACATCTGAACTTTATCCTCAGATCCAGAGGATCCACTGAGGAATCCAGCTTCTACTTCAGGGAACTACCCACCCTCTGAATAAAGAATCTGATCTTTCTTCAAGATCATTGCTAAGGTGCCAGAGGAAATAACATGTAAGAGTGCAACATAGAACACAAAGTTCTGATCTGAGGAAGCAACAATTACTTCTTTTAAATACATTTTATTTTCCCAGTATCCTCCGCCCAGATGCTGATCTCCCACTGCAGGAGGAGGAATCAGGCCGTGGCAGAAGGCACAGGTCTCCTAGTTTTGTAGCCCCACTGCACAGTGAATTAGTAAGGCTTGGAGTTGGGTTGGTCTGCCTGAGTGTTTCCTTGGCTAGCACCCCCAGCTTTGCTGTCCGGAGAGGAAGGACCACACAAAGTAGCCATCCTGGGGCTAACTAGCATCTACCCTGGGAATATGGCCCACATGTCCTCTGTATCCACCCACACCTCTGCACTGCACCCTACTCCTCATGCACACTTTCTCAGCTTCTAAATTTCCATGTGCTTCATGTAGAAAGTTGCTGACATGCAATGCTCAGGGGTAGTGTCCTGTGATAGTTGCATGGCTCTGCAGAAAGTGAATGGAATTTGACCAAGAAAATTGGGAAGTGGTAAAGAAAAGTTTTTCTCCAAGTTCAAAGAAAGAAATGGAACTAAATGATAACTTTTTGGGTTTTTTTTGGAGACAGGGTCTCCTTCTGTTGTGGGCTCGAGTGCAGTGGGGTCATCATAGCTCACTGCCACCTCAAGCTCCTGGGCTCAAGCGATCCTCCTGCCTCAGCCTCCCGAGTAGCTGGGACTACAGGCATGCACCACCACACCCGGCTAATTTTTCTATTTTTGTAGGGACAAGGTCTTGCTACTTTGCTCAGGTTGGTCTTGAACTCCTAGTCTCAAGCGATCCTCCCACCTTGGCCTCCCAAAGTGCTAGGATTACGTATGTGAGCCACTGCACCTGGCCTTGAATGATCATTTGAATGGTATAAAAACAATGTTTTAGTTACATCAGGACAAGCAAAACTGTTACATATCCCATCTCCCCAACCCAAGTATCTGGAGGACAGAGACTTGTTTTATAGTATTGGGGTCCCCCGTGTATGATAGATACCCAGTAAATAGCATTGCAGAATGACAATTATTAGGCTAACAGAGGAATTGCTGCTAATTTGGCTACAACTCACTTGGACCCTGGCCCTTGGCCCAGAGTTTAGCGGGCATCAGGTGAACTTGGGGAATGTCTCCTGCTCCCAGGACACGGGAATCCTAGACCCTCCTGGCTGTCCTTGAGATGCTTAGAAATGCCTTAGAACTCCCGCATTCCTTAGAGAGTCCCCACGACAGGAAACTAGCCAGCATCCACAGCAAGGTCCCCCTAAGGCCTCACCACCCTGTCCTCAGGGTCTTGGTGGATTCTTAGAACTATGCTGGAGTCCACCAGGGCGATGCAAGAGGTCTGTGTGCGTGGCCTCTCAGGATGGCCAGCCAAGTGGCTCCCACTGTCTGCCTGCTCCCAGCAAGTTTTCAAGCCCTGGGAGGTGGGACCCTCTTTTGCCAGAGAGTGCTGGAGGGATGCTGAGGAGAAAGAGAAACAGTTTGGGGTGCATGAGATTAATGGTACAAATGAGCATGGAGGCTATTTAAGGTAAGACTCATTTTAAGCAAGTGTCTAATCTAGAAATAATCCAAGAATACTCAGCATAATGAAGTCATTTGGAATAGTATTGTTGCAATTCTCCTAGGATCTAGAGGATCCCGGGGCACTGTGCTCAACAGGCAACAAAGTTTTTCTGTAAGTACAATGGGGAGTCGCCATGTGAAAACGGATAATGTGATGATTTTGCCCGATTGATGAAAGAGAAGAAAATTGGGGACTTGTCTGAACTTTCATTTGTTTTTATCCTTTTGGTTTTTCTTTTGGATTGCAGAAGCAGTGAAAAATAAATCATTTATGCTTTCTTTTCTTCCTGCTTATTATTTTGATTGAGGTGGAAGAGAGAGTTACTTGATAAGAATGTTTTGCTGGAAATACTAAACTTCTATAACTAAAATTACAGAATATCCCAAAGCTTCCATTTTAAACTCTTTCTGCATTAAAACAGGCAATGGCATCACATTGTACACCCTGAATATATACAATCTCTGTCTATTAAATTTTTTTTTGTTTTTTGAGACATGGTCTCGCTTTGTCGCCCAGGCTGGAGTGCAGTGGCACTAATGTAGCTCACAGCAGCCTCGACCTCCCGGGCTCAAGTGATCCTCTCACCTCAGCCTCCTGAGTAGCTAGGACCACAGGCGTGCACCACCACACCTGGCTAATTTTTAAATTATTTTTTGTAGAGATGTCTCACTATGTTGCCCAAGCTGGTCTCCAACTCCTGGCCTCAAGCAATCCTCTTGCCTCAGCCTCCAAAGTGCTGGGGTTAAAGGCATGAGCCACCGTGCCCAGCCTTAAATATTTTAAAATTTAAAAAAACTCCATGGTAAAATGACAAACCAATAGAAGCAACAATTTTCAGTACACCTTAACCCATCTTACCACCCAGTTCACTGGCTTTGGAATGTAGGTAACTCCAACATCGTCTTCGGTAGGCATAAACTTTCTGCAAATGACTTACTCTCCCCAAGCCTTAGTTCCATTCACTACAGAAAGTGGATAAGACACACTACCTCATAAGGTTGTATTAAAAATTAAAAGAGATAACACAAGTGTTAATATAACCAGCCACCTACAGAAATTTCTCCCTTGAAAATTGTCATATCCTTGAGAAATGACACTCAATCCAAAAGCACATTAACATTGCTGTGAAGATTGTTGCCATTGAAATCATTGTATATGACCATGTTTATTGCTTTGACCATTCTTACCCATCTGGGTTCCTACCTGCAACATCGTGAAATATATATTTGGTCTTTGACTCCGTTTCCTTGCATACAACTCCTAAAATCCTTAGAAACTCCCAAGTGATATCTTTCTGTACGCTAATGAGTTCACTGATGGCTGGCAGCCCCTAGACAGCTTCTGGATGGGGCGTGGTGCCCAAAATACAAGGCAGGATTAGAGGGTTGGGACTTTTGGCCCCCCTCAAAGTTAAGCCAATCACTAATGGCCAATGATTTAATCAGTCATGTCTAGGTAATGAGGCTTCCACAAAACTCCAAAAGGACAGGGTTCAGAGGGCTCCTGGATGGCTGAACACATGGAGGTTCCTGGAGGGTGGTGGCCCCAGGGAGGGCATGGAAGCCCCAAGTCCCCTCCATACACCCTAAGCATCTCTTCCCCTGTATCCTTTGTAATATCCTTTATAATAAACCAGTAAACGTATTTCCTTGAGTTCTGTGAGCCAATCTAGCAAATTAATTGAACCCAAAGAGGGGGTCATGGCAACCCCAACTTGAAGCCAGTTGGTCAGAAGTTCCAGAGGCCAAGACCTGTGACTGGCCTGGGGTGGGTGGGGATCCTTTTGGGGACTGAGCCTTCAGCCTGTGGGGTCTGATGCTGTCTTGCAGGTAGACAGTGTCCAAACTGAATTGGAGGACACCCACCCGAAGTCCGCTACAAAATTGATTGCTTGCTTGTTGGCGGGGAGAAATCCCCTCACATTTGGTCACAAAAGTCTCCTGTGTTGATTGTTGCGGTGTGAGAGTGGAGGGAAACACAGCCTGAGTTTTTCCACTTTTACATTTGGTGTCAGAGGCATGGGATTTGCTAGAACAGGCGTGGCTCAGGGAAACGTGGTTTGGGAAGAGAAAGGGTGAAGAGTGGGGGACGAGGAACTTTGATTCCTGGATGGCCACGTGGTCACCCATGGTACGGAGCCATTCAATTACTAATGGTAAAACTTACTAGTGGAATTTAGAGATGGATCTAACTGTAAATGTAAAGTTAGTGTTATTCTGAGCCAAGTTTGAGGACTAATAGCCTGGGAACAGAGACTCAGCACGAACCAAGAATGTGTCCCGGAGTGGGCTACATGAAGCACAGTATTTATACTGTTCTCCTACATAGAAAATGGGAGAGGGGGGCAGTGAAGAGAAGGTGACGTTCTCACAATTCTGATTGGTGCTCAGTGATGTTGTGCAAAAGGTAAAGCAGAAACATGGCTAACGTACATGGGTTAAAAGGTTGAGGAGTGTGTAGGCATCTCAGGGTCTGGAGAAGGAAGATTGATTGTGTCCTGCCTTTGTGCTTCATCCAACAGGCCAGGTTGTAATCGTACGTGTCAGTGAAACATTTGACAGACTCCAGCTTGCAGGTAAAGAGTTCGGCTTTAATTCATAGGCATAGTTTCTGTTGCCTATATGTCCAACTCACAGCCATCTTGGGTTGCTTTTAAAACTTTTTCTTTTAGATTTCCCTTTGTCTAACAGCTAAAATGAAATTAAAAGAGAGTGCTGGGTCAGACCTCGATACTAGACAAAGCTCAGATTTCAGTGAGTCTGAGCTTTGGTGCCTCACCTCAAAGCCAACCACAAAGGGGAAAATTATGCAGGGACAACAGAAAGTACCTCTAAGAGCTCCGGTCACCAAGAAGGTTGCCATCATTGGGGAGAAAAAAACCAAGAAACCACTGAGATCAGGAGGTATAGTATAAAGGAATTGTCTCATTTTGTGGATTGTAGCATCAGCTTCCTGAGGATCCTTTACTAAAATGGATTCTGAAATAACTAGTTTAGAGGCACTATCTTTGGTTTTGAATGCTGCAGAGTGGAAGAGGATGTTTGGGTTGGTGCAGGACACACAGCTCACCCTGGAACAATTGCAGATGGATGTATGTGATCCAGACACACAGGAGGTTATTCCTGAGGGAACGGCCAGCCTGGTGGGCTGGATAAAAGCCACTGTAAGGTCTGTTTACCCTGAGAAGGGGGGATATCTGACTCCACCTATAAATGCCAAGCGGAGCACCCCAGAGGGAGAAGCTGACATGCTTTGTATACAAACCATGTGGCCTGGCTCTATGATGACCAGGATATTCACCCACTGAATGCACCTGTTACCCAAGTCATGGCAAATGCTGTGGTTAAGGGTCCCTTTTGCATGGGCACCTCACGTAACCTTACTGCTGCAAAACTGAGCTATGGCCAGAAAAGCTTTATCAAATTTGCTGTCTCAGCTTCCCCTCATGGGTCTGACGGATGCTGATAAAACATTAGGTTAATTAACAGGACCTGGAGAAAGGCAAAAGGTGAGTAAAAGAACCATGGGAAGAAAAAAAAAAACATTGATAGGGAAACTAGGGGGGAAAGAAAGGGGAGAGTCACAGGACTCGTCCCAGTGGGTTGGAAATCTTTAGATGGTTATTAAAAAATGGAGTGAATAAATGAAAATCGATGGGGTTAAAACAAAGTTCTTAATACAGTACTATGAAAGGTTGGGAGGACCAAAGGGAGCCCCTGCAGGTCCTCCCAACATTAAAGCACCCCAAATCAGCTTGCTGTATTTCTCCCAGCTGGAGGAATGTGAAAAGCCTGAAGGTTAAGATTACAATGAGAAACCCCGCCTGGCATTGCCTGGGTCAGTAGGTTGGACTGGTTAATCAAGGTTGGGGTCTCCTGGCCTGATGCCCGGCTTGGGACCCAAAGCCTTTTGCACAGAGATGGTAAAACAGTGTGCGGGTAGAGAAGAGAAGTTCCTGGGACTAGAACATAAAAATGTAAGAGTTGACCAGAAAGTTGGAATGTTTAAACAGGCTTTATGTAAAATAATTGTGTCTCCTTTACCTAAATGTTTTATGGGAATGGATGTCGTATCCCACTGGGGAATATTCCCCCTCCCTAGCACTGTAACACAGAAAGCATGTAAATCTGCCATCCAAGCAATATTAACTGGATGTGCTGAATGGGAAGGCGTAAGATTGCCCAAACCCACACGGTGTAGAGTAGGAATTGGAGTGCTGGGAGGAACAAATTCTCCACTTGGCAGCCCTCTGGGGAGTGTTTTCTGAGGCTATGGCAAAAGCCTATGAGCACCTCCCAGCAACAACTGCTGAGGCTTTGGACCAGACAATTTCCACTTGCTTGGGCACATTAACTGAAGCTACCTCTATGACTGAAGGATTTAAAATGATCTGGACACAAGAAATACCCATGCTGTCTCAGGTTATGTCAGAGACTCTAATAAGGAAGGCAGTGTCCAGAAAAGTTCCATAATAAAATGGAAATGGTTTGTGCAGAATCATGCTCCTGGGGGAATGAAGGGAGGTACCCACCATCTCTATGAGCAGGGAGTCTCTTTTCCTCTAGGATTTTGGAACCATCGGAGGAGCTGCCAGAACTTACTGCCACTTGGACAGTGCCGTATAAACAGCTCTCAGCTGACCTACAAAGAGCTGCTTGGTGTGTGGGGATGACAGTTCCAAGGTAAACAGATAACATCCTGTTTGGAAGGATGACACTCTGATCAAAGAAGGTAAAAACAAATCACTTGGTGGGCGAAACTGCATACTGTTTTCCTAGCAGTGATGGAAAAATTAAACAGTGGTAGAAGCCCCTGTGTTTGGGTTTTTACTGACTCATGGGCAGTGGCCAATGGCCTGGCCATATGGTCGGGCAGAAGGGACGTGGAGACCTGGCCTGTTAAAGGATGCCCATATAGGGCACAGCCCTGTGGAAACTTGAGGGGTGCTTTAAAGTAGGACGTGTCAATGCCCATTAGAAAATCTCCTTTCCAGGTTCGGAATGTGTCTGGAATAGACAGGTATCCCTGTATGCTTCCTTGAGGTGGCCACCTGGGAGTGGACCCCTACTGTGTCTGTGGAGTAGGATTGTTGTCTGTCTCTCTCTCAGTGAACTTTCTGTGCTAATTGGCTTGCTCTTGAATTCTTTCCCACCCAAAGCCAAGAACCCATTTGGCAAGATGAGTGAGGTGAGCAGCTATGGGTTAGGGACTGCAGCACTGGGGAGACAGGCTGAATCTGGACATTTTCCTCTTGCACCCTCTCAGGCACAAAATGCCAGTAAGAACTATTCTGTCTGTCAGCAAGAGAGACAGAGACTGCAGATGGCTATGGGGCAGATTCCCTGGTGGGAAGTCCCTGACCATGGATGCCGAGTGAGACGGATGTGGTAGTCCTGGGGGGCCACAAAGGGGTCTTGACAGAAATAGACACTGACTCTGGACTGGGCTTTGCTCACCCAGTGGAAGATGCAAATGCTCAGAGTGCTATAGAAACACCAGAACAGGAGATGTTGCGTGGATGGATCTGGACGGCCAACCGTCATTTCTTCAGACTGAGGAATACATGGTACAGGCCATAATGTCCAACAGTGGGCAGGGGGATATCCTCCTCAGAGCAGTAGTTTGGTAGAGAGGTGGAATGGGCATTGGTTGTCTAAAACAGGGGGCGATGAAAGCCTGAAGGGCTGGCTTACACAGCTGCATGAGTGTGTGCTCGACTCAACATGAGAAGGTCTAAAGTAGTGTCCCCACTAGATTTTCCTCCATGTATGTGGCAGATCCTGGGAAGCGGGGCTGGGGAGGATGCTGTTATGACTATGCAACTCTTTCCAAGGGAGGAGCACACTGGCATAATGACTATAATTTTTTTCTCTCTTCCCCAAATCACCTCAAAACATTTTTTTTCTCCCCTGCTTGATACAGTGGTCCTAGGACCAGGGCTGTGACTACAAGTGCTGGAAGCAGGGATGATTCCTAAACAAACTATAACTATGTTTTTAAACCTTAGGGCCTGGTAGTTGGTGAGTTGTGCAAAATTGGGGT
Source organism: Daubentonia madagascariensis (assembly GCA_023783475.1). Classification (NCBI taxonomy): domain Eukaryota; kingdom Metazoa; phylum Chordata; class Mammalia; order Primates; family Daubentoniidae; genus Daubentonia; species Daubentonia madagascariensis. The sequence goes on from JAKFHU010002184.1 coordinate 238,279, forward strand.
TAGTTTGTTCAGCACCTATGCAATCCTGCCCCACCTGAGTGGGAGTGGAATGGAGGGAGGCACTTGCGAGACTAGCATTGCTGTCTGCAATCTAGACCCCCATGGTGGTGATTCTAATGTCCCTTCCAAAGGTGGAAAAGTTTGGATATGAATGGAGAGAAGGAGGAATAGTAGCTAATGGTAAAGGAATGTATAAATAGGTTATAAGTTGAGAGAAATCCAATATTACATTAACAACTCAAAAGAGGCTCAGAGCAAGAGACAACCTTGTCTTTTAGCTCAATTTTATCAGATGCCTGAAAGGGTGAAGCTATATGTTTGCCAAGACCACTCCTGCTTTTGGTATCTGGCCAGATGGAATGGAAGCCCGCCAACCTGAGTGGCCTCACCCTGCGAGACATTCGTACAATGTGATGGATTAGACTAATTATTAACGACTGAATGGGATTCTAGTAATGTGGCAGTATCTTTTGAGTTGTATGTCCTTTTGATGTAGGGTATACATGTTCAAAGACTTGCGGGGAACTGTGATATTGTGAAATATATATTTGGTTTTCAACCCTGTTTCCTGGCATACAACTCCTAAAGTCCTTGGAATCTCCAAAGTGATGTCTTTTTGTATGCTAATGAGTTGACTGGTGTCTACCACCTAGGTAGCTTCAGGATGGGGGCTGGCCACCTGAAGGCCTTGGCAGGATTAAAGAGTTAGGACTTTCGGCCCCATCCACAAAGCCCTGGGAGGGCAGAGAGGCTAAAGGTTAAGTTGATCACCAATGGCCAATGATTTAATCAATTGTGCTTAGGTAATAAAGCTTCCACAAGACCAAAGAGGACAGGGTTTGGAGAACTTCTGAATAGCTGAACCTGTGGAGGTCCCTAGAGGGTGGTGGCCCTGGGAGAGCATGGAAGCTCCACGCCCCTTCCCCCGTACCTCACTCTACTCATCTCTTCGTCTGAATCCTTTGTCATAACCTTTATAATAAACAGGAAAACGTAAGTAAGCATTTCCCTGAGTCCTGTGAACTGTTCTAGCAAATTAATCTAAACCAAAGAGGGGGTCATGGGAACCCCAAATTGAAGCTGGTCAGTCAGAAATTCTGGAGGCCTGGACTTGCAACTGGTGTCTGAAGTGGGGGCAGTCTTAAGGGACTGAGCCCTCACCCTGATGCAGAGTGTGCCCCAATGAAGGGAGGAAAGCACCCTGAACTTGCCAAGTGGGTTCTTGTCTTCGGGTGGGAAGAATTCGAGAGCGAGCCAACTAGTGAGAGAAAGGTCATTGAGAGAGAGACAGACAACAGATCTTACTCCACAGATAGAGTGGGGGCCTTTCCCAAGCAGGAGGGGGACCCCCTTATGGGACAATGGTTATATTTTAAAATGTTCAAAAACCCTGTACATGACCAGCATAGTCTTGTAGTTAGACCATAAAGGTTGATCATAAACTGCTGTCACAGAAAGGTAAGCACAAAGAGTTTGTAAGGCATCCATCCTCATGTGTTCCAGGGCTGGCGACTTGCTGGCAACTTCATTGTTCAGGGTGGTTAGAGCCTGGTATCAGTCAGAATGGCTGCATTCAGGCTCTCTTGACCTTCTTTTTCTGCCTTATCCCTACATTAACCCTGTGGGATCTGATGCTGTCTCCAGGTAGATAATGTCAGAATTGAATTGGAGGACACTCGGCTGGTGTCTGCTGCAAAATTGATTGCTTGCTGGTTGGTGGGGAGAAATCCCCACACAACTGGTCCCAGAAGTTTTCTGGGTTGATGGTTGTTGAGTGAGAGAGTAGAAAAAACACTTTGAGTTTGTGTGTTTTTCCCACACTCACGCTGCTGTAATGCGCTAGAGAAGTGTTTAACTTGATTCAGGGAAACAGCCCTCAATGACCAGAAAAGCCGTGGGAGCTGGCTCCCTCCCATTCAGGGTGGTCCTCTGCCCGTTTTCTTCCATTTTTAATCTCATTGTTGCGGGAATATCTCCCCATCAGGGACTCCACATGGACCTATGCATGGATTTGAAGTTCTCTAAGAAAGATTTCAATGGTAATAGAAGTGTCAAATATGCTCCCAATTCCACTTGGGAAAAGGGAGTAGGTGTGAGGCCGAGGGTCTCGAGGTTTCCATGTAGCCATCTCATCCCGATAGAGGGAATCCCAGAAAGTACAGCTGCCTCCCCTTCTCCAGATTCCATCAGGAAAAAGAAGTCCCGAATGATGGTACGTGGAAGTTCACTGTGCTACCCATCGTCTCAGAAGACATTCCCACCAAGGCTTCATCAGGGATGGAACGTGCCTCCCTGATTCAGGTTTTTCTGCCCTAATCATAAGGGCCCACCCTCTGTCACATGGCTCTGCTCTAGCTCACCCTGTTGTGACTTGGTGTCTGGTCTCTATTTTCAATGAGTCACATCACTACACCTTGGAGCCGCTGGCATCCATACAGCGAGTTTTGGTGGTGATCTCCAAATCAAGGGCCCATGTTCCCACTCAGGAAGAACAGGTCATGGTGGGGATGGGGTAGCTATTGGAGGCTTTCAGCTTTGGAAGTTTCAACCCAAACACTATCACTACCTTAGAGTTCCTTTAACAGAACAAGTGCAGATTCCATCCTCTGTCCACCACCAAAGGTAGCAGCAAAATGTCTATAATCATATATGGCATCAAATAATACAAACTCTTCTATTTTAGACCCAATATTACAACATGGACATCTTTCTTTATCAGTGCACCTAGAGCATTCCATTGTGAGACCATGTCATAATTCATTTAATGATCTCATTTTCCCTTACTGATGGACATTTGTATATTTTTTCATTTACAAGCAACACTGCAATGAATATCTTTGTGCATATATTTTTATAGATGTTTGAAAATATTATAAAACAAATTCCTGGAAATAGAACTACTTGCTAAAAAAAGTTATTCTAATGTGTACTCCCACTGCAGTGAAAGAGAATGTCTATATCCTCACAACTCATAACCCAGCTCATTTTATAGACGAAAAACGTGTTCTAATAGCTGTTTTATAACATTGAGAACCCAGTGCCAGGAACTTTACATATGCAATTGGAATTGATTTAATTTAATTTACTCCTTACAACAATCACACCAGGTGAGAATTGTTAATTCATTTTACAATTAAAAAACAAAAAAGGAGTTAGCTGTTTCACCTTAGGAAAATAATTTACTCTGTGCTTCTGGTCCCCTAGTAGAAGAAAGGAGATGGTAACATCTTCCTTATCTATTACAGGGGTGTGATGGTCAGTTTTATTTGTCAATTTGAGTGGGTTACAGTCCCCAGTTATTCAATCAAACACTAATCTAGGTGGTATAATGCAGGGATTTTGTAGATAGGATAAAAGTCCTTATCAGTTCACTTTAAATAAGGGAGATTATCTTAGATAATCCTGATGGGCCTGATTCAATCAGTTGACAGATTTTAAGAGCAGAGCTGAGGCTTCCCTGGGAAAGAAGAAATTCCACCTGTGGACTTGGCCGTGCTGGACAGTTTCAGCACGTTTTCCCTGAGAGCCTGCCCTACAGATTCCGGACTTGCCCAGCCAGGCCCCACAATAGCATAAACCAATTCCTTGCAATAAATCTTTTAATGTATATCTCCCACTGGTTCTGCCTCTCAGAATACAATGGGGATGTGTTAAAAATTAAAGTACTGTACATCTGAAAGGTATTTTACGGTGCCTGTGGATTGTATGTGATGACATGGTTTATATTAATAGTTTCAATGTGCTTGGGAGGATGGCAGAGCAGAGAGACTGAAAAGGTCTCTTGTTGTGTGCTGCACCTGACTGGGTCCCACCCGAGGAAGACATCACGGGGGTTGCTGTGGAAGACTCTGTAGACAGAGTGGAGCTGGCGTTGGACCCTGAGCGGCGGTGTTGGTTCTTTGGGAAAAAAGAAAGAAAGAAGACTCAAAAGACACAGGTCAGGGTGCTGGCATGTGGCTTGGCCTCCAGCAGGCTGAGGGACTTTGAATAATAATAATAGTAGTCTCTCCCTGGGCCTCCATTCCCTCATTTATAAAATATAAGAGATAGGAGTTGGATCAATTGGTCTCTAAGGACCTTTTTGGGCTAAAAAGTTTAGAACTACGAGTTTTCTTTATATCCACAATTAGGCTTTAAAATCTTTTCTTTATTGTCAGCTTTACTGAGGTATAGTTTACACACAACAAAATTCACCAATTTTAAGTACACAGGTTGCTGAACTTTAAATACATACATACAAAATGCATGCAGTTATGGCACCACCACCATCACAATCACAATTTAGAACATTCCCACCACCCCACAAAGGTCCCTGCTGCCCTTTGCAGTCAGTGTCCTCCCCAGGCCTGGCCCCTGCCAGCCCTGATCAGCTCTGACACTATGGCTTTACCTTTATTAGAGCCTCATACAATGGACACATGATGTATGTATTCTTTTGTGTCTGGCTTCTTTAACTTAGCACAATGCTTCTGAGATTCATCTTTGATCACTATTAGTGCATTTTGTTATAATTTCATATAGGCTATTTGTCTTTCTTCTAAAATAGACTGTATATGTGCTTTGTCCATTTTCCGTTGAGTCATGGAAATGTATAGAAGCATATTTTTTAAAAGGCAGTGAGTAATATGGACATAGATTTCATTTTTCCTAAAGCCTCTTGAGCTATCTTTTCCCACCAAATGGTCCACTTGGAGCAACCAATGGCTGGGGACACCATTCTTTTTTCTCCTGCTACCACTGGAGGTGCCCGTTGCCTTCCACCACCCGGGTTGCCACAGAGGAGCACACCCTAGTTCGCCGACCCTGGCCTGATTCTCACCACTGCCCAGGCTGGACAGAGGCTGGGTCCTCGAAGGGAAAGGAAAGAACAGAGCTCCTGCTTCAACCCCTGCTCCTTGGCTCCCATCTTTGGGTAGTTTCCCCAGCCACAGAGCTACAGCCTCCAGCCCCTGTCATTGTCCCTGAGTCTGCCCCTGAGTCTGGGACGAGAGACCCACATAGGCAAATGGGCAGATGAGGGACTCTCCACCCCATCACGTTCTGCTTCATTACTGACCATAAACACTCAAGGAACCTCACAGGGGTGGGCATTCTCTGCAGTGGCTACTTTCAAATCCCTAATGAAAAGGGAATGCTGGGCAGTTCTGTGGGGCTAGGGGAGTGGGAAACCCACTGGGACAAATAAGAGGGTCACTCCAGCCCAGTTAGCACCAGAGGCCACCTGGACCCTCAGCCCATTTCTCCTCTTTCCGCAGGGAGGAAGGACAGGCTTTGACCCTACTGCACTGGGACAGGTGTGTGCCTGGCTTCCTTGGGAAATCTTGTGGTCCACAAGGTTAGCTCTACTGTGTGCCATTGGCAGGGCACCATCCTTCACGTGCCCTCCCAGTTAAGCAGGCTGTCGTGTATCAGCCTCAGTACTCAACCACCAACTGCACAGTCTCTGGGGGAAAATACATCTTGTTTTCCAAACAGCTGATTGAGCACACACTAAAGACACACAACCTGTTTATAAACTGGGATTACCCTCTTGAAATCTGCAAAAAGCTTGAACATGCTTCTCAGGCAGGTACTTACCCTTTAAGCAGGTGAAAATGGATTTTGTCCAGTTTTCCTTTCTACTCTACCTCTATCTAATCCAAAATGGAATTGAAGAGGATATAAAGCAGCAAGGAACTCTTTGAAATTGAAATGGTGACAACGGAAGAAAATGGTCTTGGTTCAATTCCAATGGCCACCTAAGATCTCTTTTATGAAGAGATCTCTTTTATTAACTGGCCACCTAAGATCTCTTTTATTAACTGGAAAACAATTGCATAATAGTTTTCCTATGATAATTTCAAGTTTGTTTGTATTCCAGAATTTCTTTCTAGAACTCTTTAAAATTCCCACCTTTTAACCCATGGAATCTTCCCTGGAATCTGCAAATTCCCCAAATATTTAGAGACTTGGTGGTCACTCATTGGTCAGGGGTACTGTAAAAGAACTCTGAGGAGTTTAACTCAGTGGTCAACAAAGGCCCTTGAAAATCTTTAGAATCTGATTCTGGGATCCCCAAGGACACCTGGAGCCTTTCTCAACATCTTTCATGTGGAAAGACCATCTGCCACATATTCTGTTACAACACAAACAGACATTGTGAAGCTCCATGATGAGTTTCAATGAGCGTATTCTACCAGGTAGGCTTGGATTTACAGGTATGTTTGTGCTATGTTTCATATTCAAATGTATAGTTCCAACAGTTTATCAGTTGTACTCTTTGTCTTCCTTGTATTCCATCAAACACCAAGTACAGTGTCATCTCTGTGTGGGTGCTCTGCAAATGCTAATTGGTGGTGACAAGGATAATGGTGTTGACAAATGGCCCAATGAATCTGATGAATCATTTGGTTCAGGAGGCCCAGGAACAGCAGTTATGTAATGTTGCTTCACCAAACAGGTAATGTTTCATACCTCAGAGCAACACAGAACATTTTGCCTATCAGTGCCTAGTCTTTCTTTCCACTCAGAGCCAAAAAGGCTTCTTTGAAGGGAGTAGAACCTTTTTAAAAACATTGACCTTGTAGGCAGACTCTTAACATAAGAGATACAGCTGCTTCCTTTGGTTCAGGTCACTAGCAAAACTTCTACCAAAACTCCCACACCAATTGGCAATCAAGTAACAAAGAGATGGAGCAAGAAGCCTGAATCAGACAATTATAACAAATATCCTAATTCATATGAGTCTTAACACTTCAATGGTATTGTTCCCACCCTCCTGTGGAAAAGTCTGTACATTTTAAAATAAATTGGCTATGTTTATAGGTAAGTTTTTGGCTTACCAAAACTTTAACCATTTCTGACCCCCAAGATGGCAATCTTATTTATTTTTTATTTTTATTTTATTATTATTTTTAGAGACAGGGGTCTCACTATGTTGCCCAGCTGGTCTTGAACTCCAGGGCTCAAGCAATTCTTCCATGTCAGCCTCCCAAGTAGCTGGGACTAAAGGCATGCACCATGGAGCTTGGCTTAAAATGGCAATTTTATATGATTCCACCTAATAAAAGATTTAAGAATTCTTTTACAATTTTTTTATAAAGTAGATACTATTTGCCTCAACAAATCCACTTATATCCTTCAAAAATAGTCACATAAGCATGGAGATTACATACTTCATGTATTCAATGATTTTTTTCTCATAGCATAGTTTATAATAGAAAAAACTGAAAATAACCTATGCATTTATCAATAATGAGATGTTTAATTATGGTTACATGTGATGGTTAAAAATAATGAGTTGTATCTGTGTGTATAATTGTATCTGTGTGTAACAGAAAGGTGTGCAGGATAACTCTGAGTACAAAAAGCAAACTTCAGAACATGTTCATAGTATGATCCTATTAAAAAACAATACAATAATACATTACCTGGCAAAGCTGTTCCTCAGAAATGAGGGGTAGGGGTAAAGACTTTTTCACACAAACAAAAGCCAAAGGAGTTCATCACCACTAGACCTGCCTAACAAGAAATACTAGAAGAAGTTCTTCAAACTGAAATGGAAGGCTTCTAATTAGTAACATGAAAACATATGAAAGCATAAACTCACTGGTAAAGGTAAGTATATAGTCAAACTCAAAATACTCTAATACTATAATGTTGGAGAATAAATCACTTATAATTGTAGTATAAAGGTTAAAAGACAAAAATATCAAAAATAACTATAGCCACAATAACTTGTTTAGTAATACACAATATAAGGAAAAGTAAACTGTGACATCAAAAACAGAATGTGTGTGAAGGGGCAGTAAAAGTGTGGAGCTTTTTGTATGTGATCAAAGTAAAGTTTTTACCATCTTTAAGTGGACCAGTCTAACTATAAGATGTTTTAATATGCCTCAGAGTAACCACAAAGCAAACACCTATAGCAGATAGACAAAAGATAAAGAGAAAAGAATCAAAGCATACCACTATAGAAAATCATGAAATCACAAAGGAAGACACCAAGAAAGGAACAAAGGAACAAAGGATCTACAAAACAACCGGAAAGCAATGAAAAAAAATGGCAACAATAAATCCATACCTATCAATAATTACTCTAAATGTAAATGGACTAAATTTGCTGATCAAAAGAGACAGAGTGGCTATATAAATTTTAAAAAAATGATATGCTGTCCACAAAAGGTTCACTTGATGTTTAAGGACACACACAGACTGAAAGTGAAGAGATGGAAAAAGATATTCCATGCAAATAGAAACCAAAAGAAAACGGGGGTAGCTATATTTATATCAGACAAAATAGACTTTAAGTCAAAAACAACAAGAGACAAAGAAGATTTCTATATAGTGACATAGGGATCAATTCATCAAGAGTATATAAAGGATATGAAAATTGTAAATAATGTGCACCCAACATCAGGTACCTAAATATATGAAGCAAATATTCACAGATCTGAAGTGAGGAATAGACAGCAATACAATAATAGTAGGGGACTTTAATACTCCACTTTTGACAATGGATATATCATTCAGACAGAAAAGCAATAAGGAAGAAAACATTGGACTTGAACTATACTTTAGACCAAATGGACTTAACAGACATATATAGAACATTCCATCCAACAGCAACAGAATACAATACAGAATTCTTCTCAAACACACATGAAATATTCTCCAGGATAGATCATATGTCAGGCTACAAAACAAGTCTTAACAAATTTGAGAAGATTGAGATCCTATCAAGTATCTTTTCTGACCACAATGGTATGAAACTAGAAATCAGTAACAGGAGGAAAACTGGAAAATGCACAAATCTGTGGAAATTAAACAACATGCTTCTGAGCAAACAATGGGTATAAGAAAAAAAATCGAAAGAGAAAATAAAAAATATCTTGAGACAAATGAAAATTGAAACACAATACACCAAAATTTATGGGATGCAGCAAAATCATTTCAAACAGGGAAATTTATAGCAATAAACACCTACATTAAAAAGGAAGAAATGAGCCAGGCCTGGTTGCTCACACCTGTAATCCTAGCATTTTGGGAGGCTGAGGTGGGAGGATTGCTTGAGGCCAGGAGTTTGAAACCAACCTGGACAACACAGTGAGACCCTGTCTCTACAAAAAATAAAAAAATTAGCTGGGCCTGGTGGTGCATGTCTGTAGTCCTAGCTACTTGGGAAGCCGAGGCTAGAGGATTGCTAGACGGTTTGAAAAGGGTTGATGAGTACCTGTCTACCTCCAGTCCTCTCTGGCCTAAAACATTTAATTGGCTGTAAGCCCCTTTTGGCTATTCAGTCCTCTTGGCCAAAGGGTCCCACCTTGGGCCTTGGATGGACCTGGAGCAGGTCCACCCCAGCAACAATGGGACAAAATAAGAGTTTGGCCTTAGATGCTGCCTCTGGCAGATCTTGGCCAAAAAGGGGGAATTGTGAACTAAAATTAAATAAAAGTCTCTCCCCCTCACCAGCTGACTGAATGGACCCCTTCCTGGCCAAGGGGATATCCTAAAACTAAATTGCCTGCCATGAGGAGGAGGTCAGACCTGCCTCACCATGCCCCCCTCCCTTCTTGGAGATGTCCTTTATAACTCATCAACAGGCCTAAGGCTATGCAAGACAAGCCTGCAGGTCTTCAATTTACACAACAAATATAAGTCCAGTGGCCTGTCTCTTTCTTATCTAAAACATTCCAAGTCTTTAGACAAAGCTTCATTTTTTAACCAATTACAAGTCAAGGAGTCTTTAAACCCACCTATAACCCGTAAGCCCCTGCTTTGAGATGGCCACCTTTTCAGGCCAAGCCAATACAAGTCTTCCATGTATTGATTTATGACTTTACCTGTAATCCCTGTCTCTCTAAAATGTATAGAACCAAACTATAACCCAAATACAGCAAGTCCACTTGCTCAAGGCTTCCTGGGTGTGGCTCCAGGTCATGGTCCTCAAATTTGGCTGAGAATAAAACTCTTTAAAATTATTTTACAGAGTTCGGCTTCTTTTCCATCGACACACTGGAGTGCTTTACAGAGGTCTTCCTGAGTGAGGAAGAACTGCAGCCTGAAGACCTGGAATTGCTTGTCAAGACAAAGCAAAATCAGCAGTGAGAGGGCAAATTCATTATCTACTGGCACGTTTCTTTGCCTGAAATAGCTATCTGTGTCTCAATGTTTAAATTATTCTTTAGCTTCACAACTGCTGGAAATGGCCCAGTCATCTTTGTGAATGAAAATGAGTAACCCCTCCCTACAATTGCAACTCCTTACCAGACAAGGTCCAATATTTTTCATTTGTTTTAATTTCAAAGAAATACATGTCATTATAAAATGTTCTCACAAACAATATGAAAGTGTAAGGCATATTGTTGATGGGAAAAGTGTCAAACACAATATAATATGCTACCTTATGGTGGAAAAGAAAAAGAAAGAACAAGAATATATATTTTTATTTGTGTTTACCATGCATAAATATATTCTGGAAGGATGCATAAAGAAACTAACAACACATATTATATTGTAACAGCAAAAACCGGAGTTACATTGCTGAGAGAAACATGGAGAGGTACACGAGGATGCAGAGAGATCAGGTTTACTAAGGCCCAAGGGCTCAGAGGGGATCCTCCGCCAAATTCTGAGCACCCCTGGTCAGGGGGACTTGTCTTTTATACTTCAAGAGCAAGGAGGTGGTACAGAGCGGCTTATACCAGGAAGTGTACACATACGGAAGTTACTGTAACTTACAAGGTAGCTGCTGCAAGGGGAGCTGTTTACCGGAGCATGAGCTGCAGGCATTAGTCAGTTTCAATTTCTTTCTTTATAACATCAGTTTCACAAACATTCCTGTGGGTGTGGTCTTACAGAAGCGGTCTTACAGAAGCAGATTAAGCAATTAACATACATAGGGTTACAGCTTGTCCGTTTCAGGGTAAAAGGTTTTTAGTGAATTTCCATTTTTCCCTCACAATATGGGTGGGGGTGGAGAGGAGATTCAGGTTTTTTAACACTTCATTTTGTATATTTCTAGGAGGTTGAACCAGGAACTTAATTACCTGTTGAAAAAAGAAATATTTAAATACAACAAAACACAAAATAACATAAAAAGAACATTAAAAAATGTTCCCTACACGATGCCCTAATCCCCCTGTCAATGCTAGAGATAACTGCTAATATTCTTATAGACCAAGGCTTCTCAACCTCAGCACTATTGATTTTGGGGCCAGTTAATTTTTCACTGTGGGTTGTTTATCAGCATCCCTGGCCCCTATACAGTAGATGCCAGTAGCACCCTCCCTCAGTCATGAAAATCAAAAATGTCTATTGACAATGACAGATGTCCCCTGGGAGGGGGTCAAAATCTTCTCCAGTTAAAGACCGCTGTATTAGACTTTTTCTATGCATATACCTACATCTGCATATCAAAATATACATATATGGTTATTTTGAGGGTTTTTCTTTATTAAGGTATGATTGACAAATTAAAATGTATATATTTAGGGTATACAACATGAGTTTTTGTTTTATTTTATTTTGTTTTTTACAAATAAGAAAACTACAGTTCAGAAAAATATTGCATTTTGGACACCTGATTTCTTATTCAATGCTCTTTTAACACTGTCAATGGAAAAGCAGCCAAATTCTGTAAAATAATTTTAAAGAGGTTTAAAATTTGAGGACCATGACCTGAAGCCACACCCAAGAAGCCTTGAGCAAGTGGACTCGCTGTGGTTGGGTTACAGTTTGGTTTTATACATTTTAGGGAGATAGGGGTTACAGGTAAAGTCACAAATCAGTACATGGAAGGCATACATTGGCTTGGCCCAAAAAGGTAGGCCATCTTGAAGCGGGGGCTTACAGGTTATAGGTGGGTTTAAAAATTTTTTAGCTGACAATTGGCTGAAAGAGTTAGGCTTTCTCCAATGACCAGGAATCAGTGGAAAGGAATGTTTGAGTTCAGATAAGGGTCTTCTTTCATGTGATGTTACACCGGAATCAGGTCGGGAAGTAAACCTCATCATGAAAAGCTGTTTCACAAGCATTATCTGTTAGGGTGGACACGGCACAGGTGGAGAAAGATTTCTCATGCAGAAATTATGATATATACAAGTTAAAAGTTGATTTTACCCTTTAGAAGGACAGAGAGAATGAGAGAGAGAGAGGAGGGGGGGAAGAGAGCAGGGAGATGCGTGGCATCCCGAAGAAAGAGAAGGGAGGCCCAGTGACTTGCTGCTTTTATGGGGACAAGGAGAAAACCAGTAATTGTTGTGGAGTGATTAGCAGGTAGCTGCAAGACGTCAGGTTGTCCGTCTTTCTTGTTCCTTCTGTTCCGGGAGACTTGATTATCTCTGAAATGCAGTCAGGCCTATCCTGGGATGTGATTTTTTGTCCCTGAGATACAGATTTGGGCAGGAAAGGAAGGCCTGGAGTTTACCCCCTGCTGTCTATCTAGGAGTCTCCCAGGAACACCTTGAGGTGTAAAACAAATCCTAAAGGCTGAGAGCTGGGGAATGTAAACAGAGAGATTTACATTTCCTTCTGGCCGGCTCTTTCCAGAGGTTTGTGAAAACAGATTCCCAGCAGGGTGCCTTCCAGCAGAGACAGAGAGCAAGCTCATAGGATTGATCTTTAGCTGTTATTAGAAAATTACGGGATTAAATATTTTCCTGTTATTTCTGCAAGGCTGTCCTTACATTACCCTTTGTCAAGTCTGCTCCTGAACACTGCACTGAATTTAGAGGGCCCACATGCCCACAGGGCAGGGAATTAAGGGCAGTCTCTGGCCAACAGCCAGTAGGAACTGAAGCCTTCAATCCCTCAACCCTGCGGAACTGAAATTCTGCTAACAACAAGGTCTTTCCTCAACCAGGCTTCCTGTGGCCCAAGGCTATGAGATGTCTGGATTGCAGCCCCCTAAAGGGCCCTGACCAAAGGACGTGCTAATCTGTGCCTGGACTCCAGACCCAGAAACACTGTGAGACAAGAAATGTGTGTTGTTTTGAGCTGCTAAGTTTGTTGTAATTTTTATGCAGCAACGGATAACTATCACAGTTGTGAAAGCTCACCAATTTTGACAATCACTCAGAGCCAAAGCAGCCACCAATCGCTGAATTCCCCTTGTCAAGGAGGGCACTGTAATGTCATTCCACTGGCCAAGAGAACTCAAAACACAATTCCTGGGTTAAAAGGAACCACAGGAAACAAATAAAATCATCTCCACTACAAGCTGAGGCCTTTAGGATGTATGTGACCGATGTAAGCACTATCCTGAAGTGTGTTTTCACTCTAAAATATTTTCAGATCTGGAGTATAGCCATTCTCCTGGACTGTCACGGAGAACCCAGGGTTGATGGGTCACCAGGCTCCTTTTGGTTTCCATAATAAAAGCTTTCAGGGGAGGAATGCACTGTGGAGTGGGAGCTTCTATTGTCTTTGCAGAAAATTAGTTTCCTGGCAACTGGATACTTTGAAAGTATCTGGAGGTATTTGTGAGTCAGTTGATAGGAGCACATAAGGCCTGAATCACCACAATTTCAGGAATGGGTGTCACCAGATAAAAAATGCTCTTGAAAAACTGACGTCCCCACAGCAGGCATGAGGACCTCCCACACAGCCCTTACACTGAGGAGAAGTCTCCTTTAGCTCTAATTTACTCTCTTGTTTTATTATGAGCTATGCTCTTGCTTCAAGTTCCTTTAAGGAACACAGATCATTACTTTGACATTTAATAGTACTAATAAAATAGATAACAGCAGTCATTATTACTTTTTGATCACTTACTCAATGCCAGGCATTGTGTTAAATGACTGACATAGATTATTTCAGAAAACATCCTTTAAAAGGACTGTGGTTAATAATATTCATTGCTTATCATTTCACAGGGGAGGAAACTGGGGCTTATGGGTGAGACATGACTTGCCCAAAATCATACAGCTGCACAGAAGAGGGGCAGGGAATAAATACCCAAGTGAGGTCAACGAGCCATTTGGTAAATTCGGAATGGGCTCTATCTCATCACAAAATGAGAGAACTCTTGGGAGCTGGTGCCTGGTTTCCTCTGGACTTCCCCTCTATGTGCTGTTTCCCTTTGGGGATTTTCCTGTGTGTCCTTAATAAACTAACTGTGAGCCTAACAACTTCTGGGTCCATTGAGTCATTGAGGCTGAAGACAGTCTTGGGGACCCACAAATTCCACTCTTAGTTTTTTGGGTTTTTTTTTTTTTGGTCTTATTAGGGTCCTTCCTTGTAAATTTTATTGCATTTAATTAAGAATTATTGCTAAAAGAAGCAGCTGCAGATGGTCTTATTTTAAGTCAGAAAATTAAAACCAGTTATTCTTATCAGTCAATTTCAACAAAAGCACAGCCACATGCATTAGGATGTGATGGTTTTGAGATTATAATAATTTTTATGGCACTTCTAGGTCCTGTCAATGAAAGTTTTAAAAAATTTCAGAATATTAAGGGGGTACACAAGTTTTTGTTACATGGATACCCTGCATAATGCTTAAGTCAGGGCTTTTGGTGTAGCTGTCACCAGAATAGTGTTCATCGTACCCAAAAGGTAAGTTTTTATCCCCCAGTCCCCCAACCTCCCCCTCTTCTTGGTTTCTCATGTCCTTTGTGCCCATGTGTACCCATCATTTAGTTCCCACTTATTAGCGAGAACATATGGTTTGGTTTTCCATTCCTGAGATACTTCACTTAGGATAATGGTTTTCAGTTCCATCCAAATTGCTGTAAACTACTTTATTTTATTTCTTTTTACAGCTGAGTAGTACTTCATAGTATATATATGACACATTTTCTTTATCTACTCATGAATTGATGGGCACTTAGGTTGATTCCACATCTTTGCAATCGTGAATTGTGCTGTGATAAACATTCAAGTGCAGGTGTCTTTTTTATAAAATGACTTCTTTTCCTTTAGGTAGATACCCAGCAGTGGGATTGCCGGATTGAATGGTAAGTCTACATTTATTTCTTTGAGGAATCTCCATACTGCTTTCCACAGAGGTTGTACTAATTTGCAGTCCCACCAGCAGTGTATAAGCATTCCTTTCTCTCTGCATCCACACCAGCATCTATTGTTTTTTGACTTTTTAATAATGGCCATTCTGATAGGAGTAAGGTGGTATCTCATCGTAGTTTTAATTTGCATTTCCCTGATTATTAGTGATGTTGAGGATTTTTTCATATGTTTGTTGGCCACTTGTCTATCCTCCTTTGAAAAACTTCTGTTCATTTCTTTTGCCCACTTTTTGATGGGGTTGTTTGTTTCTTGCTGATTTGAGTTCTTTGTAAATTCTGGATATTATTAGTCCTTTGTCGGATGTATAGTTTACCAATATTTTCTTCCATTCTGCAGGTTGTCTATTCACTCTGTTGATTATTTCCTTTGCTGTGAGGAAGCTTTTAAATTTAATTAAATCCCATTTATTTATTTTTGTTGTTGCTGTCTTTGGGGTCTTAGTCATAAATTCTTTGCCTAGGTCAATGTCTAGAAGAGTTTTTCCTATGTTTTCTTCTAGAATTTTTGTGGTTTCATGCTTTACATTTAAGTCTTTTATCCATCTTGAATTAATGTTTGTGAGTGGTGAGAGATAGGGATTCTGTTTCATTCTTCTGCATGTGCCCATCAATTTTTCCCAGCTCCATTTATTGAATAGAGCTTCCTTTCCTCAGTGCATGTTGCTGTCTAAAGATCAGTTGGTTGTATGTAGATGGTTTATTTGTGGGTTTTCTATTCTATTCCCTTGGTCTATGTTTCTACTTTTATACCAGTACCATGCTGTTTTGCGAGGCCCACTGTGGGGCACACAGGGCTGGGGCAGGGTGGTGGAACTCCATGTGGTGGGCAGGAGCAGGGGGCTTGTTTCTCCACTTGGCTTGTAGGACCACCAGGGCATGACCTGGTGGTTGGCACGTGGGTCCACAGGGGAGTGGGCTTCTGCACAGCTGCACACGGGGCTGTGCACGGGGCTGAAGGGCTTGTTCCACAGGGGCGTGCAGGGCCATGGGGGCTGGGGAGCTGGGTGGCTGGGCTCTGTCCCCACACAGGTCCCACTGAGGCTGTTCCTGTGGGACCCCTTGAGATCTGTTGGCATTCCCTGGTGGTGGTATGGTGGGTGGTGGGGAGGCACTTGGCTCCCAGGTACAGGTCTGCGAGAGCATATGTTCTCCTTGCTCCTTCCCCAGCCTGGCAAGGAGTGATGTTGGGGAAGCTAGAGTAAAACATATCCCTGTGTAGACCAGGTGCTCCAGACCTGAGAGCTCAGAGTGGCATCAGCTGTGGCAACTTGGGAACCGAGGTCAGCCGGTCCCTGCTGAGCCTGCGCTCTGGTGCAACTTCACTATACAGTCTCCAAGCAGTTCCCTGATCAGTACGCAGGCCCACCATGGTGGGGTGGGGGGCTGCACCTCAAGTCGGGGTGTCTGCTGGGAGCACGGGCCCCTGGGGCTCTCTCCTTTATCTCCTCCCCACGTGTAGGGGTCTTCCCCGGGTACCTCAGGCTCTTGGCTAGTGGAACTCCCCATGTGCGTCTCATTCGTTCTGGGTGTCTCCTGTTGGTTCTCTGATGGTTTACAGTGCTTTCCCCTCGGGGGTCCATCGTAGGTGGGCATCTGTTAAGGCTTGCAGCTTTCATGCTCTCCTAGAGAGCAGCATGTTCGGGCTGCTTCTACTCCACCATCTTGGCCCTCCCCGGCTCTTAGTTAAATGCCCAAAAGAATTGAAAGCAGTGACTCAGATACTTTTACACAAATGTTCCTTGCAGTATTATTCACAAGAGCCGAAAGGTGGAAATAACCCAAGTTCCCATCAATTGATGAATGGCTAAACAAACTGGTATATACATACGATGAAATATTTTTCAGCCACAAAAAGGAATGATGTTCTGAAACATGTGACAACATAGATGAACCTGAAAACATTGTGCTAAGTGAAAGAAGCCAGACACCAAAGGTCACATATTGTATGGTTCCACTTACCTGAGCTACATATACTAGGCACATTCATAGAGACATAAAGTAGAACAGAGGTGACTAGGGGCTGGTGGGGGAGAGGAAGAATGGGGTGTTATTATTTAATGGGTGCTGTTCAGGATTATGAAAAAATTTTGGAAATAGTGGTGATGGCTCCACAACATTGTACATGTAGTTAATGTTACTGAACTCTACACTTAAAAAATAGTTACAATGGCAAATGTTATGTTATATATATTTTACCACAGTTATAAAAAAGATAAGTACAAAACAGCATACACTCAAATCCTAACTATGCACAGTCCATTCCCTAACCTTTTAAGGAGAGCGTGCCTTGAAAGCTTGCCTTTGTACTCTCTCAAATACTGTTGGTAGAAAGGCAAATTGGTAAAAACCTTTCGGTTGGGCAAAAACCAAAAAGCCCAGGTGTTGCCTTGGGTTTTTGTTTTCTCTTCCAGTTTGGAGGAGAAAAGGCTCAAACATTCCCAAAGGTGAACTTTGGGTGAGCCAAAAATGTTAAAAGGGGTCTCTGACCTGTGTTGCTCTCTTCTACAAAAAATGAAATCAGGTACTAGGGCTGGAGCAAAGCTTTAGATAAACCAGGAAAAAAGAAAAGAAAGGAAAAACCCATTTCAGATGCCGCTACAGCCTCCCTCTCCCCCACTCTAGGTGTTTCTTGGCAGCTAAAATGTCAACTCTGTTAATGCTAAATCTGCTGCGGGGGTTCGAGTAAACTTGCAATGGAATAGGAATTAAAAAGCAACAACAACAACAGAAAACAATTCGCAATGGAATGGGAATTTTAAAATATTGGCTTTGTGTTTAACGGCTACTGCATCTGGATATATGATAAAAACTTATGTTCTATCCTGTAATGTCATAAATGTCAGAGGGATCATCCTGATTAGCTACTAAAGCAAAACAAACCTCAGAATGGTACGCAGCTTCCTTGCTTTTTGCTGGTGGTGAGGGAATTGAAATGTAAAGTCTTCGCTTATTGAACACAAGTTCCCATAACTGATGATTTTTGGCGTAATTTTTGCCTATTGGAGCCTCTGAGAAAAGAGGGACAACATGAAAAGAGAGGCAATCTCTAACTGGAGATACATTTTTGGAATTTTATAAAGCAGTTTTTAGTTACTGAGGAGCTCTTGTAAAATCAGATGCCTGCTCCTTGGAGGCTGATAGTTTTCTGGTCTCTGCGCATATTTTCGTATGAGTTAATTTGGACTCTAAGAATAACACATTACACAGGGCTTAGGAAAGCCTTGCTTATCACTTGGACCTGGAACACAGCTGCCTGGCTCTGCAGGACTTTGGCTTTGCTACGGCAGGACAAAAGCCACTGGCTTGTTTGGGGGAATCCTAATTCCTGGGTCATAATTGCCTGGGCCTAACTCTGAGACAAAACCTGATACTATGTGCTGCAGGCTATTCTGGCCTCAGCACAAACTGTGCTGATCTAAAAGCTCCAAGGGCTCGATAAACAGAGCTCGGACTCTGGCGTCATTGCAGAGTTAGGACATGCCTGCGTGGGGCCATAGACTATGCAAACATCAGGGACGCTGGCTGGACTGTCTGCGTTACACATACATGCCTAAAGGGCTTGTTCTCTAATGGAACCATCTGCAATTAGGCTTCTGATCAGCTTTGTATTTCTGACACAAAAACTAACTGCATTCCTGACTTGTGAGTTCTGCCAAAAACTACAAGTTTGGGGCGGACATATCACATGAAACGTGAACTCCTCACCCTCTCCTGACAGATTGGACTCTTGACCCCCCCCTTGGGGTATGTCTCATTACTGTCTGTTGATTATATTTGGCTTTCTGGATTAGTTGCAATTTGCTACAAGAGACTGATAAACTGACTCAACATTCCTCCTATTTCTCCTGGTACACACACTTTACTAAAGCGAGTTGATCATTAAGAGCAGCTACTCTCCAGAAAGATACTAGTCTTTTCTAGGCTGCTCACTGGATAAATCATTAGGACAAAAGGTGTGGGAAGGTATGTAAACCCATTTTGAAATTTTTGGAAACTCAAGATTTTGTCCTAATTCCTGAATATGATGTATCTTTTTAGTTAAGTAGCATCATAATATTTTTACTGTGACAATGTTTTTTATTCCTTTTGCACACAGCCCTGCCTGGATGAGGGTAGGAGATGACTGACAGGGTATAAAGTTATGATTGCTGAAAAGGACTCACTGATTTTGCAACAACAGGAAAAAAACCCAAAATCCCAGATCTGGAAGGTACAGGAAGCGGGAGGGCATTAATGATCTTTGTTTTTCAAAACTGTTTCTGAAAGCTTTCCCTTCCTGTGGAAGACAAAACTCCCTGTGCTGCCTTCCCTAGAGGCAGAATGTTTTGAATTCAGATGGACTGCAAAAGTGAGAACATACCAGAGCCGACTTTGTCAAAGAAAAGCAGAGTCAGACAGAAGCTAAAGCAGGGAAGGCAAATCGTATTCAGGAATTACTGCAATAGGGGAAGAGAGACCTCAGTACAGAACTGGGCTCCATTCTGCACAGGACAAGCACAAGCGGGGATTTATAGCCAAGGGACAGTGTGGGGGTCAGTGAACAGAAAATTACTAAGAGGAACCATCAGGGGTAAGGGAGATTCTGGCTAACCCAGCTTAGTAGGTTTTTCTGAGGGCAGGCCAGGGTGACAGAATATTGAGGGTGGGGGGATGAGGACCTTGATCAGGTAATGAGGATGGTCAGAGACCAAGGTTGGGGAGGATTCTGGCTGAAGTGACTCAGTAGGAGACTTCAATAAGCAGGCCAAGGACAGAGCCCACGGTTGGTAACTTAAGGGCTTAGAGAAGCCTGACTAGTGTGAGCTTAGTGACGTTCCAGTCTTGACATCAGGTGACTGCATCTTGGGCTACTGACTCCATGTTGAACAGCTGATCAACTTTGAGACTCACAAAGGAACCATGAAAAACATTTCCTTCGCAAACAACCATGTTCTCAACAATACAGAATTGAGGAAAACTAGTCCTAATCCTTTACAAACACTCTGTGTATAGATTTTTCCTGACTGACACAAATGCACTCTTCTACTAACGATGAAAGACTTCTTTGTTTAATCCAGCAATGAAATAATCTGACGAACAATTTATGTTGTGAACTAAAATAAAATCCTAACACCCCACACCCACCCCACTGACTGACCACATCCCCTCTCAGTCAAGGGGACCCTGGAGAAGCCCTAAAACTGAGTTCCCAGGGATAATTAATGGGATGGAAGGTCGGACAAGCATCATTTTACCCCCTCCCTTGCTAATGGCCATCAGGCTTTTTTCCCTAAGGGCCAGACCAGCATTCTTTTCTGATAAAAGACCACTAACCATGAAGTGGTTTTAAACAGTCTACAGAGCATGCACAGAAAGGGTTCTTCGTGTCCTTGTTTCACCTTTTTGAGGTAGAGGGTGGCCATTTCTGAACATGGACCCCACAAAAGGGCAGAAAGCTCCATAGTACAGGTGCATGTTTCTCTTTTCATAAATATTCATGACTCCTCCTACAGCTTGTTAAATATGTATATTTGGCCATCCTGCTCAGGATAAATTTCTGTTCCCATTGTCCCTGCCTCAAACAAAGCACATGTTCCTGGCTTGTGGCCCAGAGCCCTGCTTTCTAGCCTGCTGGAATAGCTTACCTGAAGGCTGCAACACTTTATGAGATATAAAGCTCTCCTTTCCAAATTATGAACCTTGTTATTTCTTCAGTTAACAATGCAATCTAAAAAAGTTTCTATAAATGTAAGCCCCCTCACCCCTTTCAGGGGCTATAGTCTCTGACTGCTACCTGGGTTGCAACCCCCATTCCTGAGTAAACACTCATTTGCTTCTAACCTATTGATTCCTCCTTTTTAAAGGGTTAACAGTTGGTGTCACAGGTAGAAACGAAAAATGACATTTACCTCTGTGGCTCTGGTCTTCAACATCTGTGAGGTACTCACTAAAAGCCTTTTGTGCTTTGGGATCTCAGTGCCCACTGGAACCAGGAGCCATGGTTGAGATCTTTGTCTTTGTTCAGGATTTGTTAGTAGGCCTCCTGTCTGCTGTTTTGTTTTAAGTTCAGACAAGGTAAGAGTGGGAGTCTTTGCTTCTAAGCAAATTGAAAGCTCCCTCCTTGCCCCCACCACCAGCTGGTTAGTGTGTAAACATTATGGGCCTTCTTGTTTGTTTTTATCTAAATGGAATAATTTGACTAACAATAGTTGGGAATTACAACAGCCCCTTGGTGCTTATTTAACCTTTCCAAACTTATTTTTTAAGAGAACACTTTGAAAATAAAAAGGGTTGCACCTTCCCGTATGAGTGGGAGGCATACTTTAATTACCATTCAGAAGTTACAAAAAAAGAACCATGAATCTAGTGTCTCTCCAAGACACTGTTTCTAAATTAGCAAAAAAAAAAAAAAAAGATTTAAAATTAAAATCTTCAGAGGGCTGAACATGGTGGTGCTGCCTGTAGTCCTGGCTACTCAGGAGGCTGAGGCATGGGATCACTTTATGCCAGGAGTTAGTCCAGCTGGGCAACATAGCAAGACCCCTGGGGATCTTTGGGTAATGTCCACTCTCAACCTGCTCCTTATATCTGTCACTGGCAGAACTTCATTTGCAAACTCTGACATTCCTATTCCCTCCCCTCTATAGCTGAACCTAAACTTGGACAGTCAGCCCCCATGGTGGCCTTTCCTGCCCCTGCCCCAATTCCTACATGCCCCTTCTCATACCCCCCCAAAACAAAGGTTATTTACTGGGGGCATCTTAAACTCCCTGGTCCCGTTCTGAGTTGCTTGTGATAGCCAAAGAATTTCCCAGGGTGACTGAGGACCCCCTCGGATTTGCTGAGGAATTCTCAGCACTCTGCACAAGTCATGTCCCTGGATTTTTCAATTTATATGAGTTAATACATTTGCTGATGGGGTCGGGATGAGCGAGCAAACCACTGTGCAAAACCAGCAGGATGGGAGACTCCTTCTAATGATTTAAATCAAAATCTGCCCCAAGAGATAGAGAAAAAGCCAAAGAATTGGCTGACAAATTAATTAAAGCTATTTCCATGGCTTTCCTAAAGCCAGCGGATTAGAATAAAATTTAGGCTTGAATCAAAGAGATGATTCAAGAGTAAATTTACAAAGTAATTTACAAAGAGTAAAACTTTGTCTTACTCAGAATTGTGAACTAGTTCATGATTATTATTACAGACTAGAAGGTAGTATTTAAAGAAAATTCTGGTCTCCCAAAGAACAGACTGATGCTACTAAAGTAGTTCTTAACTCCATGTTTGTCAATGGTCTTCGTGGACATGTAGCCATATTCGTTAAGAGATCACAGCTAAATTGATAAATACTCCAGACTGGGTAAATTTGGCTAATCAATTGTCTGAACTTTAAATAGGACCCAGACATCAAAAGCCAAACTGGCCAGGCATGGTGGCTCATGCCTGTAATCCCAGCACTTTGGGAGGCTGATCTGGGAGGATTGCTTGAGGCCAGGTTTGAAACCAGCCTGGGTAACATAGTGAGACTCCCATACCTACAAAAAATGAAACAATAAAAGTTAGCCAGGTGTGGTGGCACGTGCCTGTAGTCCCAGCTACTTGGGAGGCTGAGGTGGGATGATCGTTTGAGCCCAGGAGTTCGAAGGTGCGGTGACAGGATTGTGCTTCTGCACTCCAGCCTAGGCAACACAGCAATACCCCGTCTCTAGGGAAAGAAAAAAAAGCTAAACTGATAATAGATTTACAGTTACAACAATTATGCAGTAATACAGGCTCCCAAAATTCTTTTAAAGAACTCTATAACTATAACACTGGGTTAAATATTGCAAAAAGTTAAAAGCCAAATTGGCATCTGAAAACACTTTCAGACCCTCAGCTCCCCTCATTAAAAGACCAAGAAGATTCTGAATGACAAGGCACAGAGGAAAGCAACGGGCTTTTCCTATACTACCCTTGAGCTCTGAAAGAGCTACTAATAAGGAATAATGCAAAGGTTTTAATACTTGTTGACGCTGGAGCAACCCCATCAGTCTTAAACCCCACTGCGATTAATTGCCAGTTGCCTCCAAATGTAGGAACTTTCCCCATGGTGGAGGTCTCAAATTCCAATATTAAAGATCCTTTATCTACTCCTTTGCCTGTTCAATCACAAAATTTATGTCTTGATCATTCCTTTTTACTGGGACCCAATGCACAAACCCACCTGATGAGTAGGGACCTTCTAATTAAAATACAAGCTCCTGTCTTCTTTTCTCAAAAGAGGGAACTTTGTCTTACTCAGAATTCTCAATCTCATCAGAGGAATCGGAAGCTTTTTCAACAATGATTGATGCATATCCTTCTAAGTTAGCTACTGGTACGCTGGACTTGTCTTCAGTTCCAGATGTCCTCTGGGCAATGGATAATATGGACACTGGATTGATTAAATCATCTAAGCCCGTAAGAGTCCAGTTAGAACCTAAAAAGCCTTTACTCTCTGTTTCTCATCCTCATTCACAACAGGCCATAAAGGATATAACACCTATCATGGAAGACTGTTTAAAAGGAGGACTGATTAGATCCTGTACTAGTATCTGTAACACTCCGATTCTCCCAGCCAAAAAGCCTAGAAATAGACAATGGTGTTCTGTCCAAGATCTTAGAGGCATCGATAATATAGTAATGCCCTGTCACCCTGTTGTGCCAAATCCCCATATCCAGTTGTCTTCTATTCATCCAGATAACACTTTCTTTTCTGTGTAGTGCCGCCTTTAGCACACCAGTTCATGAAGAGAGCCAATTTTTGTTTGCCATTACATGGAAAAAATCAACAATATACCTGTATAGCAATGCCTCAGGTCTATACTGAAAGGCCTACATAATTTTCTCAGATCCTTACCAAAGATTTTAGAGACCTTTTTTTTAAACTTGGGTCTTCTTTATGACAATATGTCGACCTTTTAGTGTATTCTTCTTCTGCTGACAGATCCTGTAAGGACACCCTTATATCACTAATCTTGCTAACTGAATATGGACATACAGTGAGTAAGGAAAAACTACAAACTACACAACTTATAGTTAAGTTTTTAGGACAGGTAATCTCTGCTAAAGGAAAGAAATAAGACCCAGAGAGAATAAAAGGGATCCAGCAATTCCCAAAATCTAAAAATCCTTGACAGTTACGAGGTTTCTTGGGATTGGTTGGATATTGCCAGCAGTGGATACCTGTGTTTTCTGTTTTAGCTAAACCCCTTCAAACCGCATTAAAAGTAACTCTTGATAAAATAGAATGGACACCAGAAATAGAGGAAGCTTTTGTAAAAATAAAAGCATCCCTCAGCTCTCCTTCTGCTTCAGGACATTCTAACCACGATTTAGAATTTAATTTACATGTATATGAAAAGGAGGGATGTGCTGTGAATAATTCATCCCAGAAGCAGAGCCAGAGACCTCTTGCCTACTTCAGTCAGAAACTTGACCCAGTTGCTCAAGCCCTTCGTCCCTGTCTTCAGGCGGTCTCTGCCACTTACTTTATGGTCAAGACAGCACCCGAGATAGTTTTGCATAACTCTTTAAACCTTTATGTCCCACATGCTGTTGAGACTCAAATTCCCACCGTATTCAGCATCTATCTACAAGCTGCTGCCTCACACAATAGGAGCTTATTTTTCTCTCCCCCCAATAGTCTTTAAAACCAGCAATCTTAATCCTGCTGCCTTTTTACCATCTGAATTACATGGCCCCTCAGAACGTGGTTGTACAGCCTGTACCGATTTTGTAACTATACCAAGACCTGCTTTAAAAAATCACCTCTTAAAAATACTGATTTTGAACGGTATACACTTGGCTCCAGACCTAAAAAAAAAAAAAGATGGAGATTTCCAAACTGTGTATGCTATAGCCCCAGAATGTGAAGTTGACACAGAATGCTTCCTTCACATGTGAGTGCTCAGCAAACTCAACTGCGTGCAATGATTAGAGTCCGCACTCTGGCCAGAAGACACACTTGTAAACATAGATACAGACAGCAGATACGCCTTTGGTGTTGTCTGTGATTTTGGAATGCTTTGGAAATGAAGAGGTTTCTTAACTTTATCCAGAAACTACATAAGAAATGATGCTGTAGTTAATGAATTTCTATATGCCATTCAATTGCCTAAGGAAGTGACTGTAATTAAGGTACCAGCCCACTGCACTAAAGATACCGAAGAGGTAAAAGGAAAAGCATTAGCCAATCACTTGGCTAAGGGAGCAGCTATCAGTCCTGGTTTTGCTGTAAACCAAGTACAAATGTGTGCTGCCATGACCCCCTCGGAATCCTCTATCATTGTGCTGCCTGAGGGATCCATGGAAGATACAACAAGATGTGTACAACGTGTGTCAGTCAATTAAATTAATAAATAGAAAGAATAAGACTACTATTTAGATACGCAAAGGTCTAAAGGTCCCTTGGAAAGCCTATATTACCCAAAACTTTACCAAAGTTTTTGTTAGAAAAACTTCATGATTTAATTCACTGGGAAGCTGATACAATGATTGAATACACAAAACAATATTGGTAGGGAAAATTTTGTTCTGAGGCAGAACGGGCATATAAATGCATGCATGACCTGTCTAAAGTTCAGTCTGGGAAAACCCATAAGACATTGGGGGGGGTGGAATTTGACCTTCTTGAAGCCCCCTTTGAAGTACGGCAAATGGATTTTATGCAGTTACCTCTGCCCTAAGTTTACAAATATGTTTTGGTTATGGTCTGCATGTATTCAAATTGGGTAGACGCCTCATCAAGCAACTGCTATGGCAGCAGCGAAAGTGTCACTAGAAAACATAATACCTACTTGGGGTATTCCTAAAGAGCTACACAGTGACCAGGGTATTCATGTAATTGAATAGACTCTCCAACTTATCTGCAAGGCATGGCCTGCATTTCAGCACTTTCATTGTGCATACCACCCCTCGACCTTCAGGCCTCATTGAAAGAACTAATGCAGTCACAAAAACCCAATTGGGAAAATATATGGATGTTTTTAAATTGCCTTGGCCAGATTGTTTATCATTAGTATTAATGAATCTAACAGCTACCCCATTAAAAAAATACCACCTGTCTCCTTTTGAGATAGTTACTTGCAGACCTCTGCCGTCACCCATGGTTCATTCTGAGTCTCTTCTTGTAAAATGACCAATACCTCAAAACTGCAAGGGACTAATCACCCAAGTAAATTGTAAGTCAACTTGTAAAAGATGCCTTTTTGAAAGAGGTTCCTGGAGATAAGGACACAATATCTCTCCAACTGGGAGACTTTGTTTATAAGAAGTGCTGTACATACAAACATTCTTCGGCATCTTGATGGAACAGGCTTTATCAAGCCTTGCTAACTAATCCTCGTACTGCTAAATTACAGGGAATAGGTTCCTGGATCCATGTTTCACAACTGAAGAAAGCACATGGATATCAACTTCAACTGGAGACCTGACTCTGCAACGTACCAAATCCTCAAAGTGACCGGCTGTATAGTATGATAAGCTGAAAACTTGCTGACGACATTGTGCTAACTCTTGAAATTTACTTGAGATTTTTGCTGCATATTTGTTAGAATAGACATGAATGTGTTATTAATCTCGTTAACTAATTACATCAGTTGTAAATGCTTGGAGTGAAAATGCCATAATTAAGTTGTCCAATGCTGTCACATACAGTGGTAATTTGTCCAATTATTGAATCTGCCATGGTCACTATAAAACTTTGTCCTTCCCTTATGACCTATGGGTAACCCAGATAATGAGCTATTTGGAAATTCCCAATGCCACAGTAGAACCAATATACGCAAACTTTACTTATTATCAGGTCACATAAAGGGAAACTATAACCAAAACCCACCCTGTTTCAATTTGGCCCTATCCTCATTAGCATGGAAAAAGAATACTTGCTGCTATAACTCAAGAACTAAAGAATCTTGCTTCTCAGCAGGCAACACAATGAACCGGTATATTTGTAATTTTGGTTTTGCAAATGCTAATAAAATCTGATCTTTGTATAATTCTTCCCACTTTAAAAACTGGCTAATAACAGCAAATCAGACTATACTTCACCATGAATCCTACAAAAGTGGTACAAGCTTGTGTGCTCCACCAGGATATACTTTCTGTCTGTGGATGGGGACCAAAACCTTTTAAAGGCTGGAGAAGAAAATTCTTTGACTCCTGGTCATTAAAAAGTCAGTGCACTTTGGCTGTTCATGTTACCAGGATCTCTAGCCACCTTCTAAATAATATCCTGTCTTGTCAGAAGGGCTATATTTCTCCCACTTCAAAAGGGAAACTCCTAGAAGACCCAGTGGCATAAATGTCACCTTTTACTCAATTTGTTAGTGTTTTTCTTCCCTGAAGTGGAGCATGGAGAAATATGATAATGATTACTAATCTCTCTCAAACTAGCTGATTCAACTGTCAAAATGATTGCCACTGGGCAACAATATTTAAATTTATTAGCAAGAATTGTATTAGATAACAGAATTGCTCTAGATTATCTGTTAGCAGAACAGGAAGGTGTTTGTGCAATAGGTAACACGTCATCTTGTACTTGGTTAAAGGCCTCGCGAGTAGTTGAAACTAAGCTTGATAAAATTAGAGTTCAGGCAAACTGACTGTGGAAAGTGCTGTCAGGTAGAGGGAGGAAAAGAAAGAGACAGAAGGTGGCTTCGGCGGGCAAAGACAGGTTTTAATGATGAAACCTGAGGACGGCCTTTGTCCGAAACAGACAGAGACCCCGGCTCTTACAGGCTGAGGGGTTTTAAGGGCTCTCGGTTGGACTCTCAAGGGGGCAGGGCTGAATTCTCGAGGGTTTTGAGAGGGGCTGATCCTCCGTGGGCATAAGGAGGGGCTTAGTCAGCCGGGTCAAAGATGGGCGGGAGGGGGTTTTCATTAAGGAGGGAGGCTTGACGGGGTTACCTTCTTGACAAAGGGAGGGGGAGTTCTTCCTGGAACAGCTGCCAGTCTCTGCTGGCTCCATCCCAGCCTTGTAATTCAGAGTTATCTTCACAACCTCTGGAGTCTCCGGGGGCCCTTATCTGACTTCTTCATCTACCCCATTCTCCTCCATACATTTTTCGAATTCCCACCCTGAGTAAGCCCAACAAGTGCCATCCATAAATGAACCATCTTTTGACTTATTTAGTTGATTACCAGAAAAGACACGTTCCTGGATCAGATCCCTATTACAAGTTGGTATTATGATAACATTATCATTTCTGGTAATTTTCTTGAAATATAAATGTTTGTCTCAATGCCTAGAATGAGCCCTGACACCACCCACTTGCCTGGTTTTGGCCCAGATTCTTGTAATCTATTCTGGACATCCAAAAGAAACCTATGGCCCCTGGAATGGTAAGCTTGTCTGTGAGTCTGTGAAATAGCTCATGAATTCCCACTCTGGGGGCCACGAGAGACCCACAGCAGATATCCTCACTTCACCCTGGCTTTGTGGGACAAGATAGAACCAATGCACAACTAAGTTCACCTCAGCACTGAGGGACCTATGGGGATCACAAATATCCTCTTAGGAGAAATATCTCGATTGAAAGGAGGAAATGTGAGTTTGTCAGTGTTCCAGGCTTGACATCAGTGACTCCTTCTTGGGCTACTGACTCCATGTTTAACAGCTAATCAACTTTGAGACCCACAAAAGAACTGTGAAAAACATTTCTTTCACAAACAACTGTGTTCTTAATAATATAAAATACAAAGAAAACTGGTCCTAATCTTTACACTCTGTTTATAGATTTTTCCTGACTGACTGAGTGCAAATGCACTCTTCTAATGATCAAAGACTTCTTTGTTTAATCCACCAATAAAATAATATGACAATTTATGTACTCTAAATGTTTCTATAAATGTAAGCCCCCTTTGCCCTTCTTGGCTGGTACAATGTCTGACTGCTGTCTGGGTCCCACCGCCCATTCCTGAGTAAATGCTTATTTGCCTCTGACCTGTTGATTCCTTTTTTTTTAGGTTTAATACTAGAGAGGTTTCAAGGAAAGAGTCTTTGTAACTATAAGACAGGGGGAGTGACCCCAGCTTCTGCATTTTTAATGCAAAACACCTCCAGAATGTCTACACCCTTGAGGTGAGTAAATTGCTGTCACAGCCAAACAAAACTGTTTGGAATGGTTGTGACTGCCTTCCTGCAGCCCTTCTAAGACCAAGGACTCATATAAACATTTCAGACTGACCTGGAAATCCTGCAGCAGGATGAGGACTGAACTTTGATCTTTTTCTTTTGCCCAAATTCCTTTCTAAGGGACCTGGTGAACCACACCTACAAATGATAAAATCTCACTACACAGGTTTTGTTAATCCAATATAATGTGGCTTACTTCCCAACCTGATTCTGGTGTAGCGTCAACAGAAAGATAGAAGATCCTTATCTTGACTCAAGAGATCCTCCTGTGTGGACCTCCCGGAGTGCTCAAACCCTTATCTTAATTTCAGCATTTCCATTCTTCCTGTCTTTTAGACAAAGCCTAACTCCTTCAGCCAATTGTCAACTAAAGAATCCCAAAACCCACCTGTGACTTGTAAGCCCCCGCTTCGAGATGTCCTGCCTTTTTCGGGCCAAACCAATGTATGCCTTCCGTGTATTGATTTTTGGCTTTACGTGTAATTCCTGTCTCCCTGAAATGTATAAAGCCAAACTGTAACCCAACCACAGCGAGTCCATTTGCTCAAGGCTTCTTTGGCATGGCTCCGGGCCATGGTCCTTAAATTTGGCTCAGAATTGTCGACAGAAAAGAAGCCAAACTTTGTAAAATAATTTTAAAGAGGTTTAAAGAAATGAACATCATCTTTTGACTTTTGGGACACTGGATCAAAGTTTGAGAAGCCTGGCTGCCAGAAGAGCACACACAGCCCAGGAAGACAAGTGGGGACAGACTCTTTAGTGTAAAGCACATCATGTCTCCCCTTCTGGGTATCCTGAGTTTACCTCTGTTTATAAGAAAGTGATCAGGGTCTCACAAAATTATTTTGAACTAGTAGTTCTAAAACTTGCTCTCCTGAAAGGTAAATGGAAACTAGTACATCATTTCAAGGCAAGAATGAAAAGTTGAGTGGAAGACACAGGCAAACTATACACACGCCTGGGGATATGGGAGGTGGACAAACAAGACTGTTCACAAATATATTTTCATCACTCAAAATATAGTCTTGGGTCTAGGTATAACAAATGCAGGTGACTGCATTTGAGCCCTGCTAGAACATGAAACAACTTATCAGGATTCAGCTTGGTGGAACAACATTAGAAATCTACTGCACGGTGTGAAAGGAGGTTTAAAGCTAGTTCCCATCTACTTTCTATTCTCACTGCCTCTGCCCTGCCATCACTTACATACCAATTCCAATGAGCATGTTTATTTTCTTCTATTTTCTGAACACTCTGGATTTTCCCTCCTTTGAATAATTGCTTATTCTGTCCTCTCAATCAGAGATACTTTGTTCATTTCTTTACCCTTTTGTCTCCTTTAAAATGAACCATGATATGGGAATGTAAATTAGAACAACCTCTACAGAAAACAGTGTGGGGATTTCTCAAAGGACTAAAATATAATAGACTGAAAATAAAGGGATGGAAAAAGGTATTCCATACAAATGAAAACCAAAAAAGGGTAGGAGTAGCTATACTTCTACCAGATAAAAGATTTCAAGACAAAAACTGTAAAAAGAGACAAAGAAGGTCATTATATAATGATAAAGGGGTCAATTCAGCAAAAGGATATAACAATTCTAAATATTTACATACCCAACACTGGAACACCCAGATATATAAAGAAAATGTTACCACAGCTAAAGAGAGAGATAGACCCCAATACAATGATCACTGAAGACCTCAATACTCCACTTTTAGCAT
Source organism: Daubentonia madagascariensis (assembly GCA_023783475.1). Taxonomy (NCBI): domain Eukaryota; kingdom Metazoa; phylum Chordata; class Mammalia; order Primates; family Daubentoniidae; genus Daubentonia; species Daubentonia madagascariensis. The sequence goes on from JAKFHU010002184.1 coordinate 269,137, forward strand.
TGGAGCAGATCATCTGCACAGAAAAGCAACAAAGAAATTGGGCTTTCCTGTAAGATCTGGAACAAGACAAGGATGCTCACTTTCACCACTGTTATTCAATATAGTACTGGAAATTCTAGCTGGAGGAATCGGACAAGAAAAAGAAATAAAGGGCATCCAAATTAGAAGGGAAGAAATCAAATTATCCTTGTTGGCAAATGATTTGATATTACATCTCGAGAGACCTAAAGACTCCACAAGAAATCTAGGAGAGCTTATAAACAAATTCAGTAAAGTTGCAGGATAAAAAAATCAACATACAAAAATCAGTAGCATTTCTATATGCCAACAGTAAACAATCTGAAAAAATAACCAAGAAAATAATTCCATTTACAATAGCTATAAATAAAACAAAATGCCTAGGGAACTTAACTAATGAGGTGAAAAATCTCTACAATGAAAACTATAAAACATTGTTGAAAGAAATTGAAGAGACACAAAAAAATGGAAAGATACTCCATGATCATAGATTAGAAGAATCAATGTTGTTAAAATGTCCATATTACCCAAAGCAATCTACAGATTCAATGCAATCTCCATCAAAATACCAATGACATTCTTCACAGAAATTGAAAAAATAATCCTAAAATTTATATGGAACCACAAAACACCTGAATAGCCAAAGCCATCTTGAGCAAAAAGAACAAAACTGGAGGAATCACATCACCTGATTTCAAATTATACTACAGCACTATAGACCAGTGGAACAGATTAGAGAAATAAATCCACACATCTATAGTGAGCTTATCTTTGATAAAGGTGTCAAGAACATACAGTGGAGAAAGGACAGTCTCTTCAATAAATGGTGCTGGGAAAACTGGATACCCATATGCAGAAGAATGAAACTAGGCCCTTATCCCTCACTGTATACAAAAATCAAATCAAAATGGATTAAAAACTTAAATCTAAGACCTGAAACTATGAAACTACTAAAAGAAAATACTGGGGAAATGCTTCAGGATATTGGTCTGGGAAAGGACTTCTTGAATAATACCCCCAAAAGCCAGGAAACCAAAGCAAAATTGGATAAATGAGATCACATCAAGCTAAAAAGCTTCCGCACAGCACAGGAAACAATCAACAAAGTGAAGAGATAACCCATAGAACAGGAGAAAATATCTGCAAACTACCCATCTGACAAAGGATTAATAACTACTCCAACTACTCAACAGGAAAAAATAAAATAATCCAATTAAAAAATGGGCAAAGAATCTGAATAGACGTTTCTCAAAAGAAGACATACAAATGGCCAACAGGTATATGAAAAATGCTCAACACCATTAGTCATCAGAGAAGTGCAAATCAAAACCACAATGAGATATCACCTCACTCTAGTTAAAATGGCTTTTATCAAAAAGACAGGCAATAGCAAATGCTGGCGAGGATGTGAAGAAAGGGGAACCCTTGTACACTGCTGGTGGGAATGTAAATTAGTGCAACCAACTATGGAAAATAGTATGGAGGTTCCTCAAAAAACTAAAAATAGAACTGCCATATGACCCAGCAATTCCACTGCTGGGTATATATCCAAAGGAGGAGAATTCGGTATATCTAAAAGATATCTGCACTCCCATGTTTATTGCAGCACTATTCACAATAGCCAAGATTTGGAATCAATCTAAGTGTCCATCAGTGAATGAATGGATAAAGAAATTGTGGTACATATACACAATGGAATATTATATGGCCACAAAAAAGAATGAAATCCTGCCGTTTGCAACAACATGGATGGAACTTGAAAACATCATGTTAAGTGAAAGAAGCCAAGCAAAGAAAGACAAATCTTGCATGTTCTCACTCATATGTGGGAGCTAAATATTAAAAACAATTGATCTCATGGAGATAGAGAGTAGAATGATGATTACCAGAGGCTGGGAAGGGTAGCAGGGAGTGGGGAATAAAGTGGGGATGGTTAATGGGTACAAAAATATAGTTAGATATTTAGATAGAATGAACAATATGTGACAGTACAACCAAGTGACTACAATCAACAAAAGTTAGGGTATGCTTTAAAATAACTAAAAGAGTGGAATTGGAACTTTCCTAATACATAAATGATAAATGCCTGAGGCGATGGATACCCCAATTACCATGATTTGATTTATTCACATTGTATGCCTGTATCAAAACATCACACATACCCTATAAAGACATATTAATACAACCATTATGTACCCATAATAATTTTTTAAAATTCTGCTGTAAAAAAAAGAGTAGACCTACCATTCGATTCAGCTATCCCACTACTAGGTATCTACCTAACTGAAATGAAGTCATATAAAAAAAGACACATGCACTGGTATGTTTATTACAGCACAATTCACAATCACAAAGATATGGAATTAACCTAAGTGCCCACCAACCAATGAGTGGATAAAGAAAATGTGGTATATATACACATGGAATACTGCTCAGCCATAAAAAGGAACAAACTTACGTCTTTTCAGAAACTTGGATAGAACTGGAGGCCATTATCCTAAGTGAGGTAACTCCGTAACAGAAAACCAAAAACTGCATGTTCTCACTTATAAGTGGAAGCTAGGCTATGGGGATGCAGGGGCATACAGGGTGGTATAATGGACATTGGAGACTCAAAAGGTGGGAGGGTGGATGAAGGGGTGAGAGATGAAAAATGACCTATTGGGTACAATGTACACTATTAGGGTGATGGGCACACTAAAAGCCCAGACTTCACCACTATACAATTTATCCATGTAACCAGAAACCACTTATACCCCTTAATCTATTCAAATTTTTAAAAATGAACCACAACAAAATACAGAACAGGATAAGTGCTAAAAATAGATCCAAGATGTGCTTGTGGCATATGGTAAAAAAAGGATTTATTATACGCAGCAGTGAGGAATTAAAGATATATTCCACAAGTAGATACTATACAAAAAAGTCTTCGCAAATCTGAGGGTTGTGGAGGTAGCGCCCCAGCTGAAGGAACATCATAAGCAAAGAGATGAGGCAGTGGAACTCACACTTATTGACACTACATGCCAGGAATTATCCTAGATACTTGCTATTTGCCATTGCATTTAATCTCTCAACCATTAAAGTAATCATCCTCGTGATGTATGACAAAACCAAGGCTCAATAGTTTTCATGCAAGCACAGCTCATGCCATAATTGTGATTTCAACCCTTGCCTTTCTAGCCCCAAAGTCCCTGTAATGCCAACCTACTTGCCAAAGATAATGCAAACTTAAGGTCATCCCAGCAAATGGTGAGTAGCTGAGTGTGTTTCATGTGTGAGGTACTTGGGGACAGTGTGTAAGATAGAGCTGGAAATGTACGTTGGGCTAAACAAGAATAGTGACAAGGCATGTGCATGAGGAGCTATAACAGCAATGTAGGAACTGGACTTAAAATGAAAAAAACTTGTGTTTGGTTAGGCCACTATAACAGCAAAGCGAAAATTAATTTTGAGAAGGAACATATGGAAGATTAATGAAGAGGTAACTGCAACAATCCAGGCAGGGGGTAACGAGGCCTCTGCCTAGGTGTAAGTAGTAGAAATGTGTAGAAAGGAAAAAGGGTGAGGGATTGATATGGGGATAAATTGGAACCACATTGGATGCGGATGCTCGGGAAGAGCGGAAGCTAATTGTGATGTTTAAGGCCAGTAGAGCTGCCATTAACAAAAAACATACAAACAAACAAAACAAACCCCCAAAAAATTCATGATGAAAAAACCCAAAAAGCAGGTTTGGAAGCAACAGTTCAAAAAGGTGCTGGAAAATTACCATCTCCTATGTTCTGAATGTCTCCCCAAATTTATATGTTGTCACTCAACTTGCAAGTTGATGGTACTAAGAGGTGGACTTTTGGGAGGTCATTAGGTTATGAGGGTTCTTTCCTCATGAATGGGATTAGTGACTTTATAAAAGGGTTTGAGGGAGCCTATTTGCCCCTTCTGCCATGCAAGGACACAGCAAAAAGGTGCCATCTGTGGAGCAGAGAACAATATCTCACCAGCTATGGAATCTGCCAGCACTTTGATCTTGTACTTCCCAGCCTCCAGAACTGTGAGCAATAGATTTCTGTTGTTTACAAATTACCCAGTATAAGGCATTTTGTTATAGCAGCCCAAATGGACAGAGACACTAATTCCTGGCCCTGGCCCTGATGTGATGATGTCTTCCACCACAGTGAGGGCCACAGGCTGCACCCAGAGGCAGAACTAAGAATTGAGACACAGGTGTGTCTTGTGTGGATGAAGACAGAGCGTGCTGGGTTTAATATGGCTGTGGCCCACAAAGCGAGTAGATAGTCCCAGTATCCATCTTCCATGGGAGCAGAAGACCCTTGCGTGGGAAGCTGGAGTTCATCGGGTGGGTCTACAGCAGCTCAGTGCAGCTCTCTCTCCAGGACATCTCTCTCTGGGCCTGGATCCCCAGGCCTGCCCATCTGGCGGGGCAGACACTGAGCTGTGTCTCCAGCGGTGGATGCTGAGATGCTCCTCACTGCATAGAGGCTGAAGGGGCACTCCAGTGAGTCTGGACTGCAGGACTCAGAGAGTCCTCAGGTCCTGAAACTAAGACTCTCCTCTTTCTTTGTGCTTCTGTGATTCCCATTTTGCTGTCTTCTTCTGTTGTTAAAATTGTGCTTAAATATACCAGCATTTTTACTAGACTCTTTACAGTAGGGACCTATAGATGGGCACTTCTCTTACAGGTGTACTAGAATGTAGGTGCAAATTTTTTCCCTCTGTAGCCAAACTCAGAAGTTTCAGTTCATTTTATTTCAGAAATTGATAGTTTGATTTCTGGTCCTATCCAGTATTCTCCTCCTCCTTTGGACAGAACAGCAGATTCGTCCATCTTTATAAGCAAGTATATGACTTACCATAAAATATTAGTTCCTTTAGGAAGTTATATCCCTAGGATACTGAAGGATCCTTGAGAAGAGGCATTTTGGTTTTTCTGTGATCCTATAGGTAAAACAAGAGGCTAACACCTAGATGGCTCTCCCATGAAGCCTTCTGCATTGGGAAATGGACTTGGGTGAAGGGATTGGGGTTGTCCTCAGAATTAAGGCTTGCATATATAAGGTGGTCTGCTCTAGTCTTCCCAGCATATGATTTATTATTTGAGACACAACTTGATCACTGGTGATGAGGCTTCTGTACACACACTTAGTATTTTTACTTCCCAAGAGACAGGAGGATACTCCTGCTATTGAGGGGAGAGTTGTGCTAACTAGCAGACGTTTTTAGGCCATCCCAGAAACAGTCAATCTACAGAGTATATTTGCCTTCATAGGACAAACATTATTGAACACAATTTCATTATTACTGATTCGCAATCAAGAAACACCACATAAAAATATATTTGGACATCCAAAGCCTGGAGACCAATCACACAAGATTATAGGTTTTTAGATCAGTTCTGTTATAGTCAGAAAACAAACTAAAATTTTAATCTTTAGAAGTGTGTTGAGATGCCTAGACTACGGACTATCTTTGTAAATGTTTTACATGCATTTGAAAAGAATGTTTAGATCAAGTTGACTTAAAGTAGTTTCCAAGTCTTTGATATCCTTGTAGATTTTTTTGTCTAGTTGTTTTATCAATTATAGAAAGAGGGGTGCTGTATTAGTCAGGGCTCTTGAGAGAAACAGGAGGTACAGAAATTTATTTTAAGGACCTGGCTCACGTGACTGTGGGGACTGGCATGTCTGAAATTTGCTGTGCAGGCTGGCAGGCTGGGATTCCATGAGGAGTGGATGCTGGAGTTTTGGTTGTGAAGACAGTCTGGATTGAATGAGGCCCACAGACATTACGGAGGGTAATCTGCTTTATTCAAAGTCTACCGATTTAAATGTTAATCACACCTAATATAATACATACTTTCACAGCAATATTTAGACCGGTGCTTAACCAAGCAACTGGGCACCATAGCCTCGCCACGCTGACACATAACATTAACCACCACTGTCCACCCTTCGTCAACTGGGCACCCATACGCATCTCTTTAAACCATCCTTAATCTCCAAATAAAGACAATAACAAGGTCATACTTCTGCCTAACACGCTACAACCATCCTGTGCTCAACCCCTTCCACAGAAGAGGATGCAAAGTCTTAGACGGTAACTTAAATACTATTACGCAAATACTATTATGTGAATTTAATCCATCTTATGTTACATGATAAGGGGTAAAAGAGGAGTGAAAACAAAGATAGGTAGATGGATGATAGACAGATATACACAATACATATTTGCATTGTTATTTATATGTACACAAGGACATATTCATAACAAAAGGAGGAAAAATACTCACAACGATTATAGCCTTTGTTTCTGTACCTGGTCACAAGGTCGTAGCTGGTATTTATAACTACCTTCTTCCACTACCCATTCTGTATTTCCTTGGCCTGAAGCAAGCATCTCAGCTGGTTGTGGTTCTTTTTTTTTTTTTTTTTTTTTTTTTTTTTTAAGCATGTCATAAAGGTCTTTATTTTTTTTATTTTTTTTTTTATTTATTTTTTTAATTTCAGAATATCATGGGGGTACAACATTTTGGCCATACACATTGCCCCTGTTCTGCCCGTGTCAGAGCCACAATCGTGGTCATCTCCCAAACTGTGCTCCCCACATCCATTCAGTGAGAGTTTTTCCCATCCCTTCCACCCCCCCCCGCCCGCCCGCCCCCTGATGAATGTTATTGCCCTGTGTGATGTAAGTGTTCATCAGTTAGTACCAATTTGATGGTGAGTACCAGTGGTGCTTGTTTTTCCAATCCTGTGACACTTCGCTTCGAAGAATGGGTTCTAGCTCCAACCAGGATAATACCAGATGTGTTAATTCACTGTTGTTCCTTATTGCTGAGTAATACTCCATGGTATACATATACCACATTTTATTGATCCACTCGTGTATTGATGGGCACCTGGGTTGTTTCCACAACTTTGCAATTGTGAATTGTGCTGCTATGAACATTCGAGAGCAGATGTCTTTATTATAAAATGTCTTTTTTCTTTTGGATAAATACCCAGTAGTGGGATTGCTGGGTCAAATGGTAATTCTACTTTTAATTCTTTGAGATATCTCCATATTCTTTTCCATAGAGGTTGTACTAATTTGCAGTCCCACCAGCAGTGTATGAGTGTTCCTACCTGTCCACATCCCCGCCAACATTTGTTATTTGGGGATTTTTTGATATGAGCCAATCTCACTGGAGTTAAGTGATATCTCATTGTGGTTTTGATTTGCATTTCCCTGATGATTAGAGAAGTTGAGCACTTTTTTATATGTTTGCTGGCCATCATTCTGTCTTCTTTGGAAAAGTTTTTGTTCATGTCCTTTGCCCATTTTTTAATAGGGTTGTTTGATTTTTTCTTGTTGATTTTCCTAAGTTCTGTATAGATTCTGGTTATAAGCCCTTTATCAGAGGTGTAGCATGCAAATATTTTCTCCCATTCTGTAGGTTGTCTGTTCACTCTAGTGATAGTTTCCTTGGCTGTGCAGAAGCTTTACAGAATCAATGCAATCCCTATCAAAATACCAACATCATTTTTTGCCGATCTAGAAAAAATAATTCTACGCTTCGTGTGGAACCAGAGAGGATCCCGTCTAGCCAAAGCAATCTTAAGCAAAAAGAACAAATTGGGAGGCATCTGTCTACCAGACTTCAAACTATACTACAAGGCTATAGTAACCAAAACTGCATGGTATTGGCACAAGAACAGACATGTAGACCAATGGAACAGGACTGAGAACCCAAATATAAAACCAACCTCATACAGTCACCTGATCTTTGACAAATTCCAGAAAAACGTACACTGGGGAAAAGATTCCCTATTCAACAAATGGTGCTGGGAAAATTGGATGGCCATATGTAGAAGACTGAAAGTGGACCCACACCTCTCACCTCTCACAAAAATCAATTCACAATGGATAACAGATCTAAACCTAAGACATGAAACCATAAGAATTCTCGAAGAAAATGTTGGAAAAACTCTTATGGACATTGGCCTAGGCAAAGAATTTATGAAGAAGACCCCCAAAGCAATCACAGCAGCAACAAAAATAAATACATGGGACCTGATCAAATTGAAAAGCTTCTGCACAGCCATGGTTGTGGTTCTTTACCTGGTAGGGTGAGTGAAACCTTCATTCCTGAAGGCTCAGGGCCATTAGTAGTCCTGCCTAAATTGGGTTGGTACAGTTTTCCATTGACTTTAATCCCAGGGCATGGTAATACTAAGGGACACCCTAAGGGATCTCCTGTATTCCAGACATACTCTCCCTTACCTCCATTGTGGAGCAGTCGTCCAGTTTCCCCTTGGTAATCAGGACCAGTCACCCAAACAGCACAGTAACTCCCATCCTTGCCTGCTGATTCAGAGGCACGAGGAGTCCAAATTGGCCAAGTGGCAGTTTTAATATCCAGTTCAATGGAATTATTGTTGTTCCCTATAGACTAGCAGAGTATTAGGTTGCAGGGACAAAAGTGAAAATTTTGCTAGTAGATCAGTAGGGGTAATGGTGAGTGGCACCCTCCTATTTCCACCCCTTTATTCCTGAACCCGTGAGTCTTGGGTATGAGAGAAATAGCACCATATATTACATGCTGATTTAGAGCATATACAGCCTTCTGGAGAACCTTGCCACAGCCCTGAGAGATATTGCCACCTTGCTGGTGTTGTAACTGAGTGTTACACCATTCTATCAAGCCAGTTGCTTCAGGATGGTGGGAAACATGGTAAGAACAGTGATTTTCATGAGCATAGGTCCACTGCCACACCTCACTTGATGTTAAGTGAGTTCTCTGATCAGAACCAATGCTGTATGGAATACCGAGTAGTAGATAAGGCATTCTGTAAGAAGTGTTGCATGCAGGGAAGGCAAATCTGTATCCAGAGTGTCTATTCTAGAGTCAGTATCTATTCCATGGTGGAAGTGGTCCTGTATAATCTACCCACCACCAGGTACCTGGCAGATCACCCCAGGGAATCATCCCGTCTCAGGCACCCAGTGTTGGTCTCAGCTGCTGGCAGACTGGGCACTCAGCAATGGCTGTAGCCAGGTCCAGGTTGGTGAGTGGAAGTCCACATTGCTGAGCCCGTGCAGAACCTCCTTCCTGGCCACCATGGCCATGTGTTCCACAGCCTACTGGGCAATGACAGGAGTGACTAGGGAAGGAGGCTGGCTGGTACCTGCAGAGCAAACCACCTGATCCATTTGATTATTAAAATTCTCTGCTGAGGTCATTCTTTGGTGAGAATTCACATGGGACACAAATATCTTCATGTTCTTTTTGCCCATTCAGAGAGGTCTGTGCACATACCTATTCCCCAGACCTGTTTGTTTCCAATTTTCCTATCATGCTCCTTCCAAGACCCTCACCATGTAGCCATAGCCCATTAATCAGTACACGACCACATAGCTGGCCATTTTCCCTCCCAGATGAAATGAATAAACAGTTGCACTGTTCAAGTCCTGCTTACTGGGAGGATTTCCCTTCACTGTCCTCCAAGGATGTCCCAGAAAGGAGCTGTCATGCATAACTATCGATTTTTGGGTGGTGCCTGCAGAACCATCTGTAAATCAGGCCAAAGTTTTCTCTTCCTTAGTCAGATTGTGTGGAACTCCCCATGAAACCACAGTTTTGGGCTGGGAGCAGCAGGAATGGGAGCCACAGGCATTTGGGCCATTTCCTCATGTAACTTACTTGTGCCTTCAGGGCCTGTGCAAGCCTGATCTCATTTCTATCACTTCCACTTGATGATGGAGAGCTGCTCTGCCTGCACAGCTTTATGGCTTGGTGAGTCAGACAACACCCAGTTCATGATGGGCAACTCAGGTCACAGGGTAACTAGGTGGCCCATGATTAAGCATTCAGCCTCTATAAAGGCCCAGTTGAAAGAACTGTTTCTCAAAACCAGAGTAGTTATCTAAAGAGGATGACATGACTTTGCTCAGAAATCTTAAGGGCCTGCCCTGCAATTCACCAATAGGGGCCTGCCAAAGGCTCCAAATAGCATCCCTAAGTGCCACTGACATTTCAAGCACTATCAGATCTGCTGGATCATATGACCCACGTGGCAGAGCGACTTGTACAGGAGCCTGGACCTGTTGCAGAGCCTTCTCTTGTTTTAGGCCTCATTCAAAACTAGCAACTTTTTGGGACACTTAGTAAATGGACTGGAGTAGCACATGTAAATGAGGCATATATTGAGTCCAAAATCCAAAGAGGCCCAGAAGGTGTTGTGCCAGAGACCAGATGCAACAACTTATCCTTTACCTTGTGAGGGATATCTCAACCACGGGACTCCTAGAAACTTCACTGAGATAGAAGGCCCCTGAATTTTTGTCAGATTTGTTTCCCACCCTTTGACAGTCAAATATCTTACCAGTAGTCTAGAGTAGTTACTACTTCTTGCTCACTAGGTCCAGGTAGCATAACATCATCAACGTAATGGACCAGTGTGACATTTTGTGGAAGGGAAAGATGATTGAGGTACCTTTGGATTAAGTATAACATAGAGCTAGAGGGTTGATATACCCCCGAGGTAGAACAGTGAGGGTGTATTGCTGGCCTTGCTGGCTGAAAGCAAACTGCTTCTGATGGTCTTTACTGACAGATATGGAGAAAAAAGCATTTACCAGGTCAATAGCTACATACCAGATACCAGGTGATGTGTTAATTTGCTCAAGAAATGAAACCACATCTGGTACAGCAGCTGTGACATTGGCAGTTAAATTTATGATAATCCATCATCATCCGAAGATTTCCATCTGTCTTGGGCATAGGCCAAGCAGGTGGGTGAAGGGGGATGCGGTGGGAATCACCACCCCTGCATCCCTCATGTCCTTGATGGTGGCACTAAACTCTGCAGTTCCTCCAGGAAAGCTGCACTGCTTTTGGTTTACTATTTTTCCAGGTCAAGGCAGTTTTAGTGGCTTCTACTTGGCCTTTTCCACGATAATAATACCCACTCCACAGGTCAGGGGCCTAAGGCAGGGATTCTTTCAGTTTCTAAGTAAGACACAGTGGCATTGTCACTCTGGTGAAAGGCTGTGGGTCCCTTTGGGGAAGGCTGGGATTAACAATATGAAGTTTTGGTAATGTGTCAGGATCCTTTTTCAAGGGCAGCCTCCTCTTTATTCAAGGGGCTATAAGTCCGTACATTGTCTCAAGTCCAGGAATTGATTGTGGGGCCATGACCCTCTGTTTTTTTAATTCAGATTAGACGTGTGTTCACTTGATGTAGAACACTTTCACTTATAGAGATCAAGTAAATTTTTATTTAGTAGATTGTCCAACTATTTTACTTCAAAGAACACCATGACCAACCAGCCAATGTCATAGGTTGCTGCAAGTCAAACCATTCAGACTGGTGCTTTGACTCTGCTGTCCATTATGGTAACAATGCCCACCTTGCCTGTGGTGATTAAGTGCCATCATTTGTCCCCTGCTATCTTAGGATCTGATTATCCCCATTGCATGTGTGCTTCCCAATTCAACGGGGGCTATTCCCACTTTAATTTCTGACCTATAGTTAAAGCAACCACGGCACTCTCCAAGGACATTGGGGCTCCTCTCACAGTCGTCATGAGAGCTGTGTCCTCTGGGCCCTCCTGGGAGGAGTGGGCAGGTCTAACATGATAAATCCGCTCTAACATTCCAACATCCCTGAGCTCTAGGATGCCTTCCTCTACAGGATACTAAAGCAATTCTGGCCTTTATTTAGTGTGCACCACCTCTTGGCTCTCATTTCAGCCAACTGACTAAACTGTTGCAGCCCTTTCTAACTTCCTGAGCTGCAACACTGAATCCAGAATCTCTGCTTAGTAGGCCTACATCAATAAACTCACCCTGATCAACTTTATATTCCTTCCCTCATTCCTACACATATTCCATAGATTTCTGTCTGATAAGTTGGATGAATCATGCACTTCTTTTGTAGTGTAGTGCATTTCCTCACGGGTCCCACTTTTTACCTCACTTTTCAGGACCTGTGGGGACTTGAGTCTAGTAGGTATAGAAGCAAAGAGGGGTGGCAGGGGTGGGTCCCAAGGAGAATCAGCACTGTCCTTCAAGGTAACCACATAGGGGAGACCATGACAATTTCTTTATGCAAAGCAGAGTTAATCTCTTCAGGTGGAACCACCTCCTGGAAAATAGATGCATCAGAATTTTGGGGTTCAGTGTCCCTGCATCCATTCCCACATGCCCCCATTCTGATTTCCAGAATCCCATGCCTCCCATCAATGCCTTCACTTAAACAGCACATGCCCTGCGAGGCTGGGAGTTCCACTGGTGGTGTAATTCAGCCACTTGCAGAATGAGGCCTTGGGTTTGGTTTTCAGCAATCTTAGCTCTGTGACTACAGGAGATAAGGGTTTATTTCAGGCAGAGAAGGAACGTTTCGGCTCATTCATGCAGCCCTTGAGCTGGGAATTTGAATCCCTGAGTTCATCCTTTTCTTCTCCATTTCCAGTGCAATTAGAAGCAACCAGCAAGTCTCATCATATCCATTAGTTTGACAAAAACATTCTAAGATATGAAATATATGGTCACTCAGTATCTTGCCTCTTATGAGTATCATCCTTAAGATTTTGTTCCTGTAGAGCCATTTTTGGTACCAAAATCTGTATTAGGGTTCTTGAGAGAAAGAGAACCAAGGATGTGCATGTATGTACATGTTGCAGTCTTGAGTCTGAAGGTAGTGTGGGGGGCAGAACTCCTTTCCCCTTGGGGGACCTCAGCCTTTTTTCTTTAGGCTTTCCACTGATTGGATGAGGCCCACCTACTTTATGGAGGGTAATCTACTTTACTCCAAGTCTCAGAGTTGCATATTTATCATATATTAAAAATACCTTCACAGCAACATCTAGACTGGTAGCTGACCAAGCAACTGGGCGTGTATGAGTCAGGGTTCTCCAGAAAAACACAATAGGGTATGTATATATGTATGTGCATGTGTATGTATGTGTGTATGCATATATGTCACTTATTTACTTACTTGCTATTTATTTATTTGTTTACTTTTTACTTATCTATTTCTCTCTTTATTTATTTGGAATTGGCTCATGCAATTATGGCAACCGGCAAGTCTCAAAATCTGTAGGGTGAGTTAGCAGGCTGGACACGTAACAGAGCTGATGGTGTAGTTCCAGTCTGAGTCTCAAAGCCTGAGAACCAGGGAAGCCAATAGTGTAGTTTTAGTCCAAAGGCCGGGAGGCTCAACACTCAAAAACAGCTAATGTTTCAGTTTGAGTCCAAAGGCAAGGGGAAAAAAAGCCACTGTCCCTCTTTGAAGGCCATTAGGCAGCAGGAATTCTTTCTTTCTGGGGTAGGGTCAGCCCTTTTATTCTCTTCAAACCTTCAACTGATTGAATAAGGCCCACCCCCATCAGGGAGGGCAATCTGCTTTACTCAGTCTACCAATTTAAATGTTGATATCATCCAAAAACACCCTCACAGAAACACCCAGAATTATGTTTGACCAAATATCTAGTCAAATATTTCTAGTCAAATAAAACTAGAGAGAGACGGCATCTCGCTCTTGCTCAGGCTGGTCTCAAACTGCTGAGCTCAAGCAATCCTGCCACCTTGGTCTCCCAGAGTGCTAGGATTACAGGCATGAGCCACCATGCCCGGCCTCTATTAATTTTTAGTTGTACTTCTTTGTGTTATTTTTAGTGGCTGTTCTAGGGATTATAATATGCATTTGCAATTTTTCACAATCTATTTAGAGTTAAAATTGTACCACTTCACGTTAAGAACATTTCAACAATAAAATTCCACTTATCCCTTGTCCTTTTTGTCATTGATGTGATATATTTTATGGCTACATATTTAATAAACCCCATATGATAGATATAATTCTATCCTTTTTGCCTTAAACAGTCTTTCAAAAAATTAAGAAAACCTAATTTTAAAAAATCTATCCATATATTTACCATGTCTAATGCTCTTGATTCATTTCTGTGTATCCAAGTTGCTGTGTGATATGACTTTTCTTCTGCCTGAAAAACTATCTTTGTCAGTTTTTTTAGTTCAAATCTGTTGGCAATGAAATATCTCAGGTTTCATTTATTGAAATGTTTTTATTTTACCCTCGCTTTTGAGATATAATGTCCTGGATACAGAAGTCTGGGTTTGCAACTACTTTTTCTCCCAGCACTTAAAGACATTACTCCCTTAGAGTCTGCCATCCATTGTTTCCGATGAGAAGCCTGCTGTCCTTTGTGTGGTGCTCCCCATGGTGCAACTTGTCTTTTTAGTCCCTTTGGCAACATTTAAAGTTTTCTTTTGATTTTGGTTTTCCATAGTTTTTCTATGTTGTGCCTAGATATGGTTTTCTTCATATTTACCTTCTTTGGTAAATATAAGGTGATGTTTTCACCATATTTTGAAAATCTTTAGCCATTATTTTGCCAAAGATTTTGCCATTAGTCCTTTCCCCTCTCTGCTTCTAATTACATATAGGATTCATAACTTGATGCTTTCCTAGAGATTACTGATGCTCTGTTCACATTTGTCCAACCTATTTTTTCCTTTATAGTTTGGATAATTTCTATTAATATGCCTTCAAGTTCATAAATCTTTCTTCCACAGTCTCCAATATGCTATTAAGCCATTTAGTAATTACTTTCATTCCAGATACTCAACTTTAAAGTTCAAAGATTTTCTTTTCTAAAAAACAGTTTCTACTTCACTGAAATTTCGCATCTGTTCACTCCTTATGACACTATTTAAGTCCTTAAAATAGCTCCTTCAAAATTTTTGCCTAATTCCAATATCTGGGTCATTTCAGGTATTTTTTATTGACATTTTTTTCTTCTGATTTTGGATCAGATTATCCAGCTTTACATTTCTAGTAGTTAATGATTGGATGCTGGACATTGTGGATGATATGTTGTATAGTTTCTGGATTATGCTTTATTAATTTCTAGGAACTTGAGTTCTGTTCAGGCAGGCAGTTGAGTTACTGTGGACCCTTTCTGTTGTGGCAGGCTTTGTTTATACTTTAAGAGGCTGGTTTTATTACGATATGGAACTTAATCCTAGGGTCCCTTTGCTAAGATGTAGTCCTTATTGTTTGAAACTTTCACTGAAATGCCAAGGTGTTCATTAAGGTTTCTCCCTCTGACTAGCCGGAAGTGCTCACACATCTCAGCAGAGCATTTCATCTGGGATCATGATTTAGCCCCACAGCAGACAACCTCTGCTAGGCCTCATGAAATCTCAGCCTGTGCAACTAAGCTTGCTCGTTGTCAAGATTACATGTTGCATTCTGTGGTATGAATCAACAATATATCTGGCCTTTGTCCCCAGTTCCTGACACAGAGCTCCTAAACTCTTGGAGTTTCCTATGTGATAGAAGTGCCTTTGGTTATGCAAAATGAGCCCCATTTCGTCACACCTGAGTTTATGCTAACAAGGTGACTTAGGGTGAACCCCTAGATAGCCTCAGCATGGGACTGGTTACCAGAAGGACCAAATGATTAGAGAGTTAGAACCTTCAGCCCCACCCACCAACCTCCAGGAAAAGGATGAGGTGTGCTGGAGATTGACTTCTATATAAACTCTTTATTTTTAAAAATTGTATTGTATTTATTTATTTATTTATTTTTGAGACAGGGTCTCACTCTGTTGCCCAGAGTAGAGTACAGTGGCATCATCATAGCTCACTGCAACCTCAAACTCCTGGGCTCAAGCGATCCTCCTGCCTCAGCCCCCTGATTAACTGGGACTACAGGTGCATGCCACCACACCTGGCTAATTTTTGTATTTTTCTTTTTTTTTGGTAGAGACAGGGTGTTGCTATGTTGCTCAGGCTAGGCTTGAACTCCTGGCCTCAAGCAATCTCCCTGCTTGGCCTCCCAAAGTGCTAGGATTACAGGCATGAGCCATCACATCTGGCCTATATAAACTCTTGAACAATGACATTCAGAGAACTTCTGGGTTAGTGGACGACCACATGGAGTTGCTGAGAGGGTGGCATGCCTGGAGAGGGCATGGAAGCTCCACACACACCCCTATACATTGCCCTACGCATGTCTTCCACGGTTCCTGAGTTGTATCCTTTATAACAAACCAGTAAACCTTAAGTAAGTGTTCCTGAGTTCTCTGAGCTGTTCTAGTAAATTACTGTCCCATAACTTTGTAACCAAGTCCGACAGAAATGTAGGTTACCTGGGGGACCTGAAACTTGCAACTGGCATCTGAAGTGAGGGAGGTTCTATGGGCCTGAGCCCAGTGAAGTCTGATGCCAACTCTGGGTACTCAGTGTCAGAATTGACATGCACTTGGTGTCTGGAGTGTTGCATAATTGGTTGGTGTGAGAAAACTCCCCACACATTCGGTGTCTGAAGTGTTGTGAGTAAAAACAGCACAAATCCCAGACAAGCTTTTGCCACACCTCTCCTCCCCACATACTAGACATTCCATTTCCTAAATACCCTGACCCAGATTCCAGCTCCTTCAGCAGTTCAGCAAGACCATGGCTCCATTTGAACCTAGCCTCATAGTGCCACAGCAGGAAATTGTACACAAAACAAAGAGACAGGCTTGAGGGACTAAAATCATGCATTTCTCTTCCCTCGAGGATCACTGTCTTGAAATGTCTGCTGTGCAATGCCTGAAAACAGTTGCCTCATATTTTGTCAATTTTTATAGTTGTTAATTTCCTAGTTACCTGATACTAGCGTCTGTAAGTGTGCTCAAGGGAGGGAGTGGACGTGGATCTGGAATGCGGAGGAGCCCAAGAACAAGGAAGCAGCAGGCAGCCATGTACCCTGAGGGCACTCCCTGGCTTCACCCCACCCCAGTGGGCTACACAGCCCAGCTGCCTGTCATCCTGACCGTCAGGAATTAGTTACTCAGTTACTTAGTTAACTAGGCAGGCAGTAAAGTCTGCTCAATAAGTTTAGTTCCAGAGATAAGCAAACAGCTGAGATTCAACATCATTCATTTGCACATTTTCATTTGTCTTGAGATATTTTTTAAATTCCCTTTTGATTTCGTCTTTAACCCAGTGGTAGTTTAAGAGTGTATTATCAGTATTTATTTTCCACCTATTTATGAATTTTCCTGTTTTGTTACTGTTACTGATTTCTCCATTTTCTTCCATTATGGTAGGAAAAGATGTTTAGTACGATTTCAATCTTCTTAAATTAGTTAAGACTTGATTTGTGACCTAATATGTGATCTATCCTGGGAAAGTTCCACATGCACTTAAGAATTTGTATCCTGCTGTTGAGTGGAAAGTTCTGTTTAGGTTCATTTGGAATATAGTGTTGATCAAGGCAGCTGTTTATTGCTTTTCTGTCTGGACATTCTGTGCTAGATGGCCCACATGTGAGTACTTCTCCATTGGGAACCAACTGGAACTTTTTCCTGGGAATTTAGAATATTGTATTGTTGAAAAATTTAAAAAAAAAAGAGAATGACAGAAAAAAACAAGTGACAGATGTAAAGCTGGGAAATGACAGCAGCTGAAATCTGTTGTCTAGTATTAACCAAACCGAATTTCTTATCTGCATTACGGCTGTGTAGTTCTTCCTCTGATTTTTGGGAGTCAACAAATTCATCTTTTTCTCCAACCTGATTCAAGTTGGGTTTATGACATTAGAATTCACAATCGTGAAGTGTCACCTAAGGAGACTAAAAACTACATCATTCTCCCCACCTACCCCCACCCCATGGCTTTTTTAAAACCAGGAGTCCCTAAAATGAAAATGTTGATATTTTTGCTAACATTTCTTTGATTATTTGTTGTGTCTGTAGGATGGAGAGACAATTCCCTAGTGAGGATTTCCCCAGGCTGTCACCTCTTCTGTTGATCTGTATTTTTCATCCTAAACCTTATTTGGTGCCGTCTATGATTTCTGAATTTGCAGAAGCTGGACTACTGGATCACCTACCGTGTGCAACTAATAGCTCTGCACTGAGAAGGCCACTTTTCTTTCTAGCCCAGCCCTGTGTCGGACATTGCGTACAAGGCGACGGTGCATTGCCTTGCCAGTCCTCACTGTTGTCGTTATTGCTCCTGATTTTTTTTCTTTCTGTTGTTGTAAATACACTGCCAAAGCTTTGCAATAACATAAGTATAAACCTTCCATCTAAAATGCCACCCCCATTTCAGCAGAAGTAGCCTGAGGACTACATTGCTCCTCCTCCCACAGATATGGAAGCATAAAATATTGAGAGTGGGGAATATGTAGCAGAGGGAATGGCCTGAAAAAATGGCAAAAATCTTTTCTGTCTCTTTAAAACACCCTCCACTTCTTTTTGAGAACTAAAACCTGCATCCCTGCCTCAGGCCAGTGGTTGGGAGGGGCAGGGTACGTCTTTTGTTCTTTGTGTTACAGGAGATAGCTCAGCCATCCCAGGCCTATGCCAATCCCCCAGGTGGGCCCAGGTGGGCTGAGATCACAGGCTTTGTCTTTGGCAGAGATGGGAGAGTAGAATAGTTAATCACGATAGCCTAGAACTGAGGGCACTGCTTATGTTTGGGAAATTTGGATTTTTTGAGATGAGAGTCTACCATTTTTCCTCCTTTGCCAGTAATAAACTTTTCTTTCCTTCTCAAAAAAAACCAAAAACAAAAACAAAAAAAACCCAAGAGTCCCTTTACCCAAATTCTCAGACTCAAATCTCCAACTCTCCCATAGAAACTACCATCATCTTCTATTCTCTGACTTTATGTGTGTCTATGTATGTGCACAAGATGGAAGGACCATTTACACAGCAGAGATGCAGAACCAAAATGATACAGGTATTTTGATGAACCCACAGTATTTCTATCTTAGTTTAACACCCAGGACACATTGATAAAGTCAAATTTTCATTACTTATAGTGATCTTTCTCCCTTCTGTTCCTACTGTACTTGCTAAAATATGACTCCATTTGTTACACTCTCATCAACCATGTCAGTTGGAGACAGAATCAAAAGAATTTTTAAAAACTGGACTTTAGACAAATGTGTTTGAGTCTAGGAAATTAAATCTTAGAAAGTTGTAGGCTACTAAGTAAAAGCCTATGTTGTTTTTTCCCTATATGTTTGATAGTATGACTACTTACCTGAAATTTAACTTTGTGCTTATTATTATGTGAATAAGTGACATAAGATTGAATACATTAAAAAGTAGTATACTCAGAGTGGAATGTCAGGTAAATCTTAAACTGTAGAACTCATACTTTAGGCAAGGAAAATAGTTTTTCTTTGCTCAAATTTAAGTGAGTAGATTACCTAATTTCCTTTTTTAAAAATAAACTTTTAATTTTTAAATACGTTTAGGTTTACAGAAAAGTTGCAAAGATAATACACAGAGTTCCCATACACTCCAAAGTTCACACTCAGTTTTCTCCATTTTTAATGTCTTACATTACTATGTTACATTTGTCACAATTACTCGATACTGATACATTATTAAGTTCGTGTTTTACTTAGATTTCCTTAGTTTCCACTTAATGTCCTTTTCTGTTCCAGGATTCCATATCCGGATACCACATGACATTCAGTCCTTAGGCTTCTCCTGGCTGTGAGAGTTTTTCAGACTTTCATTGTTTTTGATGACCTTGATAGTTTTGAGGAGTACTAGTCATTTGTTTTTGAAAAATATCCCTCAATTGAGGTTTGTCTGATATTTTTCTCATTATTAGACTGGGGTCATGAGTTTTGGGGAGGAAGACCACAGAGGCAAAATGCCATTCTCATCATATGTATATGTATACCATATGTATAATGAGAAGCAAGGCTGTGCGCTATCAACTTGACTTGTCACCACTGATACCGACCTTAATCTTCTAGCTGAGATAGTCTTTGTCAGGTTTTCCCACTATAAAGTTACTCTTTTTTCCCCCTGCTGAGTTCTTGGCAAAAAGTCATCATGTGCAGCCCACATTTAAGAAGTGGGGAGTTACACTCTACCTCCTGGAATGCCTAACCTCCTTTTGAAATGGTTTTTCATGCTGGATACATAGTAACTATGGTAAGGTAAATAAATAAAGATATTAAATGAATAGATGCAAGAAGTCCATCATGACATCCAACATTAGAAAATTATCTATATACCTATCCCATCTGTTAAATGATTATATCAATATACACAAACATATTAAATAATAATATATACAATATTGGTTTTCCTTACTAAAGTTGAAGGTTTTTAGATTATAGTTCATGCTGAGGACTACTAAAATATCTCATTTTTGAGACCTAAATACTATAATTTCTTCTGAATATCAACTCTTTACAGAATGTTGGGTTGGAAGAAGGTTATATTGGTGAAAGTTTACTTTGATATGTCTTTGGGATGAGATGAATTTCTCCACTTCATAAAGATAAAGTTTGGATTTGGGATACGACTTTCTCTACCCATAAGCAAAAATGGACAAAAAACAGGGTAACATGAAGAAATCAAGTCTGAAATGTTCCACAACTGATGTCTGTTCTTCACTGTACTTAGGTAAAGGCTGTGGCATGAGTTACTTAAATAAAAAACAAGGAAACAAATCATAAGAAGAAGAACAGATCTAATGGCTCTGGTCTCATGGGAAGCTTTAGAGGAAAAGTTGTTGTTGTGAAGATGTTGAGTATTTTTCTGGTGTCTGTAAAGGAAAATCACAATGTAACCACTGGCCCAAGTCATGAGAATGAGAAAAATTAAGTCCCGGAATGTGATAACACTCATATTAAAGACTGTAATTGTGTTGTTCATGTGTGGTACAGCTAAACACATTTTTACCGAAAAATTTTTGGTGACATTGTCATATTTGATAGCATCAACGAACGGCACAAGCCTGATGTAGATGAGGCTGTTGATGACCCAGAATGTAAGAAGAGATGTTGTGGTGTGTTTGTGCATCCTGTCTTTCAGCCATGTCAACCTGGATTTTCTGGGACTGACAATGAGGGCCTGGACCATGCTTAGGAGACATGTGGTACAGAGTGTAAGTCCCCGAGATACTCTATATAGAAATTCAAATACTTTACACCCAGTATAATTCAAAAGATTTTTAACACTGAAAGATTTTATTGCCAAGGGAATAACTTTGCTGGAAAGTGTCATTATATTAGTAACAGCTAAATGAAGGAAAATCAAGTCCATGGGCTTCTTCTGTTGGGGACATACCAAAAAGATGTAAATATGCATCAGGAGTAGCAGTAAGTTCCCCAAAATCCCAATGCCAGTCTGAGAGAGTAAAAAAATTTCTATAATCATATCATTGGAAAGCATGGTGTTACAGGCTCTGAGAAAGGCACAGATATTACATGCATTAGCCTCAAGAGACTGAAACAAGTAAAAATTAAAATCTAAATTGAAAGCAGAAAGCAAGAGGACACAAGTCCAAGGGAGAAAGGGTGGTTTCCATGATTTTGTATGTTATGTAATCAATTTAAAAGGAAAGAATTAATGGGAGTAGAAATATCTCATGTTGCAAAAGTCCATGGTGATTAGTTACCCCCGTGAATGTTCACAGGTAATTTTGGGATATGATGCAGGCCAACAGAAAATAATGAGGATTTCTACAGCAGATAAGCCTTGATTTATGACAGGTACTTATTCGGCAGTAACAGTTACTCTCTCTCCAGTACCCAGAATAAAATGAGAAAAATCAAGTGGGTTTTGACCCACGGTAACATACATATTTGATAAGATTTCTCATTAAGTTAGTCAGTCTGTAACAAATTGTCGTGGAATGTGGCAAAAACATGTCTTATGGACTAAAATACTCACTAAAATATTGCATTCATTGTCTGATTGGATGAAAATGCTCAGTGTATATATTCTGATGGAAACCAGTGAAGCTGATCACAATAAGTCAAAACTGCAGCGCCTGATTCACACTCTTAAATTGCCTTAAAAATACCAGGAGGCTGCAACAGAAAAGTGGAAGAGAGAAATTAAAGATAATTTATAGAAGGTTTATAAGCAATCAAAAATATGAAAAATTTAACTTTTTAGTTATTAAATCAATGACAATTGAAACAAACCATTTTGCTTATCAGTTTGTCAAAGATTCCAAATTAATCTGTTTCAAAAATGTAAGTGTCCAGTTAGATAATAAATTTCCCTGCACTGTTGATGAGAGTTAAGTGTTCATATCTTCTGAAAAGCAATTTAAAATATATATTAAGAATGTTGAGGACAATTATGTAAAAACAAATAGCCTTCACATACACAAATTATAACCTGTTAGAAGATAGAAGGGCAGAGAAAACTACACTTACAATGGCAATAAAACATACTTAGGGGTAAACTTAGCAAGAAATGTGCAAAGCCTGTAAGAAGTAAACTATAACATATTCCTGAAACACATAAAAGCAGACTCGAACAAATGGAGCGACATTTGGATAGGATGTCTCAATATCATCCATATGTCAGCTCTCCATCTTTTCGCATATATAAAGTTAATGCAATCTCAATTAAAATAACAATAGTGGTTTTTTCCATTGCTTTTCCAAATCTAGACCAGTTGATACTAAAGATCATATAGAAAAATAAACACAAGGCTAGGAAAACACTGAAAATGAAGAGCTGTGACGGGTATTAACATTAATACATATTAAACTAACCACAAAGACTGAGTAATTTAAACAGAATAACAATGGCACATGACTAGACAAATAGATGAAGGAAATGGACTTAAAATCAAGCATATAAATAAAGTCCAAACATGAATGGAAAATAAGTAAATCATAAAGTTCATATCTCAAATCTCTGGGCTAAAAAAATGACTTTTTAATAAATGGTATAGCCATTTACTTTTCCAAAAGCATAGTCATTTGGAAAAATTAGACCAGTTTCTCACACCATATACAAGAATAAACACCATAATCGTTAGAAACATAAATATAAATAAAGAAGCCATGCACCGTTTCTCTGTTCTGGCTGCTCCAACTCTTAACTCGATGGAGCAGTGAATTCTCCATTCAGCTCACAAGCGCCCCCTACTTCCATAGCTCCCCACTTACGTATCCTCTTTTTGGGTTCTCAGGGTCTTGCCTTGTGCGCTTGTGCATGTGCAACTTACTGTAAGACCGAGACGGCACATGACCGACCCATATGCAATTTCCTGGAGATCCTCCTTTGCCCTGCTCTTTCCTCTCAGGTGACTTGCCTCATAAAATCTAGCCACCTCAAAATCCCCAACATCTGATAGGATTCCTCAACCAGCAAGACCCCCGCTCTATATTTGGGCTCCATTTCTTTATTCTGAGGTTTGAAAAGTGTCCCCAGGCAATAAGGCTGTGTTAATGTGGAATGTGTTGTTCTGTTCTTTTAAGAATTACAGCCTTGTACTGTCTGTTTTTCAAAACTTAGAAATAGTTGCTTCATTTTTTTTTCCTCCTTGATAGTTGTTTTTGGTGGAACAATAAATCTGATAACTATTACTCTGTCATGGCTGGGTCCTTCTCCCTCATTTTTGGGAGGGGTTTATTATATTTATAAGCTGAAGGTATCATGTCATTTATTACTGTAGAATTTTTCATAATCTGGATTTGACTGTTTCCTCATGGTTTCATTTTACTTGTCCCTCCATATATAAAGATATTTTGCATGAACTTTTAATTGTATCTTCAGACTTGATTATATTTCATTTTTCTTTTGTTAAGAATATTTCAAATATAGTACTGTGTACTTCCTTTGGCATCAAAACAGAAAGTGCATAATGTCTGCTTAATGATATTAAAATTGATTATTGGGCCCAAGTGTCATCAGCCTGAGTCGTCCCTTATAAGTTTCTCATTAACCTTTTAATGGTTTAGTATCCATTAATGTTTGTTGTCTAGATGTATTCCTTCATTAAGTTTACAAAGTAGTGATTTTCTAATAGTATTATTTCTCCTATATTTATTAGATAAAATGTTTCTGCAATGGAATATTGATTAGTGAACTTTGTTCCTAAATAGGAAAACTTAAATGAGCAAATTCAAATGATAAACGATAAAAGAAAAATGGAAAATTTGCAACTTATACCAAACACAAAGGGCTAATTTAAATATTTTATGAAGAGTTCTAAAAATGACCAAAACATAAAAATATACAAGGGATATGATGTTGTATTAATAGTTCATAGCAAAAGAAAATACAAATGGCTTTTACACAAAGAAAAAATGTTTTCATATTCATTATAAACTAAATGTAAATCAAAACTATGATTCCATTTTTTGACTATTAGAAAGACCAAGATTAAAAGTTTGGTTTCTCATTTCTGTTGGTGAAGTTGTAGGGTAAAGGACACTTTCACACCTTTCCTTAAAAAACAGTACATTTTCTTTTACCATGTAAGTCAACATTTCATATTCAGTAATTGATCCTACAAATATATCTACATATGTGTTAAATTTTGTATTTAAAAAGTTATTTATTATAACATTTTCTACAGTAGCAAAAGACTAGAAACAGCCCATTAATTGTGGATTGAATACATAGTCCTGGTCTGGGACACCACTGAGGTTTGAGATCAGACTCTGGGAAGCACATAAGCAAGGAAAACCAGAATATCACTGCAAAGGCTTTAAAAATCAAAGACAGTAGAACTGCAGCCGAAGAAGTGTGCCCAGTGTGCCAGAACTCCATTTTGAACTTCAACAGGTTGACTCTCTGCTAAAATAAAAGGTATGAATAGTATCCAGTCTCATCAAAAAATACACAAAACATCCAGAATACACTCCAAAATTACTCATCATACCAAGGACTATGAAACTCTTAACTTGCACAAGAAAATATAATCTTTAGACACCAACACTGAGATCTGACAAGGATTATCTGACAAGGATTTTAAAGCAGCTGTCACAACAATGCTGCAATAAGCAATTACAGACACTCTGGGAACAAATGGAAAACACAAATCTGTGGCAAAGAAATGAAAGATACCAGGAAGAACTAAATGGAAATTTTACAAGTGAAAAAAACAATAGAAAGAATTTGCACTGGATGGACTCAGTACAAGAATGGAGATGACAGGTGAAAAATCAGGGAATGTGAAGACAAGTTCAGTAGAAATTGTCCTGTTCGAATAAAGGAGACAAAATAGATCGGAAAAAAGTGAACAGAGCCTCAGAGACCTATGGGAAAATAACAGAAGATCTAACATTCAAATGATTGGATCCTCAGAAAGAAAAAAGAAAGAGTACAGGACTGAAAACATTTTTGAAGAAATAATAGCTAAAAATGTCACAAATATGGTGAAATGTATAATTTCAAAGAGATAAGTTAACCACTAAGAGGGTAAGTCCAAATGAATCCATGTCCAAATACACCGTGATCAGATTTCTGAAAACCTGTAAAAGCCAAACAGAAATGCTGCATTCCCTACAGGAGGACAGTTCCAATGACATCAGAAACAATGGATGCCAGAAGAAAACTTTCACAATACAGTGTTTATTCAAAGCTACTCCAGTCCACTAGGGTTATAAGCAGGGTCTATTCCTTACACATTGTATGACTTTAAGTGATATACATAATAGATTTGAATTTTGTTTTCTTTATCTTTAAAAGGGGAACTATAATTACAGCTACCACAATGGATGTGTGAGAATTGATATAGTACTATACACAAAATGCTGAAAAAAGTATCTGGCACTGAACAAGACATGTTAGCTAATATAGCGTCGTGATTCTCAACAAGAACAACAAAATAACAGCAACGTAATATACCATTGTAACTCATTGGAACATGTCCCTGTTTTGTGCAATTTCTATTAATTTTTCATCATAACATCAGTGGTACAGTAAATGTTACTTAAAGTAGTTATTTGCACTTTTGATTTTTTCTTGGAATACTTTTCTACAAATCAGCTATTGGACCAATAGGTATAAAGCAGTTTAAGAATTTTAAAGCCTGCAGCCAAATCGCTTTCTATAATAAGTGAACCAACCAACAGGAAAAGAAAAAGTATAATCTTCTTGTTGTATTGCTGCAACAACTGTTTCATGATTAAAATATGTTACTTTGCCACTTTGATAGGCATAAAGTGTTATAAAATATTCACATTTCAATTTGCAGTTGCAAGTGATTTCCTACATTCCTTGTTTTATTTCTATAAATTCTGCATTTAGCTGTTCCAAGTGGACCATGTAATAGTTTACGCCTATATTTCTCATATATTTTTAAGTATTTTCCTAGTTTGTCTTTTCTTTTAAATCATCCTTCATCACGCATGAGAAAGTTTTAAATTTTAATTTAATCCATTTATTTTTTCTATGCCTTTTTTGATCTGCTTATGAAATCCTAAGACCTCTCAAAAACACAGAATTTCAATTACAACTTTATCAATTGTTCAGCTATTTAGAATTTATTTTGTTTCCATGGAAAGACTGGCAAGCAACTTTATAGTTTCCAAATGCTCAGAGAACTGGCAATCTAAAATTTTCTATCCAGTGAAAACATCCTTCAATAAATAGAACACACCATCTTCTTTGTAATATTCTTGCCAAATGTTTTACCTGACTTTAACCATAATAACTAGTCAAATACAGAATTTGGAACATTCTACAAGAAAACTGGACTGGACTCTTCAAAAGGTCATGATTATGAAAAACAAAATCAAAAAATCAAAAGAATCAAAAAATGACAAAATTGGGAAAGTGTTCTAGCTTGAAAGAATCAAGTGTTATATTCCTATTCTTCTTCTTGGAGTTATTATTTTTGCTCAAATTATATACACAAGGAATATGTAACTGTAGCTGCCCGACAATATCTACCTCAGTTCTGAACTTAATGTTGAGAATATATTAATCTCATATAAAAATTATGTTACTACATTATTTTATTTTATTTTTCTGTCTTAGGTTTTTGATTCAGGAACCATTATTTTATTTTAGTGGCAGAACTGTCATAAGATCAAAGTGAGAACAGAGCAATTACAGAGAAAAACTGGCCTCAGGGACATTAACCCAATTTCTGCACGTGGGCAACCCGTCCTCCACAGGGTGCGCTGAGCTGTTAAGAGCTGCTCCAGGGCACTGCGTCCCTCTCGTCCCTCACTGACACTTAGACAAGAGAGGCACTTACCAAAGGCGAAGCGTTCGCTCTGCAGCCGCCTCCTCACAAACGCGGGGCGTTTGAGAGCGGGAGTCTGGAGGGCAATGACAGAGTTCCCCAGATATAGGGAAGGGCCCGGGAACAAACCTCCCGAGGCCCGCTGTGATTACCACCTCAGCTGCAGTCACGACACTGCCTGCAAAGGGAGGTCCGACAAGGTCACAACAATTAGGACCATCTCAAGTAACTGTAAAGATTTCCCACTGAACTGCCTGGAGTAACCTGAAAGATACGACGTCATCATCCGCTCAGTGTGTCTTGTGGGACCAGGATTTTAGCCATTAAGCTTTATTGGCTCTAAATGGAACCTGATAGATGATTTTTTTCCCCAGCATGATACTTACAGATGAAAAAACTGAAAGTTAGAAATGATGAGGAAGGTTTCTGCAGCTTGTTGTGGCAAACCTGGCAGTTATTAAGGGTCTTCCAACCTCCCAGCCCTTGCATCACTCTTGTTTTTCCTGCTCTGCTGAAATGAAAACACATGATGGAAAAGCCATTCTGCTTCCCCATCACACCTGCTACCCTCTCACACCTCTATGTTTCTATTCTCTAAAATTCAGAGACCTTCACTGGCATTTAAAATGTTACTTCAAAAGACAAAGCAAAATAGGCACACTCTCATTTAGGAACAAAGTGCAAGAGAAAAATTTGTTCGTGTTAATAATTAGAAAATGTTAAGAGGAATGATTCTACCCAAAATAGTGATGCAACTGTGATATTTTAGGAATAAACAGAGAGAAATACAAAGAAACTAAATAAAAGGTCCAATGAACTTAGAAAATGACATCAAATAAAACTTAAAAATCCTAGGAAAATATACGAGGGTAATGGGAAAAAAGATAAAGTATTGCAAAGCTGCTAATGTTGCCAATTTCAATTTATCGATGGAATTGTAATCAAGGAACTAATACACTATCAAAAAAGATTTTCTGAAATTTATTGGGCGTAATAAATGGGAAAGTATAACCAATAAATTATGTTTGAAAAGTTCATCATATACGAGGGCTGTCCGGAAAGTATCCAGCCATTGTTAATAAAATGAGAACATATTACATGGCTGGATACTTTCCGGACAGCCCTTGAATATGTTGCAGAAAATATAATTCATGTAAAAGTTACAGTATGTATATGCAATGCATTCTATTTAGTAACAAACATTATCTTACAAGATAAATAATTAAGAAATTTTCAGCATAGAAATAATGTGATAAATAAAAGAAATAGAAAGAAATTTATCATATTATAAGTAAAAATAAAGTATATGATAATTTGGTATTATACATTTGGTGGAAAATTGAGAGTAAGTTACTGAATGGTGTTGTAGAAACTAGGTAATGATTTGGAGGATATAAAATTATTTGCCTGTCTTTCCATGCAAACAAAATAAATTCTAAATAGCTGAACAGTTGATGAAGTTATAACTGAAATTCTGTATTTTTTGAGAGGTCTTTGGATTTCATAAGCAAATCAAAAAAGAAAAAGAAGAAAAATTAAGTGGATTAAATTAAAATCATTAAAAATTCCTCATGCATCATAAAGCATGATTAAAAAGGAGAGACAAACTAGAAAATATTCAAAAATATATGAAAATATATGGTTAAATTATTACATGAACTACTTATAAATCAACAAGTAAAGGCAGAATTCACAGAAATAAAAAATGAAGAATAGAGGAAATCACCTGCAACTTCAAACTGAAATGCGAACATTTTATAACACTTTCTGCCTATCAAAGTGGTAAAATAAAACATTTTAATCTCCAAACTTGTAAAAATATGGTAATATGATTACACCTTTTTCTTTTACTATTGGTGGGTCACTTATTGTTTAGAGCCATTTGGCTGCAGGCTTTAATGTTCTTAAAGTGCTTTATATCCAGTGATCCCCAAAATTCATGTGTTGAAACTTAATGGCCAATGTGATAATATATTAAGAGGCTTGGCCTTTAGGAGGTGATTAACTCATGAGGGTGGGGCCCTCATGGATGGTTTTAGGGCCTTTATAAAAGGGCTTGAATGAGTGGGTTTATCCCCTTCCACCCTTCCACCATATGAGGACACAATATTATTCTTCTCTGGAGAATACAGCAACAAGCACCATCTTGGAAGCAGAGGGCAGCCCTTATCAGACACCAACCCTACTGGTGCCTTGATCTTGGACTTTGCAGCATCCAGAACCGTGAGAAATCAATTTCTATTGTTTATATGATTTCTAGGAAAGTATTCCAAGAAACATTCAGAAGAAAAAACAATTACTTGAAATAACTGTTATTATAATACAAATTTTGATGAAAATAATAGATAACACACAAAACAGGAACATGTTCTAAAGAGGTATAATGGTATATTATGTTAATGTTATTTTGTTATTGTTGATGACGATGATGATATATTAGGAAGCAAATTTTGTTCAGTGCTAGATATTGTTTAAGCATTTTATATATAATAGCATATCAATTCTCATACACCTAATGAAGTAGGTGTGCTATAATCTACATTAAAGATGAATAAAATGAAACTCCAAGTGCCCAAGACTATCCCTTAAAATCACATAGTTACATAATAATTATTACATAATTTACATAAATTCTAGAGGCTAGATACAATTATAATCAGTTTTACTATTGTTTAATAAATTCTTTTGTATAAAATTTTTCAAACAACCACAAATGTAGAAAGAATAAGAAGGTATGAACCTCCACTAAACACTAAAAACACAAGTAACAAAAGAAAACAGATAATTTTCTCTTCATCAAAATTAAAAACTTTGTGCATCAAAGGACACAATCAAGAGCGAAAAGGTAACCTACAGAATGGGAGAAAAGACTTGTAAATCATAAATCTGATAGGGGATTAATATCCTGAATATACAAAGAACTCCCACAACCCATTAACAACAACAACAACAAAAAACCCAGTTCAAAAATTGGTAAAGCTATTTCTACAAAGAAGATATACGAAAAGCCAAGGAGCACATGAAAAGGTGTTTAACATCACTAGAAATGAGAAAAATACAAATCAAAACCATGATGAGATACCACTTTGCAACCATTAGGATGGCTATTATCAAAAAAAAAAACAGGAAAAAAAAAACCCAGAAAATAACAAGTGTTAACGAGGATCTGGAGAAATTAGAACCCTTGTGCATTACTGGTGGGAATGTAAAATGGTGCAACCATTGTGGAAAACAGTTTGGTGGTTCCTCAAAAAGTTAAACATAGAATTATCATATGACTCAGCAAGTCCACTCCTGTGTATACACAAATGAAAGCAAGTACTCAGATGCTTGCATGCCGATGTTCACTGCAGCATTACTCACAACAGCTAAAAGATGGAAACAATCCAAATGTCTATAAACAGATGAACGGATAAACAAACTGCGGCATCACATAGGATGGAACACTATTCAACAATAAAAAGGGATGAAATTCTGACATATGCTGCAACATGGCCGAAACAGAAAGCATTATGCTAAGTGAGATGAACTGACAGGAAAGGACGAACATTGCATGATTCCATTCTATGAAGGAGCTAGAATTAGCAAATTCGCATAGAGAAAAAGGAAATAAGAGAAAATAGAGGTTACTAAGGGCCGGGGGAAGGAAGGAGTTGGCAGTTACTGTTTAATGAGTATAGAATTTCAATTTGAAATGATGAAAGTGTTCTGGAAGTGAATAGTGATTGATGGTTGTGCAACATTTTTAATGTAATTAATGCCACTGAACCGGACACTTAAGAAAGGTTAAAATGATGGATTTTATGTTATATATATTTTAGCACAACAAAAAAAATTAAAAAAAAAAAGAACCCGGATCCACAGGAAGGACACCCCCTGTCTTTAATGGTAGCCCCACTCTCAGCTGTGTCAAGGGAAGGGATGGGGGTGTCCCTGAGCTCCAGGTTTCCTGTCCTGCTGCCGACTGCTGTGAGCCTGGGCCTGGCACGCGGGGCCTAAGTCATTATCTATAAAACAGAAATAATGAAAGTGCTACCACAGAGGCCTGTTGTGAGGATTAAATGAGCTGTGTACATAGAGTCTGGCCCAGAATGAGCACTCAGGAGATGGTAGCTGTGATCTTCTGTGTGAATAAAAGTTTACGCAGGTTCCCCAAGGCTCATTTGAGCAGAGTTTTAACATAATCTCCAGATGCTTGTTCATTAATTGTCTAGATTAATTATGTGAAAACCATGACACACACACACACACGAGCATGTGCGCATACTATGTACATTGTTTTTGACTTGCTTTTTTCAATTTAACAAAATACTGGAAAAAAACTTCATGCCAAAATTACACATCTAGGTCATGATTTTTAAATAGCTACATCACTGTATGGTGATATATAGAGCAAGATTTAATAAATCTCTTATTTTGAAATGTTTAGGTAGTTTTCCACTTTTCATTATTTGAAAAATTTAATGGAAAATGGGTGTATTTACAATATTATTCCCTTGCTTGATGTTTTAGAATACATTTCTAGAAATGGAATTGCTGGTTCAAAGAATACACATATTTTAGGGTTTTGATTTCTGTTACTCTTGGGACTTTGCTAAAAGAATTTTACTGAGAAACTAAGGCGGTAGATTTTTGGATGTGTCATTTTTTTATTTTTTAAAATTGTGGTAAAATATACACAACATAAAATTTATCAGTGCAACCATTTTTAAGCGTACAATTCAGTGGCATTAAGTACATTCATATATGGTGCCACCATTACCACTATTCATCCACAGAACTCTTTTCATCTTGAAAAGCCTAAGCTCTCTGCCTATTAAAAATCACTCTCAAATGAGTTGAAAACTTATGTCCACACAAATACCTAAACACAGATGTTTATAGCAGCTTTATTCATAAGTGCCAAAACTTGGAAGCAACCAAGATGTCCTTTGGTGGGTGAATGGATAAATAAACTGTGGTACATACAGACAATAAGATATTTAACACTAAAAAAAATGAGCCATCAAGTCATGAGGAGACACGGAGGAACCTTGAATGCATATTACTAAGTGAAAGAAACAAATCTGAAAAGGCTACATACTGCATTGTTCCAACTATATGACATTTTTGAAGAGGCAAAACTATGTAAACAGTAAAAAGCTTGGTGGTTTCTAGGAGTCAGCAGGGAGTGAAGGATGAACACGTGGTGCACAGAGGATTTTTAGCTCAATAAACAATTCTGTATGATACTATAATGGTAGATACATGCCATTATATATCTGTCCAAACCCATAGAATGTACAACATCAAGAGTGAACACTAATATAAACTCTGGACTTTGGGTAATAATGATGCGCCAACATAGGCTCATTGATGGTGACCAATGTACCACTGTCATGTGGAACGTTAATGTGGGAAGGGATAGAGGGTACTTAGGACCTCTGAGTACCTTTGGCTCAATTTTGCTTTGAATGTATAACTGCTCTACAAAATAAAGTCTATTAAAAAGTGTTTTTTAAAAAGGCAATAGATGCAAACACCAAGATGACAAAGATATTCAAATTATCTGATAAATGTTTTAAAACAGCCATGATAAAAATGCTTCTGTAGGCAATACAAACATGCTTGAAATAAATAAAAAAGTAGAAAATCTCAATAAAGAAATAGAAGATACAAAGAAGAACCACATAAGAAGTTAATAAATACAAAATAAATATAAAGCTCAGTGTATGGGCTCAAAAGCAGAATGGAAGGGACAGAGGAAAGAATCAGTAAATTTCAAGATAGAACAATAGAAATCACCCAAATTGAAGAACAGAAAGAAAGTGGACTGGGAAGGAAAAAGTGAACAGAGCCTCAGTAACCTGTGGGACTATAACAAAAGATCTAACATTCATACCATTGTTGTTCCAGAAGGGGACGAGAAGGAAGGCAGGGCAAAATAAGTACTAAGAAATAGCGCCTGAAAACTTCCCAAATTTGGCAAGAGATATAAATTGTACAGATTCTAAAAGCTAATTGAACTCCAACAGGATAAACCATCAACATCCATGTCAAGACACATTGTAATTAAACTTATGAAAACAAAAGACAAAGACAATGAACCCAGCCAGAGAGAAATGACACCTTATCTACAAAGGGAAAACAACTTGAATGCCAGCATGATTTTCATTGGAAACTACGGAGGCCAAATGGAAGTGGAGAAACATGTTTTAAATGCTGAAAGAAAATGCCTGTCAACCCAGAACCCTATACAAGGCAAAAATATCCCTCAGGATGAAGAAAAATTAAGAAAATTTGTCACCTGCAGAAATAATCTAATAGAATAGCTAAAGGAAATTCTCTAAACAAAAAGAAAATGATAAAAGAATGAACTTAGAACATCAAGAAGGAAGAGAGAACAGGATAAGCAAAATATAGGTAAACATTGTAGGCTTTGCTACTACTCTTCTTGAGTTTTCTTAATTATGTTGACAGTTTAAGCAAAAAGTAGAACATTGGTAGATGTAGTTCTAAATGTAGGTAGAAGAAATATTTAAGACAATTATATTATCTTAAATGAGGGTGGAGGGCAAAGGAATATAATTGGGGAGGGCAAAAAAAACATAAGGGGAGGTAAAGATTCTATGCTTCACATGAAGTGGTAAAATGTTGACCCTGATAGACTGTGATAAATTGTGTTTATAATGCAATACCTAGAGCAACCACTAAACTAGATATTCAAATAAATATACTAAAAACCACTATAGATAAATGAAGATGGAATTCTAAAAAAAATGTTCAAGTAATCCACAGGAAAGAAGAAAATATAAAATAGAGAAACAAACAACAGAAAGAATAAACAAGAAACAAAATAAGATGCCAGACATAAACTTTACCACATCAATGATTACATTAAATGTAAATAGTCTAAATGCACTGATTAAAAGGTAGGGATTGGCAGAGGAAATTGAAAGATATGACATGACTGTATGCAGTCTACAAGAAAATCACCTCAAATATAATGATATAAGCAGGTTGAAATGAAAGGATCATAAAGACATGCTTTGCAAATATTATTCAAAATAAAGCAGAAATGGCTACTTTAATATTGCATAAAGTAGATTTCAGAGCACAGAAAAGAAAATTAGCAGAGAAAGAGAAATAATATCTGATCATATAAAGGTCAATCTACCAAGGAGACATAACATTACTAAATGTGATGCCAGTCAAACAACAGAGCTGCAAAATATATGCATCAAGAACTGATAGAACTGAAAAGATAAATAGACAAGTCCAAAATTATAGTTGGAGACTTCAACATCCCTCCCTCAATGACTGATAGAACAACTAGCAGAAAATCAGCAAAGATACAGAACAACTCAAGAATCAACCAACAGGATCACATCAACATTTTGGGGTGATTTTTAAGTATACTCTACTTAGCAACATCAGAATACACATTCTTTTCAAGTGACTACAAAATACATATCCCAAGATAGACCATATCCTGGCATATAAAACAAACCGCAACAAATTTAAAAGAACTGAAATCATAAAGGGTGTGTTCTGTGATGACAATGGAATCAAACTAGAAATCAATTAACAGGAAGATAAGATTTCCAAATGACTAGAAACTAAACAACACATTTCTAAGTAATCCATGGGTCAAAAGGAAGTCTCAAAGGAAATTTTAAAAAATATAATAAACTGATGAAAATGAAAATGCAACACATCGAAATTTGTGGGACAAAGATAAAGCAGTACTGAGAGGGAAATTTATAGCACTAAATGCATACATTAGATAAGAAGAAAATTCTCAAGCCAATAATTTAAGCTTCCACTTCAGGAACCTAGAAAATAAGAGGAAAAAATCACCCAAAATAAACATAAAGAAGAAAACAATGACTATAAGAGTAAAACTCAATAAAATTTAAAACAGAAAAACAATAAAGAAAATCAACGAAACAAAGAGCTAGTTCTTTAAAAAGATCTATAAAATTCACAAACATCTAGCAAGACTGACAAAGAAAAAAGGAGACAATACACAGATTACAAATATTGGGAGTGAAACAGGAGTTATCACTAAAGACCTTGCAGATGTTGGAAGGATAATTAAAAAATACTATAAACAACTCTAAACACATATATTTGGCAACTTAGATAAAATGAACCAATTTCTTGAAAAGCATAAACTACCACAACTTACTAATATAAAAAAATAACATGAATAGCCCCACAACTATTAAGGGAATTTAATTAGTAATTTTGAAACTTCTAAAAAAAGATCTCCAGGCTCAGATGGTTTCACTGGAGAATTCTTCCCATCATTTAAAGAAGAATGAGCACCAATTCTATACATCCAGAACAAAGAAGTAGAGGGAACACTTCCCAACTCATTTTTAAAAGCTAGTTAGTATTATCTTGATACCAAAACCAGACAAAGACAGTACAAAAAAAGAAACTACAGACCAATATCTCTCACAAATACAGACACAAAAATCTTTTACAAAATATTAGCAGATAAATTAAGCAATATATTAAAAATAATTATATATTGTGATCAAGTGGGGGTTTATTCCTGGAAAGCAAGGCTTGTTCAATATGTGAAAATCAATGTAACCCATCATATAAATAGGCTAAAGAAGAAAATCAAACGATCATATCAATTGATGCAGAAAAATAATTTGACAAAATTCAATACCCATTCATGATAAAAGCTCTGAGAAAAATAAGAATAGAGAGGAATTTCCTCAATTGGATAAAGAGCCTTTACAAAAAACCCAACAGTTAAAATTATACTTAACGGTCAAAGAAAGTTGCTTTCCTCCTAAGAAAGGGAATAAGACAAGAATGTCTACTCTCACCACTCCAATTCAACATAGTACTGGAAGTTCTAGCCAGGTCAGTAAAGAACGAAAAGGAATTAAAATCATATGGTTTGGAAAGGAAGAAACAAGACTATTCATTTTTGCAGATAACATGATGGTTATGTGGAAAAATCCCCCAAAAATCTATTAAAAAACCCAAAATACAACTCCTCAAACTAATAAGTGAGTTCAGCAAGACTGCAGAATACAATGTAAGCATACAAACCAATTATACCTTGATATACTAGTGATGAACACTAGGATAGAAAAATTTAAAAATAATCAATATTAATACCACTTATAATTGCTCAAAAAATGAAATACTTAGATGTAATTCTAACAAAACATTCATAAGACTTGAATGCTGAACACTAGAAATTCCAGTGAAAGAAATCAAAGATCTAAACAAGGAGAGACGTACCATGTTCATCAATTCGAAGACTCAAAATAGTAAAGATGTTAATTCTCCCCAAATTGATATACAGGGTTAACACAATTCCTATAAAAATCCCAGCAATATTTTTATAGATGTTGTATATACAAGATTATTCTAAAATTTCCATGGAAATGCACAGGAACTAAACAGCTAAAACATTTGTGAAAAAGAATTACATAGTTGGAAGAATCAAATGACTCCATTTCAAGACTAATTATACAGCTATAGTAATCAAGACTATGTAGTGTCAGTAGAGGAAGAGACACACAGATCCATTAAACAGAATAGAGAACTCAGACCCCCATAAATATGATTGATAGATTTTTGACAGATACACAAAAGCAATTCAATGGAGAAAGGAGAGTTTTTTCAACAAATGTTACCAGAGCATTTGCATATCTGTCGGCAAAGTTGAACCCTGACATAAACCTAACACCCTATATAGGAATTAACTCAAAATAGAGCATGGATTTAAATGTAAAACTATAAACCTTTTAGAAAAATACATATAAAAATACTTCAGGACCTAGGACTAGGCAAAGAATATTTTCAACTTTACAAGAAAAGCATCATCCATAAAAGCAAAAATTGATAAACTGGATGTTATCACAACTAAAAAACTTTCATTCTGTGAAGGACCCTGTTATGAGCATGAAAAAAACAAACTAGAGACTGGGACAAAATGTTTTTAAAGCATACAGCAGACAAAAGATTAGTACCTACATTATATAAAGAACTCTCAAAACTCAATGGTAAAACAAACAAGCCAGTTAGAAAATGGGCAAATGACATGAACATGCATTTCACCAACAAGCATAGACAGATGTCAAACAAGCATAGGAAAAGGTATTCAACGTCATTAGCCATTATGGAAATGAAAATTAAAACCATGATGAGATGTTACTACACACATATCAGAATGGTTAAATAAAAAATAGTAATGCTGGTGAGGATGCAGAAAAACTCTTTTCCTCATTTACTGTCAATGGGAATGTAAAATGGTACAG
This sequence comes from Daubentonia madagascariensis, assembly GCA_023783475.1. Taxonomy (NCBI): domain Eukaryota; kingdom Metazoa; phylum Chordata; class Mammalia; order Primates; family Daubentoniidae; genus Daubentonia; species Daubentonia madagascariensis. Next base: position 306,431 of record JAKFHU010002184.1, read on the forward strand.
CCACTCTGGAAAAAAGTTTGGCAGTTTCTTTAAACACTAAACATGCAACTATCACACAACTCAGTAATTGAACTCCTGGGCGTTTGTCCCAGAGAAACAAGACTTGTATTCACACAAAAAACTCTACAGAAATGTTTATAGGAGTTTTATTCATACTAGCAAAAAACTGGAAATAACCCAGATGTCCCTCAATGGGTGAATGATTAAACAACCTGTGATACATCCATACCATGGAATACTACTCAACAATAAAAGGAACAAATTATGATACACACATCCTGGATGAGTCTCCAGAGAATTACACTGAAAGCCAATACCAAAAGGCTACACGATGTATGATTCTGCTGACATAACATTCGTGAAATGACAAAATTATAGAGATGGAGAATAGACTGGTGGTTGTCAGGGTTAAGGCGGGTTAGTTACTAGGGAGGCTGAGGCGGGAGGATCAACTGAGCCCAGGAGTTCAAGGTTGCAGTGAGCTATGATCATGCCTGTGAATAGCCATTGCTCTCTGGCCTGGGCAACATAGTGAGACCCTGTCACTAAACAAACAAACAAACAAAAACTTGGACATAGGAGAGTCTGAGGAGGCACAAAAGGTAGAGTCACTGGAAGGAAAGGACTCAGAAACTAACCCCAACCTTCTCTGGTATGTGGGTTTTCAAATGTATTAATAGTTTCCTGTCAAAGAGGACCTCCAAATCACTGGGGAGAATGGCTGGCAAACCCACATATCTCAGGAAATAGAAGTATTTTCCCTTCAAATGCAAAGGAGAAGATGCGTTTTGCAAGCATTACATTTCTGACTGGCATTTTCTTGAGGGTAGGGCTCATGCAGCTGGGCCTCTCAACCTGATTGTGTCTGAGACTGACTCACCTCCGGGGAGTCTGAGAGACAACAGCAGAGCCAGCAGCAGCCCTGTCTTCCCGGCCCCTTTTCTACTTTAACAATATCCCTCTTTTCCCCTTTTGTCCTTTTGTCCTCCTCTCCCTCCCCCTCCCCTCCTCTCTTCTCACTAAGAGGTTTCGGTTCTTTCCCCACACAAAATGCTAGTTCCTTGTCCTTCTCTGTCAGATGATTTATACTTTTTAGAGTCTTTCTGGTTCAGCCCCATCTGCTATCCCTGGGGGGCACCTGAGTTAATTTTAGGAATTTAGACATACTGTAGATGGGGAAGAAAGAGGACCAAGAGGAAATGACCTCAGCAGACGTGCCTGCCTGGGGCTGCCAGCAGTGAGCCCAGCTGGAGTCTCCTCCCGTCTTCTCCTCAAATGGGCCTTGGCAACTCTCCTTCATCACAAGTACTCTTGTAATTTGGGGTTTGGTGGCATTAAATGTTTACACTTAATGAAGAAATCAAGAAATGAAGAATGCCTTTTGGTTGGACTGAATACAGCCAAAGAAAGAATCAGTGAGCTTGAAGGTATGTGAATAGAATCTTCTCAAAGAGAATAAAAGACTAAAAACAAACAGAACAGAATATTTAAGAATGAGGGAGCAATTAAGAAAGGTGTAACATACCCAAAATGAGAATACCAGAAGGAAAAGAAAGGGACTAGGGAAGAGAAGAAATATTTGAAGAAACAATGGCTGAGAATTTTCTTAAATTAATGACAGACATGAAACCACAGATCCAGGAAGCTCAGAGAACTCCGGGCAGAATTAACACCAGAAATTCCACACACAGACATATCACATCATATTCAAACTATAGAAAATTAAAGACAAGAGAAAATCTTGAAAGAATCCAGAGGAAAGAAAACCTTATCCATAAAGGAACAAGGATCAGAATTACTTTAAAATTCTCTTCAGAAATCATTCAAGGAACAAGAGTGGAGTGAGGGGGAAAAAAGAAAAAACAACCCAGAAATCTGTATCAGGTGAAATTATCCTTCAAACACACAGGAGAAATACAGACTTTCTCAGACAAACATAAATTGAGGGACTGTGTTGCCTGTAGACCTGCCTTGCAAGAGATAGTAAAAGAATTTCTTCAGAGTGAAGGAAAATTATATCAGACAGAAACTCAGATCTACATAAAGAAAGAAAGAGAATTAGTGAAGGAATAGATGAAGGTGTGTTAGGGTTCTCCAGATGAACAGAACCAATAGGAGATATATGTATATATGTAATATGATCCATGTGGGATATAGATACATATATAGAGAGAGATTTATTATTATGAGGAATTGGCTCCAGTGAGTATGGAGGCTGAGAAGTCCATGATCTACCACCTGCAAGCGGAGGGTGTAGGAAGGCTGGTGGTGTAACTCCAGTCCAAGTCAGAAGGCCTGAGACCCACAGGAGCCAATGGTCTCAGCACAAACAGGCACGCAGGGAGCAACAGGGGCAAAATTTTCTATCCTCAGCGTTTTGTTCTACTCAGGCCCTCAATGAATTGGATGATGTCCACTCACATTGAGGAGGGAAATCTACTGTACTGAGTCCAATGATTCAAATGCTAATCTTATCCAGAAATACTAAGAAATAATGTTTAATCTGGGCACCCCTTGGCCCAGTCAAGTTGACACATAAAATTAACCATCACGTAAGGTAAAATAAAATATTTATTTTTCTTATCCTCAGTATATTTAACATATAACAATTTGTTCACATTAATAATAGCAATAATATATTTGGTGATTATAGTGTATGATCAGTGATGTGAACGACAATAATGTGACAAGAGAAGGGAGGGAATACTCTGTTGAAAAGTATTTACGCTATGCATGAAGCAGTTTAGTATGATTTGAAAGTAGACTTAGATTAGGTGTAAACGTAGGAAACTACTAAAAATTTTCAGAAAGTGCCGGGTGTGGTGGCTCACGCCTGTAATCCCAGCCCTTTGGGAGGCTGAGGTGGGAGGACTGCTTGAGGCCAGCAGTTCAAGACCAGTCTTGGCAACATAGCAAAGCCCCCTCACTGCGAAAGAAAAAAAAAAATTAGCCAGGCATGGTGGTGTGCACCTGTAGTCCCAGCTACTCAGGAGGTTGAGGCAGGAGGATCGCTTGAGCCCAGGAATTCAAGGTTACAGTGAGCTATGATCAGGGTACTGCACTCCAGCCTGGGTGCAGAGCAAGACCCTGTCTCAAAAAAAAAATTTATTTTTGAAAAGTAGTGTAGTTGATATGGTAAGAGAGAGACAAAATGGAATCACATAAAATGCTCAACTAACCCTGGAGAAGTCAGAAAGAGAGGAGAAGACAGAAAAAGAAACAAAGGACAAGGACACCTAACAGAAAACAGTAACAAACATGTACATCAATAATCAATTTAAACATCAATAATCTAAATACATGAATTAAAAGACAGAGACTGTCTGGAAGAAACCCACTTTAAATATAAAACACAGTTAGATTAAAGGTAATTGAATGGAGAAAGGTGTACCATTCTAATTCTTATCAAAAGAAAGCTGCAATACCTATATTAATATCAGAGCAGACCACAGAGCAAGAAAAGTTATCAGGGGTCCTGAGCAGGGAGAGAGGGGTGAGTAAGTGGGGCACAGGGGACTTGTAGGGCAGTGGAACTACTCTGTGTGACACGGTAATGGCGCATACATGACATTTGCATCTGTCAAAACTCAGTGAACTGGAAAACACAGGGAGTGACCCCTAAGGGAAACTATGGACTTAGTTGATAACAATGTATCGCTGTTGGGTCATCGAATGTGAGGAATGTCCCCGCTAGTCCAGGATGTTAATTGCAGGGGGCGCTGCCTGGGGGGAAGCAGGTGAGCTCTGGGCACTTTCCACTCAATTTTTCTTTAACTTAAAATTGCTCCAAAGCAATAAAGTCTAATGAAAAAGCAAAGAAGAATCAACTCTCTGGGGCCTGTGGCCATGGCTCCTCCCCACCCCGCCTGGTCAGAGGCCGTGTTCCCCATGTCCCCGGGGGCCTGCGGCCTGAGCCCTGGCGCCCCTCAGGGGCCCTACACCGCCGTCGGTGGCCAGTCTCTCATTTCCCTCTCAGGGAAAGGTTCTGGGGACGAGTCACTCACAGCAGGTGCCCGGAGGACGGACCGGGGGCGCGAGCCGAGTCTGCCACGCAGGCAGCGGAGCGTGACAGGCAGCAGAACGAAGCACAAGGCGGGAAGCCGAGTCCACGGAAGGGCCTGCCGCCTCCACAGGGGCCCCGGGAGGCGTGAGCTGAGGACGGCAGGGCCACGCCGGGAAGGAGCCGGGGTCACTGTGCTGCCCCCTGAGGAGAGCTCACACATCCAGGACACTGGACTGAGTGAGGACAAACTGACTCTACAGAAAATCCATGAAACTGTAAGACCCTGCCTGTTCCAGCTGATTTCTTCTGAGTTCCTATGACTGAAATCCAGGTCTCTTAGTACCTTTGGGGAGACCCTCAGCCCTGAGGCCCTGTCTACTGACACTGACAAACACAAGGAGAGAGGGGTCTCAGAGGAGGCCAGTCCCTGAAACCTGCAGAAGTGGGGCCAGGCTTTCTTGCAGCAGAAGGAAACTTGAAACCAGGAGAACAGGCTTCCCTCAGGGTGGAAGCCCCATCACTCTGCCCTGACAGAAGCATGCAGAGAACCGGGTATGGCATGGCCCTGATTTGACCCTCTTAGCTGTGCTGAAGGGCCAGCTGAAGCCAGTAGTGGCCTGAGCTGCAGGCTGAAGTCAGACCTTTCCATTTACCCAATGCACTGTAGAAGTAATATCACTTTCTATTTGCTGAACTTGTATTAGGGTACAGTGTTTTCTAGAACCTTGTTTTCCTCCCCTACCCCAGCCCAACGGATGGTCGGCCCTGGTTGCCAAGCCCTTGTTTGTGTTAGTGACAGAACACTTCACAGGGCTCCAAGTGGTCAGTTGTGTCCCACAGGCCACTGGCAAGCAGAGGCAGAGCTGCGGAGCCCTTTGGAGCCACGGAGGGCCTGCTGCCTGCACCCGAAATGTCTCCACAGCTGGTCCTGGACCAGCTGTGGGTTGCTGTGCTGGTGATGTTCGAAAGCCTGGGGCAAGTGCCAGGATCCCTTGGGTTCTCCTGGAAGGTCTTGGTGTGCACTGCTGTACTCCCTGTAGTCAAGAAAGGACACAGTAAGAGGAGGGAAAGAGCTGGCCACAGGGTTTCAAGGTGGGGAAAAGCCAGCACCAAGGCTGCACCAACCACACAGGTTATCTGTGGTGGAGGCCAGTCCTCCAATGCTACAAAACCTTTCCCTGGTGGCTCTAAAAAGAAATCTGGGCAGATCTTCACTTCAGGACGTAGTTGACTTCCTCAGAAAAGCAAGGAAAAGTGAACCTTCCAAAGTTTCCCAAGTGACCAATGCAAAACACATCTTACAAGGATCAAATAACAAGGGGGAAGATCACTAGAAAAAAACAAAAAATGGTTTGAATGGCACCAATGATCTTCAACAAAGTCCACCAAGAAACTGCCAGATGGAAGCCAAGAAAATGCCAGATGGAAGCCGAGAGTGCAGGAGGAAGAGAAGGAAAGGCCGGAGCACCTCAAAGCAGGAATGACATTGGCCGTGACCAAAGAGTGAGCAGATTACACACACCCTGGCACAAAGCACGCTGAGCGCCTCACTGTTGCTCCACCTCCTTAGAGATCTCGTGGAGGTTGGGCACTGGGATGTGGAGAGAGGGAGGGAGGCAGGACATGGCGATCACCCAGTCTACCCATCAGAAGTCCATCTGAAGGGTGTCTCTGATGACAGTAATTTCACTGTGTCATTTGAAAGTCCTGAGGGGGAGAATCGAGAACCAGCCAGAAAATTACAGGAAGAAAATGAAAGGAATGAAGAGCTTACAGCACAAATAAAAAGTCTCCAAACTGAGCAAGTGTCTCTGCAGCAGGAAATTCCCAGCTTGAAAGTGAGATCTAGAACATTCAGCTGAAGCTTCAAATATTGCCTGAATTGAACCAAGAACATGTAATGCAACTTCAGAGGAAATCAACTGAGGAGGAAGCACTGCTCAGAACTCGAGAAAAACCTTCCTGAAGCGTACAGATGTATGAACTACATGTCAGATATGCAGCCTGTACGAGAAGAGGGCTGAAGATACAGGCAAAGAACTGGAGAGAACCACTTCCTTCTATCAAAACAAGACTCTCTTCTATGGGCAAAGAGCTCAGGGGAGCTGGGTGGCAGCCCTGTCGACTGAAAAAGCTGAAGGAGCTAAGAAAAGAAAATGGTCACAACAGGTGGATACCAGGGAACATCGAGTTCAAGTTCCAGCCTTTCCCAAGAGGCCCTTTTGCTCCTGCTGCTCCAGCCGCAGCCCATGGAAGTACCAGGGGCCCCTTGGGTCATCAGGTTCCCCCAGGAAGGACGCTGGGAAGGCTCAGGGGCCAGGGGTCACCTGTGGGTTTGACTCCGCTTTCATGGCAGTGAGTCCTGCAGACCCACAACTAGGGCCGCGCATCTGCTGTGCCTTCTCCTGTTAGCAGCACCTTTACTGTTCTTTAATCAGTGCTACATATGCTTTTACTGAAGTTTGAGGCAGCATTATAATTGTAAAGGAGGATTTTTCAAATACAGATTCATTTAAAATAATTGTTATGAATACTTTACATGTCATTGGATCCTCTTGTATTAGATTGTATAAGTATTATATTGGGATTTAAATAAAGGATCTCTATTACTTAAACCATCTCAAAGTTTTACATGGATAGAGATATTTAAAGCAATAAAGACCACTTCTGCATGCTATGAACTGTTATTCGAATTTTGTACAAGTGAATTTACCTGAATAAATTTTGACTTTAAAAAAATATTAAAAAAAAACCTGCACACTGTTATCACACCATTCAAACTTCATATATTTTAATTAGTTTGGCCCTAACATTTATAGATTAATTTAAAGGAGTTGACCTTTTACAACTATTGTTCCTTGTTTTGGATCTTTTTTTTAAATTGTTTTTTTGTTTAAGGTAGCATTTGTTCAAACATTTCTAAATGTTATGCAGTCAAAATGAAAGTTCTCCCTTAATGCTGAACACACACACAAAGCCATAATGCAGACACAAGTTACTTTCAGTTGTCAGTGTCTGAAAAAAATGTAAAAAATAAAGATAGATGCAAATTTTGAAATATATGTGTTTATAAGGGGGAAAAAATCATGCATACTTAATTTGTATACACCCAAGAGATTTCTAAATTATACAGCACAGGAGGAGAGCTGCCTGAGTGTGGGACTGTATTCCAACAGGAAACACTCCGCTCATGCTGTGCAGATGCAGGGACCGTGAGGAAGGCACAGTTTCCCAAGCTGAAGGCAGGCCTAAGGGCACGGATAAGGGATGGTGAGGCGCCCAGACACTAGCAACTTGGGGAAGATGGAAAACTGCTCCAAGGCTCTGTCCTTCTGTCTTCCCATTTACTGCTGGGGCAGCAGCAGCCACTGAGAGGGACTGGGATGTGCAGACCAGAGAAGAATGACCAGCATGTTTGACTCTATCTGATCTCAGGTGTGTGTTGTCTCCCGTTCACTCACACCGTTCATTTAGGAAATATCTACTGAGCTTCTGCGAAGTTCCCAGCTCTGGGAGGCAGTGATGGGAGAACAAGCCAAGGGGGCCTGAGGGCCACAGAGCTCACGCTCCAGGGAGGGGCAGTCAGAAAACAGGACCCGATAAACACATGGAGGGCAACACGTGCTCTGCAGACAATGACAACAGGGTGAAGGGATGGAGGTGATAGGAGGACCCTCGGGTGGTGACATGTGAGCTGGATTTTAAAGGTAAGAGGCAGCGCAGGAAGGTTGGGGAGACTAATCCAGGCAGAAAGGAGTATAAGGCCCTGAGAACTTGGCTTCTGGGGCCAGGGGAAATGGAGCAAAGAGGACGGGTGGGGAGGGTGGTAAGGGGTGAGCAGGGCTGAGTGCATGGATGTCGTCTTTACTGCAGGGTAGAAACACCAGGAGTGTTTTTAGTCCTGTAGGGTGGAGTGAGAGGTGGAGAGGGGGGACACACAGTCATGTGCATTCTAGAGAGATCTCGTTGGCTTGCACAGAACAGAACACGGGACGGCAGGATCTCGGTGATGGTCCCCAGGGGTCTGCAGGAGAGCACCAGGGGCTGGCCCTGGGTGGCTGTCAAGGATATGGAGAATCGAGGACATATTGGGGCTGTGCTTGGGAGGTTGCAGGGGGCAGAGAAGAGGAAGGAAGAATGACTTTTAGACGTATTCTAATAACCCTGTGTATTGTTGGACAATACTTCAAATAATGCTTAGTAAAATCCCTGCAGAAGAACCATGGAAAAGTCAGCAAGGTCCAGATGAATTAGACCCAGTGAAGCCTGCACTTCTGTAGAGTGTGGAGTAAGGTGTGTCTGTGTTAGGATTCTATTTGGGTTCTACAACACCTGACAGCCCCTTTTCTGCCCTGCTGTCTGCTACTGAGGTTGTTGGTCACAAACAGGTTCCTGTCCTTCCAGCTTCCTTTGGGTTCAGCCACCAGGGAAGCCTAGAAGGACACTGGGTACAAGGACAAGGGTGAGGCCAGGGCATTTACCTTCCTAGCTCCTTCCTGGCAAGGCTGCCTTGAGCTGGCTCTGTCTGTGGGCTTCAGGTCATGCTCTTTTTCAGGGGCTGACTCTACATGGCTCTTGTCCCTTGAGGTTGCACCAACCAACTCTTCCTGATGGCCCTGCAGGCCTGGAGGTGGTGATGGCTGGCCTGCAACCAGCCCCAGGTTACTGATCATATTTCCTAAATATCATAAAGCAACATAGTTTATTATCTTACAGTTCTGGAGGACAAATGTGCAAGAGGAGTCTCACTGGGCTAAAGTGAAGTCTCAGCAGGGCTGGCCCATGGCTCATTCTGGAGGCTCCTTCTGCCTTTTCTCGCTTCTAGAGGCCATCCGCATTCCCTGGCTGATGGCCTCTTCCTCCGTCTTCAAGGCCACCAACACAGTGTCTTCTCTCCCCTTTGCTTTCTGCTGCTGTCATCACATCTCCTTCCCTGGCCTTCCCACCTCCTTCTTATAAAGACTCTTGTGGTTACAATGCTCCCACCCGGCTGGTCTAGGTAATCTCCCCATCTCGAAATCCTTAACTGAATCCCATCTGCAAAGCCCCTTTTGGCATATGTAAGGTGACATATTCACAGGTTCCAGGGATTAGGATGTGGACATCTTTGCAGGGGTTGGGGGTAGGATTCTGTCTAGCACACAATGCCTCATGCATTGCAGTACACCTATACCCCCACCTTTGTAAACAATCCCTTTGTATTTTAACCTTTCTCAAAGCAAACTATTTCCAGCATCATCTGTTTCCCTGACTGGTTGCACCATCCTTGGCTCTTATTTCAAAAGTGAATTTTGGCTTTTAACATCCATCTTTCCAAGAAAATTTTTAAAAATTAAAGTAGTTTTCTAATAATTTAGAGGAACCCTGTGGAAATATCGAAAGTACAAATGGGTATCCATGAACTAAAGCTGTCTTAAAAAAAAAAAAAGAAATCACATCTACAAAAAGGTAACCTACTTTTGAACAATTTTGTCAATGGTTGGTATGCAATCTTTATTATTATAACAGCAAATATAACTTTTTTTTTTTTTTTGAGACAGAGTCTCACTCTATCACCCTGAGTAGAGTGCAGTGGGGTCATCATAGCTCACTGCAACCTCAAACTCCTGGGCTCAAGCGATCCTCCTGCCTCAGCCTCCCGAGTGGCTGGGACTACAGGCGCCCACAACAATCTCCGACTAGTTTTTCTATTTTTGGTAGAAATGGGGTCTCACTCTCACTCAGGCGGGTCTCAAACTCCTGAGCTCAAGCAATCCTGCTTCTGCCTCCCAGAGTGCTAGGATTACAGGCGTGAGCCACCGCACCCGGCCTGTTTTTTCATTCACAAACAATATGCCAATCAACTAAGTGAGCACCTGTGAGGGTGCAGAGCTTTGTGTTTAGCTGTGCAATCAACATGCCTTGTACCTAATGTAATACACAATGCATGTGATAAGCAGAATAATGCCCCTTTCCCATAGGTGGCCATGCCCTAGTCCCTGGAACTATCTATCTGTTTATTTACTTATGGAACTTTTGAATATGTAGTGAGTGTTACATGGCAAGAAACTTTGCAGATGTAGTTAAGGTTGTGGGCCTTAAAGTAAGAAGATTATCCTGAATTATCTGAGTGGGTCCAATCTAACCACAGGAGCCCGTAGAAACAAAGTCCTTAGCCTAGAGGCAGAAGACAGCTGTATGGACATACTATAATTTGGTTATTTGTTTGCCAGTTGATGGACATTTGGATTGTTTCTAGTTTGGGACCGCTATGAATAAAGCTGCTGTAAGAATTTTTGTGCAACACTTTTTGTGGCCATACATTTTAATTTCTGTAGATATTAAGTTGTAAGTTAAAGGGTAGAGGTATGCATAAACTTTAAAGAAACTTGCGAACAGTTTTCCACAGTGGCTGTATCATTTTACACCACCAGTAATGGATGAGAATTGCAGTTGCTCTATATTCTCTGTGGTAATTAGTATTGATCAGTCTTTTTCATTTTAGTAATTCTAGTAGATGTGTTCTCATGTCAGGTAGTGATTTTAACCTGCATTTCCCTGATTATTAATGATGTTGGGCATCTTTTAATGTGCTGAATTGCCATATATCTCATCTTGTAAGATGTCAGTTCAAGGCTTTTACACATGAAAAGTGATAACATATGTTCACACAAAGACTTGTACTTAAACATTGACAGCAATTTTATTTGTAATGGCCCCAAACTGGAAATAATACAGATGTCTTCTATCAATTGGCAAGTGGCTAACAGATTGTGGTATACAAATAAATACCATTGAGGAATTAAAAAAACAAAATACTGATATACAGAATAACACGCATGAATCTCAAAAGCATCATGCTAAGTAAAAGAAGGCAGAGAAAGGAGAATATATACTATATGATTTCATTTATCTGTAATTACATAAAAGGCAACACTGTTATGACAGAAGGCAGAACCGTGGCTGCCAGCGCTGTGGAGGAGGGGAAGGGGGCAATGCCTGTAAAATGCTATAAGAAATTTTTTGGGGGTAATGGAAATATTCTACATCAAGATCTTGGTGACAGGAATCAACTGTATACATTTCTCAGAAATCAAAGAATTATATATGAAAAATTATAAAAACCAAAACAAAAACCTCAAAACTGCATTCTAGAGCGAGTCACATGGTAAGGTCTGCTTACCACTGAGATGAGGGGCTGCAGTTCTCCAGCACCACATCTCTGCACAGGGGCCTCTGAGCAGAGTGAGGTGTTTCCACTCATCTTGGATGAACCCCACAGTCACAGTCACATTCTTGAATGACACTGATGCCTGTAACAGCACATTTCTAATTAATCGGAAAAGTTCAGAAACCAGAGACATGGAAGATATCTTTGGGAACTAATTCTTATCATGTTTACTGTTGAAAGTTTAAGACAAAAGTCTTAACAAATTAATTTTTAATTGAAAATTTGATATATTAAAACTTCTACTCTTTGCAGGACGTTATAAAGAATAAGAAAAATCAAGTCACAAAGTGGAAGAAAATATTTTCAAAACATAGAATGGTGCAATTAAAAAGGGTGAATTTTACTGCAGTAAATTATACTTTAATAATTAAACAACAACAAAATCCTGTACCAGGCACCTGTTCCAGACACATGTAGGCACCCTATGTCACATGCCTAACTCCCCACACCAGCACCCTTCGAGTGCATGCTGAGTGTCTTTGTATTCTATACCAGGCCTCTGACACCACCTTGGGAGCTCAACAGGCCCACAGGAACTCCTAGTCATTAATGCAACAGCATATGCAGGGGGCTCAATATGCCCAGGGACAGCCTTCAACTAAGGACAGAAACCAGTGAATAAATACTCTACCTCCTATCCCAGGTGGACCCCTCTGAGGGACATCCCCGATAGTTCCTTGGAGTGTTCCCTCACGGACTGAGCCCATGACCCCCAGTGATAACATGCTCCATAACTCACTCTTGGACTAGCTTTTCCCTCTCCCCAATACTTCCTCCTCTTCCCCAAGAGATCATTCCAACATAAACCACCTGCACTCAAGCCATGGTCTCAGGGTCTGGGGGAATTCATACCATGTTACCCTCTACAATGGCTGGCTTGACACTTCACTCCAGCAGAAGAAGCCAGTGGCCTTCAAGGCTTGTGATATTGTGATATAATAAGAAATATATATTTGGTCTCTGCCCCTGGTTCCTGGCATATAGCTCCTAAATCCTGTAGAATCTCCAGTGTTAAGATTATCTTTTTTACACTAATAAGATGACTAGTGGCTGAAGGCACCTAGATAGCTTCAGGATGGGAGGGGCAGGATTGCTCACCAGAAAGACCAAGTTATGATAGAGGGGTGGGACTTTCAGCCCCACCCCCCAGCCTCTAGGAGGGAAGAACAGAGCTGAAGGTTGAGGTGATCACCAATGGCCAATGATGTAACCAATCATGCCTACACAATGAAGCCTCCATAAAAATCCAGAAGGACAGGGTTCAGAGGGCTTCCTGAGAGCTGAACAGCTGGAGATTCCTGGAGGGTGGCATACCTGGAGAGGACATGGAAGCTCCACACACTTCCCACGTGCCCTGCAATACACATCTTTTACATCTGGCTGTTCATCTATATTCTTTGTAACATCCTTTATAATAAATGGGTAAATGTGAGTAAAGTGTTCCCTGATTTCTATAGCTGCTCTAGCACCTGAAGAGGGGGTCATGTGAACCCCTGTTTATAGCTGGTTCGTCAGAAGCACAGGTCACAGTCTGGAGCTTGTGGCTGGCATGTGAAGTAGGGGCAGTCTTGTGGGACTTGAGCCCTCACCCTGCAGGATCTGATGCTGTCTCAAGGTAGTGTCAGAGCTGAATTGGAGGACACCTTCTAATTGGGATCTGCTGGAGAATCTGGTGTCAAGAGTACTGTGATAAGGCTGAGAGTAGGAAAAACACTTTGGCTTTTCCTATCCTTAATAAGGCTCCAAATGATCCCTCCCTCGTTACCAGTTTTGTTACTCTCACCTTGTTTATTCTGCTCCAGCCGCGCTGGCCTGCGTGCTGTCCTGGAATACCGTTAGGGCTACCCTGCCTCACTGGCATCTGCACTGGTTACTTCCTCGGGTTAAAGTACTCTCTAGATATCCATGTGGTTTACTCCCTCATTTTCTTTAAAGTTTCTCTCAAATATCTCCTTATAGAAGCCTATCTGACAACTTCATTTAAAATTAAAATCGGTCCTTCCTAACCCTCTCCATGCCACCCATGCAGTTTTATTTTTTTCATAGCAATTATCAACTTCTGACATACGATATGATGTATTTTTCAAAGTTTATTGTTTGTTTTTCCTTACCCGAATGCACGTTCCATGTGGACAGAGACTTTTGTCTACTGTGTTCACGGCTGTCTCACCAGTGACTAGGACAGCAGCTGTTGCATGGTAGGCGCTCAACTAAATGAATGCTAAATAAACAAACACTTTGATGCAGGAATGCCAAATGTTACAACCACTATGGAGTACAATTGTCCAACGCTGTCAAAATTAAAAATGTATTTAACCTCTGAGCTGGTAACCCCATTTCTGGCATTTAACCTATACAGTCATGTGCCACGTAACAACATTTCAGTCAACAATGGACTGCATATACGATGGTGATCCTAGAAGATTATAATGGAGCTGAAAAATTCCTATCGCCTAGTGACATCATAGCTGTCACAACATCATAGCCCAAAGCATTACTCTTGTGTTTATGGTGATGCTGGTACAAACCTACTGTGCTGCCAGTCATATTGCAAGAGTCCAAAAGTTAAAAAAAAATTAAAAAGTTCATAAAGTAAAAAAGATATAGTCAGCTAAGTTTAGTTTATTATTGAAGAAAGAAAAATATCTTTTAATAAATTTAGTGTAGCCTAAGTGTACAGTGTTTATGAAGTCTACAGTAGTATAAAGTAATGTCCTAGGCCTTCACATTCGCTCACCACTCACTCACTGACTCACCCAGAACAACTTCCTGCAAACTCCATTCACGGTAGGTGCCCTATTCAGGTGTACTATTTTTTATCTTTTCTACCGTATTTTTACTGGACATTTTCTATGTTTAGAAATATACAAATAGTTACCATTGTGTTACAATTGCCTACAGTATTTGGTAAAGTCACATGCTAGAAAGGTTTGTAGCCTAGGAGCAATAGGCTACCCCATATAGCCTAGGTGTGTAGTAGGCCATACCACCTAGGTTTGTGTAAATGACTTTATCACGTTCACGCAAAGATGAAACTGCCTAATGACACATTCCTCAGAATGTACCCCTGTCCTAAGCAGCACATGACTTTAGTTTGTTGCCTGTCCCCTACCCCATATGCACACATATGAAATTATTTATATATAAAGTCATTCATTATAAACAACTTATATGTTTTTCCCAAGAAGTTGATTGAAAAATTACTGGTACTTCCACATAATGGAATACAATGAAGCTGCACAAAGAAAATGAGAACATTCACTAAGTACTGATATGGAAAAGTGTCCAGAATATATTGCTTTGTGAAAAAAAAAAAACCACCAAGGAATGGAATAGGGTATACAGTATATTAACTGTTGGTTAGGAATTAGTATAAATATTAATATATCCATATTTGCTTATATTTTCACATTAATAATTAAAAAATGGAAGGATATGCAAAAAACTTACAATGAAAGTGGTTTCCTACAGGAGGGAGAGGACACTGGCACAGATGAAGAGAAGGATGGAAGTAGGATTTCTTAATCTGTATCTCTGCAATAAAGGACTCACCTTTTGCAAAGAAAGCTTTGGCCCTTGCCCGGCTCCTGGAGGTAACCTGAAGCCCTTTGAATGTCCTGCCTGATTAGAGTCTGTTTACCTGGGGGCCTTGGTCTATGCCATATAGCCTATGCTAACAATGGGTTTGTAGAGGGGGCCTTGGGCTGTACAGTATCAGTTTTACCTCTAGGGGGTCTGGAGACTAGGGTCAGCCACATGGAAGTCCAGCCATGCCTATGTGACAGATCACCAATAAAAACTCTGGGCACCAAGGCTTCGGCAAATGTCCTGCATGGCAACACTCTGTGTGTGTTACCACGCGTCATTGCTAGGAAAACTAAGTGGTGTCCACCTGACTTCACTGGGCAAGGACAACCGAAAGCTCACACCTTGTCTCTTCCTGGAATGTGCCCTATGCACCTCGTCCCTTCGCTGATTTTGGTGTGTGATATTATTTACTGTAATAAACCATAACTTAAGAGTGTAATGATTTTTCTCAGTTCTGGAACTCCATCTAGCAAATCACTGAACCTGCAGGTGGTCACGGGGACCTCCCAAACAGCAACACCTTTTTTTTAGATTTTATAGCTACATAAATAGATTACTTATTTATAACAAAAACATTGACAGCGGGGTGTGCAGAGACTCAGAGTACCAAAATGGTGTGTGCGTGTCCTCTCTACTCCCAGTAGTTAGAGAATTCTGCCAGCAGAAAGCACCAAAACCACACACAAACCCAGAAATTCTAGATTTCAGATTAGGCCAACAAAAACATATTTGTTGTTTTTTGATCAGCAGCCTCTATATTAAAACAAAATCTCAAAAATGATGAAAATATGAATTACTGATATAAAAGAATAACTTTAAAATCATACACGAATACTATGAACTAGGTTATGAATTACATTAAAGCATATAAAACTATATTTTTAATGAAACTAGAATGACAAAAAGTAAGAAAAAGTGTAAATGATGGATAAACTTATGATCATTTAATAAAGTAGTTCAATAACCAAGATCTTCACTCGTGTGTAATATTACAGCTCCCATAAGACCTATATTTATAAATGAGTTTCAGAAAATCTACAAATAACAGGTAGTTTTCTCATATAAATTAATAGAAAAAGCAAAGGACAGAAAAGAAAGAGTAGAACAGTATCCCAATTCCTTTTATGAGCCTACAAGTGTGATACAGTAATTGGAGAGGCACAGGAGAATAGAAAATTACATGCTGAACTAACTTGTGATATAGAAATAAAAATCCTAAAAATAGTATTGGGGAAAGGACCTCCACAACATATATAGAAAGCAATGTACCATACTCAATAGCAAGTAGGGTATATACAGGAATTCAAGAATAAGTTTATGTTAGGAAACCCACTATAACATTCAGAATATTTATAAAGAGAATAAATTATATCTTTATTTCAATAGATAAAGAAAAAGTACTAAATATAACTTACTGCACATTTATAATTAAACTGAAATCTAAGCAAACTGGAGAAAAGCCACTTATCCTGATAAGTTACGTACCAAGAGCCGACAGCAAACATCAGAGTTCATGAGGAAACTGTGTATTTTCCCCCCAAGATTGACTTGATCTATTTCTATTTCTCCTTTTCCATTTAATGCATGGACCCTTCCAAACCTCATAAATCCACTATGATACAAAGTGGGGAATGAATAAAGAGCTCACCTGAGATATGTTCATTTTCTGTGGCTCTTGGGAGACTGCAGAGAACTGTGAAGGCTCAGCTGTGGGGACAGAAAGAGGACCAGGTCACAAGGTCTGGCCTTCCTCACAGCTCCGAGATTCACTTCCCAAACTCTCAGCAACCCAGCTGGGGAGAAGCCTCCCGAAGGGAATAGGGCCCTGTGGGCCTTGAAAAGGCATGAGAAGGACCATGTAGAGGTGGCACTATCTGTCCATGTGTGACTCTGAATGGGATCATGGGGACTTGAACCTGTAGTTTTTCACTGGTTGAATATAAACTTTTTCTATTGATTTAGCAACTATTTATGTGTTCTTATGACTGATTAACAGAAAAGCCAAGAAAACAGAGGATTATTAAACTCAAAGTGCTCAAAAGAATAAAGCTATAAGCTAAATGTTTATTCCAAAAAAATACAGAAAAAATATTCAATATAATTCAATGCATATCTAATACTAAAATGAAATTTACACAAATGGCAACTGGAGGGGAGCTACTTACTTTTTCATTAAAATTGATATGGGGTGCTTCAAGGCAAGGTTTAAAAAAATTGTCTCTTTTAACCGGGTTATGGTGTCTCAAAAGTCCCTTATGATAAGTTGCTTTTGGTGCCTTACCTGGGGAGAATGAAAAGCACTGTGTTTACCTCCTGGCTTTGTCACAGAGTGTTCATGGACAATTCACAGATGCTCTAGAGGCCCAATTTCTTCCTTTTCTTTCTTTCTTTTTCTTTTCTTTTTTTTTTTTTTGGACAGGGTCTTACCCTGTCACCCAGACTGGAGTGCAGTGGCATCATCACAGCTCACTGCAATCTCCAACTCCTGGGCTCAAGTGACCCTCCTGCCCCAGCCTCCAGAGTAGCTGGGACTATAGGCATGCACCAAAATGCTGGGCTTGAGGCCCAATTTCTTTAATTCTTTCAAATGAGTAAGAAGTAGATAAACCATCATTCTGGGATTCTGTGTGGTCAGGATGAAGTCTCCAGTGCTGTATGTGCTACAGCAGTGCAGCATCTGTAAAGAATGGAGAAAGAAGGAATTGGGGGCAATTTGGGGATCATGGGGACAGAATTTCCACCCTCTGCCTGGTTACCCCTGACCCCCAGATGTCCCCTCACAGCTCTGCAAAGACGTGGCCTTTCCTGGGCAGCCTGCCCCTGGGCCTCCCCGGCTCACCTTGCTCTTCTCAAAGCTGGCCCAAACCTCCCACTGTCACCCAGTCTGTGGTGGCTTCTGGATGTGGTGTCACCACCAAGCCTGGCTCATTCTGGGCAGGAGGATCAGGAACTGCTTCTGATCGTACAAATATAGGATCTGCTCCTTTCTGGGCTCTTCTGCCTCTGCTCTGAAGCTCTGTGATATGCCAAAAATCAGAGAGGTGCTCAATTCCAGGTAAGATTCCTGTTCCCAGAGGCCCTCTGCTTCCTACCTCACGAGAATGGTTTTGTTCCAAGGGAGCTGGGATCTGGGACTGGGCATCAAATTAATTTTAGGATCACAAACTTGACTCTTGGAATATCAGACTTAAAACATAACCAGACTTCCAGAGTAGAAGGGGCCAGGAGCCTCAGCATGACCCAAGGGATCGGAAGGACACAAGAAATCCCAGAATATGTTTGCCACGTGGTAAGATTTCATTCACATTCACTTAGAATTTTATTCCTGGGGATTTGGGGACAACAACAATGGTGGCTTTAAGACTGGTCCGATACTAGAAAGAGTTTGAGATTGGAAACACCCGTTTTTGAATGTAAGCTCCATCACCACCTAGCCTGTGACCTGGGCAGTGTTTCACCAACCTGAGCCTCAGTTTGCTCACTTTTTAAATAATGCATTATTTTATTTTTTTAATGCAGATAATTATACCTACCTCACGGGATGGTTGTGAGATTCACTAGCCACCCAACAAAAGGAACAGCATTTATCAGTTATTCTTAGTGATGATACTTGGCTACATGCTTGATAGGTAACATTTCTCAGAACGCCACAAAATGGTCATCATAAATGTCTTCATTTTCAGATAAGAAACCTTTTGCTGAGGTAGTTTCTGCCGTCTATCTTTGGCATTTGTCTCTGGGCATTACTTATAACTTCTTGTTGTGGTGGTTGTTGTTGGTCAAGTAATGTTGTTAAGTTTTTTTTGTTGTTGTTGTTTTTTGAGACAAGGTCTCCCTCTGTCACCCGGACTACAGTGCAGTGGCATCATCATAGCTCACTGCAAGCTCCAACTCCTGGGCTCAGGCGATCCTCCTGCCTCAGCCTCCTGAGTAGCTGGGACTACAGGTACAAACCACCATACCTGGCTCATTTTTTCTATTTTTAGTAGAGATAGGGTCTCTTGCTTAGGCTGGTCTCGAACTTCTGACCTCAAGCAATCCTCCTGCATTGTCCTCCCAGAATAATAGGATTACAGGTGTGAGCCACTGTGCCTGGCCTGTTGTTAAGTTTTTACATAGTCAGACGTATTAGTCTTTTACTTTTTTGATATTGCTATGTGTGGAAGGGCCATCCAAATCTGAGATATATAAATATTCCCCTATTATTTCTTCTAGTATTTCACATGCATTCTTTAAATCTTTGGATGAATTTAATTTATTTCAGAATATGAATTGAAAAAGCAATGCAATTCCCCACCACTAATGTAAATACAGAGTGTGTCATAATTTCTTTAATAATCCATCATTTTTTCTTTAGTAATTGGAAAACACCCTTTTATTATATATTAAAGTCCATTATGGACTGGGTCTACTTGTGGACTCTGTATTCTGTTCTGTCGATCTGTGAGAACTGCAGAACTCTGGGCACATAACAACTCCGCCCAAGCCCCTGCACTAAGAGATGGGACCAGACTCTAGCGTGGCTCCTCCTAGCATAGCCTGTGTCTCTAGGATGACCCCAGCCTGGCTGAGAAAGCTCCACTCCACCAGGAGAATTTACTGTTTGTTCCAGCCAACACCTGATGATAGGCCCCTGACCTCCCTTTCTTAGAGCATTTACTAAAAATAACTTACAACTGTGACTATGTATCTCTTGCAACTCAGAAGCTTGTCTCTCAAGGACCTGAGAGTAATTGCTTTGAAATGTGATGATCAGGAAGGATAGGGTCTGGGTCTCCCAGCCTCGGTGGGAGGATGGAGTCCTAACTTCCATGACTGCTGGCTTGCAGATACAGCTGGTCTAAACATGTTTACCGTGAACAACACTTTGTATTAATACTTTTTCACTTTTCTGACTCAGTACTGAGTCCCCACTCTCCCCGCTCCCTCATTCTCCCTTTAAAACACCCAGATCACCTCTGCATACATAGAGCTCAGCTCTTTTCCCTACTGTCAGTCGTTACTGATTAACATCTGTTTTCCCTGCTTAACTAATGTCCAGTTGTATTTATCTTTGACAATGACAGAGAAGTCACAGTGGTGCCACACTGATGGAACTTGCTGGAAAAAATCTGCCCCCTGGAATGCTCTGAAAACCCACCATCTAGAGTGGAGGGAAGCTGTCCATGGAGAAGTGTCTCCCTAGGGGCACTCCACTGCAGATCTGCCTGAAGGGTGCTGCAGGAGCTGCAGGCTGGGAGCCTGCCACTTGCAAGGAAGACGCCTTCTTCCTGCAGTACGTCTCTAGTCCTCTGTACTGACAAAGCTTAAACATCATGCCAACAGGCCAAAGAAAAGTGCTTAAAGGGCACAGATCTATGTTTTCAGATGACATCATTAAAGAAGAATGTGGAGTTAAGAGGCAATAAATTGATATTGGGCACAGAGGGGCTGGCCATGGAAACAAGCAATCTTGCTGCTAGAGGAAGCAGACATGATTTGGTGCTGAGGGCAAAAATCCACGCCAGCAGAACTGTCAGTAGAAGCAGCAAACTTTACAGGAAAGAAATGGAGAAAACCAACAGGTCTGCTAACCTGAGGTTGCAGTCCTGTTGGGGCAAGTAGTGAAACAGACAGAACTTGAACAGAGAGATTCTGGAAATGAGAGCATTACAGCAGGGCTAGATAAGCTATATCCCTGCCTAACTACAAACCTACGTGTGTGCTCAGGGGAGAACCAAGAGAGCCGAATGTAAAGTGAAAGTCAAGACTTGAGAACTGGCTGAACTTTGAATACATCCCCTAAACCACGCACAGATCCATGGGCAGAGTATGGAAGCTTTATGGGCTCTTGAGGTGTTTGGCCACAAGCTCTGCCAAAACCACTGGCTGACCACTAAGTTAGACAGACACCTGGGCAACTCAAAGGAAGCCACACTAAAAAATAAAAAAAAGAATTTAAAAAATGAGCAGAGGTACCAGCAACTGCATATTACCGTGGAAACAGATCCCACAGTTTACGTGCCAGCAAGCAACTAAAGAAAATAAGAGCAACAACCCGGGGAAGATGTGACTACAGAGGTCCACAGTATATTATTTAAAATGTACAGCTTTCAACAAAAGTATTATAAGACATGAAAAGAAACAGGAAAATATGAAAAAAGTTTGAAACTCAGGAAAAAAAAAAAACAGTCAACAGAAGTGACACTGAGTGGGTCCAGGTGTTCAGTTTAGCAAATAAAGACTTCAAAATAGCCAGTATAATATGTTCAAAGAATTAAAGGAACATTAGTGACAATGGTGCAGTAGGTCACTCCAAGGGTCTATCCCTTCACTAAACATTGAAAAACCAAGAAAAAATTGTCAGAATCAACATAGAATTCTGAAAAATAATCAGAGCTTTACAGCAACCAAACAAATGCTGAATCAAGGAAAAGGCAACTTAAAAACAGTAAGAAAGCTTTGTGGCATTGGCACTTGCCTTTGCTGCACCCCCTTCTCTGGCTTGCTGGCAGTCTTGAAGGTGGCGGCCCATGTTTCCAGTGAGTGACTCTGGTCTTTGGCAGTAGAGAGAGTAGAGCAGACCTTATTCTGAAAGAATTGTGTTTTGTCTGTTCTAATCTGTCTGGGAGTTACCTGAAGGATGGATGCAGGTGCTTGTCTTTGTTTCATCCAACTAGGAACTCCCTCAGGATGGAAAAGTCACAGGCAATCCTTGAAAATGTGATAAGGTGAATGAATAACCTGCAGTTGCCTGGAGCACAAGATTACAGTTGAGGCAAAGAGTGCTGAAATCTATTAGACATTCCTAATGCCTAAAAAAAAAAAAAGAAAAAAAGTGCTGAACTCTAGAGAGGAAAATCTGGAGAATTTTTTTGTGAAATCAGGACATTTAAAAGCTTCTATGTATACTGGGGAATTTAGAGAGCTGTGCAAATGCCTAGGGCATGATGCATGCTCAGAAGAAGACCTGAGAAGACCCTTCGTTTTCACCTCCAGCTGATCTCTAGTCTCAGTGCAAACAGGAAGTGAAGGCTGAGGCAGAGTTGTAAATGGCTTGGCTAAGTGTTGAAGGAAGGCCTCAACACAGAGCCAATCTGCAAAGACTGGGAGAGGTATTTTGTTTTTGTTTTCTTTCCTTCTTTCTCTCTCTCTGTCTCTTTCCGTCTCTCCTCACCCCCCAGTGTTCAAGGAAATCTGTCAAAACACTAGCTGATGCAAGCTAAAAGGAACAGAGATTTCAGAAACCATATATGACAAAGAGTACAGACTTCACCAAAATAGTTTATAAAA
This sequence comes from Daubentonia madagascariensis, assembly GCA_023783475.1. NCBI lineage: Eukaryota > Metazoa > Chordata > Mammalia > Primates > Daubentoniidae > Daubentonia > Daubentonia madagascariensis. Next base: position 328,504 of record JAKFHU010002184.1, read on the forward strand.
GTTATTAAACAGACAGACCCATAGCTGCAGCCCATAGCAAGCTACAAAACAAACCTTGAAGAGGGAGAAGAATCTGATTTCCAGTGTTACCACATTATAATATTCAAAATGTCTAGCTTTCAACAAAAAAGTATGAAACACAAAAAAAATACCAACAATGAACAATTTGAAAAGGAAATTAAGAAAATGCTTTCATTTACAATAGCATACAAAAGAGTAAAATACCTAGGAATAAATTTAACCAAGTAAGTGAAAGACTTGTATACTGTAAACTATAAAATATTGCTAAAAGAAATTAAACAGCACACAAGTAAGTGGAAAGACATCCCGTGTTCATGGATTGGAAGATTTAATATTGTTAAGATGGCAATACCAGCCAAAGTGATCTACAGATTCAGTGCAATCTTTATCCAGACCCCAATGACTTTTTTCCCCCAGAAATGGAAAAGCCAATCTTCAAGTTCATATGGAATTGCAACAGGCCCTGAATAAGCAAAACAATCTTGAAAAAAGAAAAACAAAGTTGGACAACTCACACTTTATGATTTCAAAACTTGCTACAAAACTACAGTAATCAAAACAGTGTGGTACTGGCATAAAGATAAATGTATAGACCAATGGAATAGAATCAAGAGTCCAAAAATAAACCCATATAACTATGCATCTATGGCCAATTGATTTTTATACAAATAGGGTTTTTGTTTTTGTTTTTGTTGTTTTTTTAGAGCCAGGCTCTAGCTATGTTTCCCAGGCTGGCCTTGAACTCCTGGGCTCATGGGATCCTCCCACCTCAGCCTCCCTGGTAGTTAGAACTACAGACACACACTACTGCACCCAGCTCCAGGTGATTTTTGACAAAGGTGCTAAGACCCTTGGGGAAAGAATATTTCCTTCAGTAGATAGTACCAGGAAAACTAGATATCCATATGGAAAAGAATGAATTTGGACCCTTACCTCATACCATATGCATAAATTAACTCAAATAGGTCAATGACTTACTGTAAGAGCTAAAACCATAAAACTGTTAGAAGAAAATGTAAAGTAAATCATCCTGACCTTGGCTTTGGGATGGATTCTTAAATTCTACATGAAAAGCATGAACAACAAAAGAGAAAATAGATAAATGAGGCTTCATCAAAACTAAAACTTTTGTGCATCAAAAGACATTATCAAGAAAGTGAAAAAGACAATCCAATGAATAGGGGAAAATACTTGCAAATCATATATTTGTCAAGGGTTTAATATCCAGAATGTATAAAGAACTCTTCTAACTCAACAACTAAAGACAAACAACTTATTAAAAAATGGGGAAAGTACTTAAGTAAACATTTCTGCAAAGAAGACCTTTGTTTGGTCTAACTTCTTTCACTTAGCAGAATATTTTCAAGGTTCAACCACATTGTAGCACGTTTTTATGGCTAAATAATATTCCATTGTACCCATATACTACAATTTATTTATCAGTTAATCAGTTGATGGATATTTAGGTTGATTCCACCTTTTGACTTTTGCAAAGAATGCTACTATGAGCATGTGTACATGTATTTATTTGAGTAAATGCTTTCAATTCTGTGAGGTATATAGCTAGGGGTGGAGTTGCTAGGTCATATGGTTATTCTATGTTTAACTCTTTGAGGAACTATCAAATTGTTTCCACCACAACTACATTGTTCCCACTAGCAATGTTTGAGAGTTCCAATTTCTCCAGATCCTTATCAACAACACTGTTATTTTCTTTTTTTAATCACAATTCTAGTAGGTGTGAAGTGAGATCTCATTGTGGTTTTGATTTGCATTTCCCTACTGAATATTGATGTTGAATGTCTTTTCATGTACGTATTGGTCATTTGCATATCTTCTTTGGACAAATATATATTCAAGTCCTTTGCCCATTTTTTAATTGGGATGTGTGTTTTTTTGTTGTTGAGTTCTGGAAGTTCTCTATATATTCTGGATAATAATCCTTTATCAGATAAATGATTGGTGAATATTTTCTCCCATTTTGTGGGCTGCATTTTTACCCTGTTGGTAATGTCTTCTGATGCATGAAAGTTTTTAATTTTGATGAAAGTCAATTTATCTATTTTTTCTATTGTTGCCTGTGTCCTCAGTTACATCCAAAAAGTCATTGCCAAGTACAATGTCATGAAATTTTTGCTCTATGATTTATTTTAAGAGTTTAGCTTTTAGTTTAGTTTTAGCTTTTATGTTTATGTCTTTGATCTACTTTGAGTTAATTTTTATATGTGGTGTTTTGTAAATGTCCAACTTCATTCTTTTGCATGTGGATATTCATTTTTTTCAGCACCATTTGTTGAAAAGATTGTCCTTTCTCCATTGAATGGTCTGAGTGCCCTTGTCACAGATTCTTTAACCGTGTATGTGAATACACGGTTATAACCGGGTTATTTCTGGGCTCTCTATTTTATTCCATTGATCTCTGTCTGTATGCCAGTATCACAATGTTTTAATTACTGTAGATTTGTAGTAAATTTTCAAAGCAGAAAATGTGAGAACTCCAACTTCGTTCTTTTTTTCAAGAATGTTTTGGCTATTTGGGGTTCCTTAAGATCCTATGTGAACTTCAGGATTTTTTTTTTTCTCCAAAAAATGCCACTGGGATTTTGACAGGGATTGCATTAAATCTGTAGACTTCTTTGGGTAGTATTGACATCTTAACAATAATAAGTCTTCCAATCCATGAACATGGGCTGTCTTTCCATTTATTTGTCTTCTTTAATTTCTTTTAGCAATGTTTTGTAGATTTTATTGCATAAGGAATGCAGGGATCTGCTGGGGAAATGGTTTGAGCCAGGGTCAGAGGGCAGGGTCACCTTTTTGGTTAAATCCTAAGCTATTTAATTTTTTTTGAAGCTATTAACAATAGAATTGTTTTCTTAATTTCCTTTTCAGATTATTAATTTTAGAATGCAACAAATTTTTGCACATTGATTTTGTATCCAGTAACTTTGCTGAATGTTTTTAGTTATAACAGTTTTTTTGGTGGTGTGTGTGTAATATTTAGGGTTTTCTACATATGAAATTACATCATTTGCAAACAGAGATAACTTTACCTCTTTCTTTCCAATTTGGATGCATGTGTTTTCTTGTGTAATTGCTCTAGCTAGATCTTCTAGTACTATATTGAATAGCAGTGGCAAAACTGAGCATCCTTGTCTTGTTCCTGATCTTAGAAGAAAAGCTTTCAGTTTTTAACCACTGAGTAATATGTTTGCTGTAGGAGTTTTATATATGGCTTTTATTATATTGAGGTACTTTCAGAGTCCAGTCATTTTTAACATATCTTAATTTTTGTTGTTTCAAATTACATAATTATTATTGGTGCTTTCATACTCCCAATAAACCAAGGTGTGTACTGTTAGGCTGGATCCGAGAGGAAAATATGTGAAGCCCCAAGATATAAAGAGTTGATTATTTGAGCACTTGGGCGCAGGTGGGTAGAGGCTGAAAAGGGCATCCTTCCCAAAATGGGGTCTAGTGAGTTTTTTATAGTGGGTTGAGGAGGGAGTGGAGTTGGGGGGGGGATTAAACAATAATCGCAGTATACAGCAAGTCCTTGAAGTTTGGGAAGAAGTTGTGCTGTAGCAGACAGCTAGTTCTTGAGATGTCTTTCTTTTCAGTCACATCTCCAAGGTTAGGCTTGCAAACCTTCCCAATTTTGCCTGCTCAGCTGCCTCTTATCTCCCCTCCTCCCTCCCATCCCCTTTTCTGGCTTTGCAAACCGTCCCTCAGGGTAAAGACCACATACTTAACATGTACAAGAGATGTTACTTGATTACAAATTATCTTTTACATAAACATGTTTACAATTTTAAGGTAATTTACAGTTTAAGCCCATAGCAGGTACTTATCTTTTATGGACCAGGTAGCTGTATGCTTATATTTGGGTTGGAAGCGGCTTATGTAAACATGTGCTATTAGTGATGACACAAACATGTCCACAAGTTCAAGGGAAAAAAATCAAGACTACTTATAAATTGCTTCTTTTTTCTTATGCAATACTGCTCAACAATAATAGCAAACATAGAAAACAACTCAGGGTCAAATATGTGTTATATAATTTGTAAGTTACCACTTCACAGACTCTTCACTGCCTGCAGGATCAAATCCAAATTCCTTGGAGTAGCACACAAGGCTCACCATGTTTTGGTTCCTCCTGCCCTCTGACCCAGGCTCAAACAATTTCCCCAGCAGATCCCTGCACTTCTGGTGGGGAGGGAGCCCAGGGAATGGGCTGTGTGTTCTCAGGCTTCTGTCCTTTTGCCTGAACTGCTCTTTCTGCCTGGAATCCTTTTCTTTCCCCATCTTCCTTTGGTGAACCCTACTTATCCTTTATGGTACAGCTTGAACTTCATTTTTTCCTTCTCGGATCCCTTTCTTCCCATGTCTTTCTGGTTCTAAGAGCTCTAAATATGTGCTTGCCTCTATCATAAGTAGTTAAAATGTATGGTAAGAGTCTGTGTGCACCGCCCTGAGTAAACCTTGGGCTCCTGGGGGCCAGGGGTAACGTTTTCCGTCACTGTTCCCCGTCACTGTCCCCAGGGGGAAAATTGGTATGGCAGGTGACACAAGCCAGTGATCCACAATTTCCTCTGACAGGCAAAATGAGTTGAATTTGAATTTCATCTAGCTACCTACCACTCACATAGCCTTCATTTAATATTTATTAAGCTCCATTAATGACAAGGTAATGTGCTAAGGGTAGGAGATGCAGAAACATCAAGCAGAAGATACCACAGCTGCCTTAATTAATTGCCAGAATAGAGGTAAGGACAAAGTGCTACAAAGTCGGTGCAGGAAGCAATTACTTTTTACTGAGAAGACATTGAGGAGACATTTGATTTGGGCCTTAAGAGATGTGTAGAATTTCATTATTCTAGAGACCAGAGAAGCATTCAAGACTGTGGAACAGAAGGGTAGAAATATATGAACTTAAACTATCACAAAAGAAACTTGTGCTCATTTAAAAAATCCAAATAAGGCCAGGCACAGTGGCCCATGCCTGTAGTCTCAGAACTTTGGGAGGGTGAGGCAAGAGGATCGCTTTGAGGTCAGGAGTTGGAGACTGCAGTGAGGTATGATTGCACCACTGCGCTCCAGCCTGGGTGACACAGCAAGACCCTGTCTCTATTTTTAAAAAAATGCAAACAAAAAGTATTTTAAATCATTACTCCCCAATTTTACACCTTAGAGTGGGATTCTAACATCTTTCAATATCCATATGTGTGTTATATTATATACATATATAATATATGTTTATGATTATGTGCAGGTTTTGTTTTTACAAAAATGGAATCATACTACATATATTTTCTGCAACTTGATTTTTTTGGCTCATACCATAGACTGCCTTCTATGTTACTACATGCACATTGATAAACCTATAAGCATATTGTGGAATAACATGCCCATGGAATAATTATGCTTTTTCACAGAATAATGAAAAAAAATTGAATTGATAATTTTATTGTTCTCTATGGTTTATGTACATAGGAATATGCATGCTCATGTGAAAAGGAACTGCCCACGTTTTCCATCCAGCCAGGATGTGAAACAGAAAGTCTTAGGCCTACCCAAGGAAGCTAGTTTTTTTTTGCCTCTTTTTATTCTAAGGTTTTTATAAATTTCTCTTGTGTACTTATAATGGGTTTTCTGAGCATCCCAGTCCTATTGCAGGAAGGCTGAAAAAAGAGTTGTGACTTTTATATGAATAAATAGGTAAAAACTAACACCAACCTGACAGAGTCAGCAAACCCAACCAGCACCACACAACGAGTGGTATCATTGAACAGTGATGGAACAAATAGATTTAATCTCTCATTTCTTGATTTGTTGATGTTTGCCTCAATGTGATGGCAGAAAGATTGTCCAATCACTTTAAGACATTTGTCTCCTTTGGGAGGAAAAACGATCATGTACGGATTATTGGGAACTATTTACATTGCATTTTCTTTTCCCCTCAAATGAAACTCTTGTATTCTGGTGATGATTGTTCGCTTCTAGAATATCAGAATAACAGCAAAATTTTGTGCATAAAAACAAGAAAATTCTGCTATTGTCAATACAAACAATTCCTTCACAAAGAAGAATCTTCAAAGTTTTAGCCTTTCCTAACTTACTAGGTTGAACCATATAAAACTACAAAAAATATTCAGTCATTTTTTTGGGCTATAAACAATGTCAATTTCATATGGTTCAAACTAATACACCTATAAAAGAATAAAGGTATTAAAACTAAAGCCATTTAATCGACACTTCTATTTTTACACATCCATTTAAGAAAGTCTGCTTAAAGTGGAACTTTCTTGAGAAAACCCACCAACCAACCAATCTGAAGCCTAACCTTGATGTGCATGTTTGTATGCAAAGCAGCAACCGTTGCACACAACAGTTCACATGAAAGAATCCAGAATGTCAGTCCATGAGAGAAGATATCTGAATGTGGTGGTATCAAGCATGTTTTTATCAGTACTGTACCAAACTTTGAAAAGAATTTTTCCTCTTAGGCTAAATTAATCCTTTCCTATAACAAACAGGTGGGAACCAGCTAGAAGCACACACACCCCTACTGGAGTGAGGTCTGCGCTGGGGCAGAGCTCTGATCTCTGCTTTGCTCTGGCCCTGACACTGTTGTGTGACCTTGGGCATGATCCACGTCTCTGGGTCAGATTCCTTCCTCAGAAAGAGCTGCCCAGGTGGTTTCTACAGTTTCTTGCTGTTCTAAAATTCTGTGCATTTCATTCATTTGTCAACATGATGCTGGGCTGCAAAATCAATCGCAGACTTGCCTCTCAGACGCCTATGTTACTGCCCTTTCCTCTGTCGAAGGAATATGCAGTTAGAACAAGAACAACTACAAACAACGTAGGAAGTAAAAATTGCCTGGTGTAGGCAATTTGTTCACAGCAAGACTCTATTGCAACGTAGACAGGCTCATCCTCTGGGCTTATAATATGATTTCCATCATTTAGAAGATGAGGGGATGGGGGCTGTTAGTGGAAGGAGAGAGATGAGAAAAATAATCAAAAAGCCTGGTGGGAACCTGGGTGGCTGTCCTAGGAAGAGGATGCTCCAATCCGCTCACCGGGCAGCCCCGGGTCTCCCCAGGTTTGTCTCCATTCACAGGTGTCTACTGTGTCCACTGTCACAGGGGCCAGTGACAACTGCCCTGCCACGTCCAACCACCCTGGGGGCTGTGCCTCCCAGCTCCCCTGGGCCTGCCATTCAAAGTTGAAAGAGAAGGTTTAACTTCCCCTTCCCCACACATCCCGGGGGGACAGCTGAGCTCAAAAGGAGCCCCTGAATATTTCCCCTGAAATTCTTCACTTTGTGGTTGTGCCTAAACTTCTGGTTAGAGATTTTGTTTGTTTCCCCGGCACAGTTCCTCTGAAGCCCACAGCCTCACCCACTTTCCTCGGAGCCCCTCACTAAGGTTGGGGTGCAGCGGGGTGGGGGGAAGGCAGGAGACAGAATGTTGGCCTGTGGCCCCCAAGGCGGCCAGCGTGCGTGGGGGGCCACGGGGTGGAGCAGCGCGGGGTCCCTGCGCCGGGGGCGTCTAGACGGGGCACCAGTGTGTGAACACGAAGGAAGAGAGTCTAGATCCTGACACAGATCGACTTGATTTATTTACACGTTTCGACCCTTGTCAGCTCTGTCATTTTTCTAGAGTTTGTAGCGCTAGAAAAAGAACCAGGAACCCGGAGAGGATCTGAAACATACGAAGAAGCAAACAAAGCGATTTAGGAGCAGTCAGTTCTCCAGCAGAATCTGACAAGAAACACGTGACCCGTTTCTCACGCTCACACCCGCCATGTGCAATCCCGCCGCTAGGTGTCAGCAGAGCGCCGCGCCTGACCGAGTCGACCTCTGCTCTGCGTTCTCAGCGTGGGCCACTGCAATCTGTCAATATTTCTAAATAAGGGCTAGCAAGGTTTTACGGTCTCCTCTTCTCATGACATGTTGTCCTGCGTGTGTTAATAATTTCAGCACAGTCTCTTCTTTCTTTTCTCACTTGCTTTCGCCCATGGGTGAGAATATCACATAAAAAGCGGCTGAAAGGATTTTTTACAAAGTTTCTTTCCCCAGATCCATCCACCCATCAGCTCAAATCTCAGCTGAATCATTGTTGGTGCAGGCGGATGCCACGACTGGACCTTCAAAGCTCTTCTCTCAGAAAACAGCTTTTTTTTAAAAAAAAAAAAGGATTATTTCCCCCCAAATTTAGCATGGATTTTAATGGGAAATTTTCCTCCATGGCCTAAGTTATAAAACAGATGAGGAAGAAAATAAAATATATTTAGTTGACACAGTATCTAATTCCATTGCCTATAAAACGTTCACTCACTCAGAAACTATGGACCAAGGGTCTACTTTGAGCAAGCAGGATTAAAAGAAATCACAATAGACCTAGCATGAATTGGATATCAGAACTAATACAAATTTTTTTCTAAATTATCTTTTTTGAAAAAAATAACAGCTTTATGGAGGTATAATCTACATACCATAACATTCACCCATTTAAAGTACAATTAAACCATCACCACAATACAGTTTTAGAACATTTTTATTACCCCGGAAAGATCCCTTATGCCCATTTGCAACCAACTACTTTTTAAATTAAATTGTTGCAGGAAGATGCACTTGCAGAAAATGAGTTAATATTTAATTTAGTTTAGTGGAAAAAAATGTTTTTCTTCCCTTTGGGAATGTGTCTCCAGGTTACCTACTCAAATTTTGCTCCCAGCCTTTCATCACAAACCATTTGCTCCAACCAACAGATTTCTCTAGTTGTCCCCACAGCATCATAGTGTGATGGAAAATGCAAATTCACTAAAAACCTTTCACCCTGAAATGGACAAGCTATAGCCCTATGTTAATTGCTTATCTAGTTCTGTAAGACTGCTTGTTGCAACCCCCTGGTCACAGGGATGTTTGTGAAACTGATGTTATAAAGAAAGAAAACTGAAACTGTTTAACGGCCGCAGCTCATGCTCCTGTAATCAGCTCCCTTGCAGCAGCTTCCTTATTTGTACATTACAGTAACTGCCTTACGTGTACACTTCCTGGTATACACTGCCCTGTACCCACCTCCCCCCCCTTGAAGTGTAAAAGACAAGTTCACCTAACCCGGGTCCTCAGAATTTGGCAGAAGAGTCCCCTCTGAGCCCGCCAGCATAAAATAAACCTGCTCTCTGCATCCTCATGTACTTCTCAGTGTTTCTCTCGGCAATGTTGCTCTCCTTTTGCCATTACAGTAGGTTAATTCACCCCCTGGGTCTTTGCTCCTGGAGGTCCTCTTGCCTAGCGCCCTCTTCAGTCTGGTTCACTTATCCAGCTCTTTCCATCCTTGAGGCTGCAGCTCAGACTGCTCCATCTCCCTGGAGCCCCCCTGACTATGCAGGTGCCGGACCTTCCCTGCTTCACAGCCTGTGGTTTATGAAATCTGTTTTGTAGAACCCGGATGTATTTCATTTCTTTCCGATTTAGCTTCGAATGCTTCGACACTGAGCTGGCCAGATAACACTCTTTCTCCAGCGTTCCTGAACTCGTGGGGCTCAATTCAACAAACCTGAAGTGATTGACCGATTGATTGAAGAACAGCAGAAGGAAAATGGGGACAAGGAGGAGAAGTGGTTGACACTGCTAAATTGCAGTCAAGGTAACTTCAAAATTAACGGGACAAATCGGCCAGGCACAGAGGCCCACATCTGTAATCCTAGCATTTTGGGAGGCTGAAGCAGGAGGATCGCTTGAGGCCAGAAGTTCGAAAACAAAATGGACAATATCTAGACCCCAAAATAAAATTTTAAAAAATTAGCCAGGAGTGGTAGTGCACACCTGTAGTCCCAGCTACTGGGGAGGCTGAGGCAGGAGGATCTCTTGAGCCCAGGACTTGGAGGTTGCAGTGAGCAAGGACGATGCCACTGCACTCCAGCCTGGGTGACAGAGTGAGACTCTGAAAAAAAAAAAACAATTAGAGAGGAAAATCAATCCTTTGGCCTAGTGACCTTCCAAAATAGAAAAGAGAGAGGAAGGAAATGAAGTGCCCTGAGGGACTATTTGCCAAGCTGTTTCTGCACACAGTATTTTCTATACTGCCAGCAAATTTGCAGATGAGATAACTGAGGCTCAGAGAAGCAAAGAAACATGACCAAGAACACACAACTCTAAATGAAGTCAGAATCCAAACCCAGGTCTGTCTAACTACAGAGGCCCAGTGTTTTCCACACATACCCCTGGGAGAGAACCCTTGGAAGGTTGTGGCTGGTTTCCTCCATGTGCCTTTTCTCTTTGCTGATTTTGCTTTGCATCTGTTTTCTGTAATAAATATCAGCCATGAGTCTGATTATATGCTGAGTCCTGTGGGTGCCCTAGCAAATCATTAAACCTGGGGCTGGTCTTGGGGACAGCGAACACAGTGACAGAATCGGAAGCACATCTGTGTTTGAAGAGTGTCAAGGTTTGACTGGAATGTAAGGTACTTGGAAGAAAAGGCTGGAAAAATAGACTGAGGTCATTTTATGAATAGTCTTCCTTGCAAACATCTTTCTGTTTTTGATTTCAAACTTACCCCATTTTGGTTAAACACATTTTGTATGATTTTAATTCTTTTAAATATGATAAATTTTCTTCCCATGATATGACCCAGGATATGATCTCTCTTATCGAGTGTTCCATGTTCACTGAGAAGAATGTGAACTCTGTTTTTGCTGGGTGGAGTGTTCTACAAATGCCAGTCACATCTAGTTGAATGATGGTTTTGTTCAGTTCTTCCATATCCTTGCTGATTTTGCCAACTTGATCTATCAATTACGAAGAGAAGAGTTTTGAAGTCTCCAACTTTAATTGTGGATTTGACTATTTCCCTTTCAGTTGCATCATTTTTTTGCTTCCTCTATTTTGAGGCTCCCTTGTTAGGAGCATACACATTAGGACTGTTATATCTTCTTGGTGAATTGTCTATTTTGTCATTATGAAATTAATTTTCCTTTTAATCTCTGGAAATTTTTCTTCTAAGAAGCCTACTTTTTCTGATAGTCCAGCTTTATTTTGATTAGTGTTTCCACCAATCAAAGATGTTTGGTACATCTTTTCCTTCCTTTTACTTTCAACCTATCTACTTTTAAATATAATATATTTGAGATGAGTTTCTTGTAGAAAGCATATAGTTAAGACATTTAAAAAATCCATTCTGACAATCTCTGTCTTTTAATTGGTGTGTTTAGGCCATTTAAATTTAATGTAGTTATTGGTATGTTTCTATTTGGGTATACCTTCGTATTATTTGTTTTCTGTTTGTTCTCTCTATTTTTCTTCTCTTTTCCTGCTTTCTTTTTGGTTATCTGAAGTTTTTAGTGTTCCATTTTAATTTATCTATTGAGTTTTTGACTATGGCTTACTAATAGATTTTTTTTTAGTTGTTGCTCTAGAGATTATAATATTCATATTTAACATTTTACCATCTACTCAGAGTTAATATTTTACTACTTCAAGTGGAATGTAGAAGCCTTACCAATATATAAGTCCCTTTATTCCCCCTCATTCATGTTACAGTTGTTATATGTATTATATCAACATACATAGAAAACCCCACCAGGCAGTGTTAACCTTTTTTTTTCCAACCATCATACATACATTCAAGAACTTAAGAAGAATAGTAGTGTATGTATTTACCTGGATGTTTACCATTTCTGTTTCTTTTCCTCCATACCTGATGATATGTTTCTTTCTGATAATCATTTTCTTTCTAGTTGAAGAATTTCATTTAGCATGTCTGCTGGTGATTAATTCATTCATCTGAAAATGTCTTTATTTCACTTTATTACTGGAATATTTTTGCTAGATATAGAATTCTGGGTTGACAGTTCTTTTCTTTTAGCACTTTAAAATGGTGCCTGTTTCTTCTGGTCTCCATGATTTCTAATGAGAATCCACAATCATTCGAATCATTGTTTCCTTGTGTGAAGTGAGTCTTATTCTCTGACTTTTTTAAGGAACTTTTGCTGGTCTTCCATTTTAAGTAGTTTTATTTTGACATGTTTAAACATGGATATTTTTGAGCTTATCTCGTTTGGAGTTTGCTGAGATTATTGAATCTATAAGTTTTGCTTTTTGCCAAATTTTGAGGTTTTCAGCCATTATTTCTTGCATCAAGCATGCACTGCATAATAACATTTCAGTCAGTGATGGACTGCATATATGATGGTGGTCCCATAATATTATAATGGAGCTGAAAAACTTCTATTGCCTAGTGACATCATAGCCGTCATAACATTGTAGCACAAGGCATTATTCATGTGTTTGTGGTGATGCTGGTGTAAATAAACCTACTGTGCTGCCAATGATATAAAAGTATAGCACACACAATTATGTATAGTAATACATAATACTTGATAATGATAATAAACAACTATGCTACTGGTTTATGTATTCACTATGCTATATTTTTTATTGCTACTTTAGACTGTATTCTTTCTACTTATAAAAAAAAGTTAACATAAAACAGCTTCAGGCAAGTCCTTCAGGAGGTATTCCAGAAGAAGGCATTGTTATCATAGGAGATGCCAGCTCCATGCATGTTATGGCCCTTTAAGAGCTTCCAGTGAGACAAGATGTGGAGGTAGAAGACAGTGATATTGATGATCCTGACCCTGTGTAGACCTAGGCTAATGTGTGTTTGTATCTTATTTTTTAACAAAAAATTTTAAAATTAAAGAAATGAAAAAATTTATAGAAAAGTTTAATAAAAAATAAAAACATAAAGAAAAAGTATGTTTGTACAGCTGTACAATGTGTTTGTATCTGGGCTAAGAGTCATTACAAAAGAGTCAAAAATTTTTAAGAATTAAAAAGTTTATAAAGTAAAAAAGTTATAAGCAGCTGAGATTAGTCTATTATTGAAGAAAGAAAAAAATTTAAATTAAATTTATCATAGCCTAAGTGTACAGTGTTTATAAAGTCCACAGCAGTGCACAGCAATGTCCTAGGTCTTCACAGTCACTCACCACTCACTCACTGACTTGCCTGGAGCAACTTCCAGTCCTGCAAGCTCCATTCCTCATAAGTACCCTGTATAGGTGTATTTTTTTTTTATCTTTTCTACCATATTTTTACCGTACCTTTTCTATGTTTAGATATGTTTAGAGACACAAATACTTACCACCATGTACAATTGCCTAAAATATTCACTACAATAACATGCTGTACAGGTTTCTAGCCTAGGAGCTATATGTTATACCATATGGCCTGGGTGTGTAGTAGGGTGTAGCATCGAAGTTTGTGTAAGTATACTCTATGGTGTTTGCACAACAGAATCACCTAAAGACATATTTCTCAGAATGATCCCTATCTTTAAGTGATGCATGGCTGTATTATACATATTTTTTACTCCATGCTTGTGCTTCTCTCTTTGTAGAATTCCAATGACACAAATATTATGCTTTTTGTATTGTTCTGCAGATCCTTGAGGCTCTGTTTGTTTTTTTCAATCCTTTTTGTTCTCTTGTTCATATTGGATAATTTCTATTGATCTTTCTTTAAGTTCGGTAACTCTTTCATTTGCCATCTCTATTCTGCCATTAAGCCCATCTTGAGAATTTTTTATTTCAGTGATTGTAGTTTTAGTTCTATAATTTCTATTTAATTCTTTTCCTGTTTTCTTTTCTTTTCTTTTTTTTTTTGTGGCAACTTTTAATCTTTCCATTCATTTCAAGAGTGTTTGCCCTTACTTCTTGATGCATGGTTATAATAGCTCTTTTAAAATCCAACATCTGTCATCTCATGGTTGGCATCTGTAACTGTCTTTTCATTTATAAGTTGAGATTTTATTTGTTCTTTGTATGCTGGATTATTTTGGATTATATCCTGGATACTTTGGATATTATTTTATGAGACTGTGGGTCTTGTTTAAAGCTTTAGCACTATGTCTTCTGTTGTTGTTTTAACTGGCAATCATCCAGGTCAGATTCAATATGCAAATTCCTCCAGTGGGCTGTAGTTCTATTGTTGGTTCAGTTTTCAAAACATTTTCATTGCTATTTGAGTCAGTTTTTCCTGAGCACCATCAGTGGTCATCCTGGGACCTTGGCGATGGTCTAGCATGTAGCTCAGTGTTCAAAGCTTGTGGAATTCTGTTTAGGGTCACACCCATGGATGCACAGCTCAGAGGCAAGCCCAGGAATTTATATAGAATTTTATGGGATTATTCTCTCAATCTCTCTGTGATGTTCTTCCCAGTCCTCTTGGCAGAAGTCTGGGCTTTAGTTTCCTCACTCTACCACATGCTTCCTTCATCTGCATGTGTATTCAGAGCCAAGTGGCACAAGCACAGAGAGAGAAAAAAAGCAATGACGATTCACACAAACTCTTGGAACCACATACTATCCTGTCTTTCCTACTGAAGTGCAACTGTATTTCCCAGATAGAATTCATGGAGCAGCTATATGAGAACTCTGAAAACTAAATGATCAGAAAAGAAGGCCAGAATTTGAAGTTTCATCAAATGGATAATGAATTTACCATTTCCTCCCCCTCTGATAATGACCTCTTCTGAACTAATCCAGCCAAGAGATGATCTGATCTGGCTTGGTGTAGGGTGGCAGTGTTAAAGATGGAGAGAGAAAAGGCAGATTTGGATATGCCATGGTAGAGTCAGAATTTAATGAGAGTTTAGCTAAATGTGGAGGAATTAGAAATTTAGGATGACTCCTGATTCTGGCTGGAATGATGGATGGTGGTACCATTTTCTGATACCGAGGAGCCAGGGAAGGAAAAGATTTGACATTTGTTGTAAACATGGTAAATTTGAGTTGCCTACTGGATATCTAATAGGAGATGGCAAATAGGTTATTTACATATGGTGTTGTGAATCAGGAACAACATCAGAACTGGGGATCAAAATTTGGGAATATTAGAGCACACAGAAAAGAAGGGGCTGAGGCAGAGACATGGGGTTGCATCACACTCAGACGCATGGAGGAGGAGGGCCACAGGGGAGACCAAGAAGGAACATCTTATAATGTAATGCATATATTTCAAATTAGAGGCATACAGACATTTGTATTTACTCTTGACCACTCCCAAGGAACTTCTGGCTTAACAAAGAGGCTGTTTTTGGTGAGGGTGAATGGTCATCTCTCTAAAACTAAAATTTGCAATTTAAAAAGTTCTATGTCTAAATTCATCTTACAATTCATATGGAATCTCAAGGAACCCCAAATAGCCAAAAAGTCTTTAAAAAATTTATTATTTTTAATTGACAAAAATTGTATATAATTATGGTGTACATCGTGATGATGTTTCAATATATGCATACATTGTGGAATAGCCAAAACAATCTTGAAAAAGAAGAACCAAGTTGGAAGTTATCATACTTTCTGGTTTCAATACAGTAATCAAAACAGTGTAGTACTGGCATAAAGACAGATATATAGACCAATGAAATAAAATAGATAACCCAGCAATAAACCCTCAAATGTATTGTCAATGATTTTTGACAAAGGGTGCCAAGACCATGCAATGGGAAAAGGACAGTCTTTTCAACAAATGATGCTGGGCAAACTGGACATTCACATGCAAAATAATGAATTTAGATCCTTACCTTACACTTTATGCAAAAATTAACTCAAAATGGATCAAAGACCTAAGTGTAAAACTTAGAACTATAAAACTTCTGGAATAAAACATAGGGGATAAGCTTTCATGTTGGATTTTGGCAATGATTTTTTAATATGACACCAAAAGCAGAGGCAACAAAAGAAAAAAATAGACAAATTGAACTTGATCAAAATTAAAAACTTTTATGTATCAAAGAACACTATCAATAGAGTGAAAGACAACCCAGAGAATGTGATAAGATATTTGTAAATCATAAATCTAATAAGGGATTGCTTCAGAATATATAAAGAACTTCTACAACTCAACAACAAAGAAATAAACTCAATTATAAAAGGGAAAAAGACTTGAACAGACATTTCTTCAAAGAAGATAAAAAAATGGATAATAAGCACATGAAAAGATGTTCAACCTCACTCTCCATTAGGGAAATGCAAACAAAACCATAATGAGATACCACTCTGTACCCATTAAGATGACTATTATCAAGAAAAAAAGAGAGAGATATATAAAAGGGTTGGCAAAAATGTGGAGAAATTGGAACCTTTGTGCACTGTTGATTGGAATGTAAAATGGTGCAGCCACTGTGGAATACAGTATGGTGGTTCTGTAAAAAAGTAAACACAGAATTATCATATGATCCAGCTACTCCCCCTTCTGGGAACATACCCAAAAGAATTGAAAGCAGGGGCTCAAACAGATATTTGTATATCCATGTTCATAGCAGTATTATTCAGTAGCCAGAAGGCGAAAGCAACCCAAGTGTCCACTGATGGGTGAATGAATCAACACAAAGTGGTATGTCCACACAATGGACTGGTCTTCAGCCTTAAAGGGGAAGAGATTCCTGACATATGCTATGCATGAATCATCCTTGAAGACATCATGCTAAGCAAAATAAGCCAGTCACAAAAAGACAAATACGGTGTTATTTCACTTCTATGAGGTATCTAGAGTAGTTAAATTCATAGAGACAGAAAGTAGAATAGAGGTTACCAGGGGCGGGGGCAGGGGGAATGTGGAGCTTGTGTTTAGTGTGTGCTGAGTTTCAGTTTGGGGAGATGAAAAAGTTTAGGATATTGATGATGGCGGTGGCTGTATAATATTGTGACTGTACTTAATGCCACTGAACTATACACTTAAAAATGGTTAGAGTGGTAAATTTTGTGTTATGTATATTTTACTACAATAAAAAGTACTTTGCGAATTTAATAAAATTGGACTTGTTAATTTAATGACATTTGTCTGTAGGTTGCCATTGATTATTATGGCTATGATATTTCATAGGCTATTTTTTTTTTCTTCAGAAGGAAGATGATTCACACCCTGAATGTGAATAGCAGAACTTGAGGAATCTCTGGAAATGACCCCAAATGTCCTTAACCTACTAACCAAATGCTGAGAAGTCTGGAAGTGGAAACAAAGCGTTTATTTCTCTGGTTAGACATGAGACTTAATACAGGAGGAAGATTGTCTCGGGCCTGATTTCTAGTCTGTCTCTGCCCCTAACTGTGGGGCTTTGTGTGAGATTCTGAAGTGACCTGCACACTCTCTCACCCCCTCCTGGCAACAACACCCTTTCATTTGGGAATCTTCCCTTTGTCCATGTGGCCCTGGGGTCTCGGTCCCGGCTCCCCAGGGCCCCGCCTCAGAAACGCCGTGGGGTTCCGGCCGGGGGAAGGAAATCCAGCCAGGGGTCTGTCTGGGGCTGGGAAAGGAACATTGAGTTTTTGCTGGTGATTAATCGGGTTTGGGGAAGAAGCATCGCGTTTTTGCTTGCATGAAAGGTTGGAGAATTGGCCTGCAGGGTGGGTAATCTTCCCCCTGACAGGATGGAAGCCCAATGCCTTAGAGTAGGATGCAGGAGGGACAGGCCCGGTTAATATGCTAGGGTTGACAGGAGCCTATCTACAGCCGTGGGTCTTTATCACCAATTTCTAAGGGTGAGGAAGCTAAAATCGTGTATTCTGGTGCTCCCCTTGATTCCCTCACTGCACTGATACTTAAGAAGTGGTGATTTCCCTGGTTGACACCTCCATCCCCTCGTTAATTCCCTGGAGAATAGTTGGTAATGAAAATCCCAAAGTGCTTGGACCGTAATTACATACCAATTAATAGTATGTAAGACTTCTGGATACTCCACTCCCTCACCAGATCTGGTGTTGTCAAGTTTTTAATTTCAGCTATTCTGGTGGTGTGTAGTGGTGTTTTATTATGGCTTTTCCATTAACCTTTGCTTTATACTTTGTGGGTATTTCATCAGGTGCATTCCATGATAGAACTGCTATTTCTGATACATTTAACCTTTCATCACATTGTACTGATCCTCTTTATTCCTAATGATTTCTTTTCTTCTGTCCACCTAAATAGCAAACAAAGAGAGGCTCTCTAAAGGAAAAAGATATTTATTCAGGAACAGGGCATTGCAATGGGAACATGCCCACCATAGTAAAAGTTGCACATATTCAGGGTGGTAAAGGGAGACAAAGGTTTTTAAAGGAAAAAGGAGGAGGATTACATGATTGTTTTAAGATAACTATCCCTGGCTGCCAAGATCAACAACAAGGGTGATGCTGTTCCAAGGTTGCGACAGGCAGGTGCTGGGCACATGTCCTCACAGAAGTATTTTTTTGTGTAGGGTGTCCGCGACCTTTGTGCTAAGTTGTGGTTTTGCCGTCTTTTGTGATAATTTGCAGTCTCCTGTGATAGCGTGCGAACCCTCTCTTCACAGTCTTACTGGCTCTATCTCTCAGAGTGTGTTTTGTTTTGTTTTATTATTTTAACATAAGTGACTCCATTTTGATTCTGACTACTTTCAGATTTCCCCCTTTTGATCAAGATCTTTCTCTGAAAGCATCACTGATTAACAAACCTGTAGTTAGATTTTGATTGTCCCTTGATGCCAGGTGGACCTGTCCCGGTTCCCGGTTTCATCCCCCATTGGGGGAGTGATTGGCAACTAGGAGTCAGTGTCAAAGCCCTTTTAGCCATATTCGAGCAACAAGGGAGGTTTGAAGGGAGTAGCTCTCAGGCTAAGTCTACCTGGAGTTCATTATTAAGTTCAATTTTGTCTGCTCCGTAGTCTTTTGCTATCATCTCAAAGTGCTGGGCCGGCATTGTTCTGTTAGGAGTTATATTTCTGCAAAGATCTTAACAAGTAACAGATAGTTTAAAAAGGGAAAAAAGTAAAATTAATGGTAATATGACAATCTCAATTTGCAAATGGTTCATTTGAGTTATGAACCTAGGCTTACAGGCAACCAACTGAACAAATCAAATGACCATAGGGAATTAGGTGAGAGCTCTTGTAACCATTGTAGCTCACTGCAACCTCAAACTCCTGGGCTCAAGTGATCCTCCTGCCTCAGCCTCCTGAGTAGCTGGGACTACAGGTGTGCACCACCATGTCCGGCTAATTTTTTCTATTTTTAGTAGAGATGGGGGTTTCCCTCTTGTTCAGGCTGGTTTTGAACTCCTGACCTTAAGTGATCCTCCCGCCTTGGCCTCCCAGAGTTCTAGGATTACAGGCATGAGCTATGATTCCTGGCCCTATTCTTTGTTGAAGGTGCTATATAAGCTGGAATTCAAAGCCACCTCTTTGACTGGGGGTGGTGACTCATGCCTTTAATCCTAGCACTATGAGAGGCCAATCCTAGCACTTTGGGAGGCCAAGGAAGGAGGATCCCTTGAGGCCAGGATTTCAAAACCAGTGTGAACTAAAAGTAAATAAAAGGCTTCCCCCCACTGGCTGACTGAATGGACCCCCTCCTGGCCAAGGGGATACCCTAAAACTAAATTGTCTGCCACCAGGAGGGAGGTCAGACATGCCTCACCATGCCCCCCTGCCTTCTTGGAGATGTCCTTTGTAACTCATCAACAGGCCTAAGGCTATGCAAGACAAACCTGCAGGTCCTCAATTTACACAACAAGTATAACTCCAGTGACTTGTCTCTTCCTTATCTAAAACATTCCAAGCCTTTAGACAAAGCTTTATTTTTTAACCAATTACAAGTCAAGGAGTCTTTAAACCCTCCTATAACTTGTAAGCCCCCCTACAAGATGGCCCACCTTTTCGGGCCAAACCAATGTATGCCTTCCATGTATTGATTTATGACTTTACCTGTAATGCCTGTCTCCCTGAAATGTATAAAACCAAACTAACCGACCACAGCGAGTCTACTTGCTCAAGGCTTCTTGGCTGTGGCTCAAGGTCATGGTCCTCAAATTTGGTTCAGAATAAACCTCTTTAAATTTATTTTACAGAGTTCGGCTTCTTTTCCATCGACACCAGCCTGGGCAACATAGCAAGACCCCATCTCTACAAAAACATTTTAAAAAATTAGCAAGGTGTGGTGGTGCATGACTGTAGTCCCAGCTACTCAGGAGGCTGAGCCAGCAGGATCGCTTGAGCCCAGGAGTTTAAGTTTGCAGTGAGCTGTGACCACTGTACTCTAGCCAGGGTGACAGAAAGTGAGACTGTCTCAAAAAAAAAAAAAGTTAAGAATCTTTAATGACCATCAGCTATGTGACTTCTGAGTAGCAGTTATAGGAAACCAAACTAGGGGACAGTGGCTGGTTATATATATATTTTAACTATGTCTACACCTTTGCAGAGTTCAGGCCCCCACCCCAGTTCCCAATCTGTGGACCTTTATTAATTTTATAAAGGGTGGTTTCAATTTTATACCATTTCCAGAATCCATTCCCCTTCTTTCAGTATATGTATCTCACTAGGGGTACAGGGTAACTTAAGGAAAAGAGAAAAAAAACCCAAAATGGTTGGTTGGCGGAATCTTAGGATGATGCCAGCCTCATGTCATAGGAGTCAGACAATGTCCTGGTCCAAACCTTTCTCCAAAAAACCACAACTTCTCCCCAAATCCCCCCCCCCTGTCACAATCCCTATATCCAAAAGGGTCAGATTGTTTTCTGATTTTTTTCTCCAAGTCTGCATTTTCTACCAGCAGACTTTCTTGCTCTCTTTGCTAATCCAAGATTTAGAACCCCTTATGATAAATTTGGCACTGTTCTTGGAAAAAGCTAATTACCTAATTTTTACACATCAATGGAGCTGGGAAGGTAATTGTGGGGAGTAAGAAACAGTAGAGATATCCTAAGGCAATTAGTTGGAGGCAATTTAGAGAATAAAAAGAAAGTCATTGTGCAAACATGTATCTATTAACAGTTATTTGGCTTTTAAAAGGAGTACTGCTTAGAATGAAAGTGGACACTAGATTCAGGTTTTCACCGAGTTGCTAGAATTTCCCATAATTAATGCCAGGCGTTGGAATGGTTATAAATCGTATTCCTCACTGGATGGTTATCATTCCACCAACTGCCTTCAGGACCGCGAGCTCTTCAGCTGTCTCCCAACCCTAGCTACTCGGAGGCTGAGGCAGGAGGATTGCTTGAGCCCAAGAAGTTGAGGTTACAGTGAGCTGTGATCGTGCCACTGCACTCCAGCCTGGGCGAGAGAGTGAGACCCTACCTCAAAAAAAGAAAAAAAAAAAAGAATTTTTAAATAAAAGTTTTAATTGAGGTCAGAGTATAGTTTACATGAGAAAAATGACTTCCGACAAGATTATTTTTGCTGCATTATTTGCAATAGCAAAGGACTACCAACAACCTAAATGTGTTTCAACAGAGAACTAGTTAAAGAAAGTTGAGAGATCCATGCAGTGGAAGAATTTGGGATACTCTTCATATATTAATATAAAAGGATGTCTAAGATGTACCCTAAAGTGGAAGACATGAGGTATAGAATATAGGACGGTATATATAGTACGCTACCACTTTGTGCAAAGGATGTATGTGTGTGTTTGTCGTGTGTGTGTGTGTGTGTGTGTGTGTATGTATGGTGTGTGTGTGTGTATATATATATATATATATATATGTGATTTATGTGGAATACAAAACAAAAACCTGCTAATATGATTTTTGTTACCTCCAGAAAGGTGTTCTACGTGGCTGGGGAAAAAGGGAGTAAGGCAGAATTATCTTTCACTGTATAATATTTGTACCTTTTAGGTTATGTGCTGTGTGAGGCTATTGCTTATTCAAAATTATTTTTAAACATCAAGACCAATTCTACACTCAGGGAAAAAAATCCCTGAAGCCAGAGGAGAATAATAAAATAAATGGTTTATCTACAGGAAGGCTTTAGACATCAGAGAGAACTAGATGGAAATACCACTTTGGACAACCAACATTGAAGTGGGCGGGTCAGACATGATTTCAATCCCAGTGAGGCTCCCAGGCACCTATAGTCTGATTCTGAGAAACAAGGCCTTGGGGTCATGGCAAAATACTTTGGAAAACAAACTGAAAGAATTTCACATGCGGAATTACATAGTGGGAATCGGATGGATTTTTAGAGACACAACAGATCAGAAATCACAAACCGGTGGGCCAACAGGCCACGTGCCTGTATGTGTTTTGTTTGGCCTGAGCACTGTTTATTATTAATTATTATTATTATTATTGTTACAGATGGAGTGTGCTATGTTGCCCTGAATACTAAATACTATTTTTAAATTTTATTTAAATTAATTGCCAACATGTTACAACCAGGAGATTTCATACTTCAAAAAAACTAGGCCGGGCATGGTGGCTCACATCTGTAGTCTCGTTCCTTTGGGAGGCTGAGGCGGAAGGATTACGTGAGGCTAGGAGTTTGAGACTAGTCTGGGCAACATGGCAAGACTCCATCTTTACAAAAAACATTAAAAATTAGCCTGGCATGGTGGTGGGTGCCTATAGTCCTAGCTACTTGGGAGGGTGAGGTGGGAAAATTGCTTGAGCCTGGGAGTTGGAGGTTACAGTGACCTATGATGTGCCATTACACTCCAGCTTGGGCAACAGAGTGAAATGCTGTCTCTAAAAAAACAAAAGACAAAAAAAACTACCTATCTGGCTTCTTTGGAACTTCTGAAAGCTGTGGTAGGCGAGGCCTGCATTCTCGCATGGCACCAGCACAGCAGCCACCTTTACACAGAGGCTGGCGCTCTGCAATTTGCCAAGACTCCCCTCAGCAAGAATTCCTCATTCCCGTCACCTGCTGAGCCCCTGTAAGTGTTAGGGTGTGAGCTAGTGAACTTGGGTTTTGAGAAAGAGTTCTCCAAAGATTAGGATAGAAAGAAGAAAAAATTTATTTTCCTTTTTCCCAGGTGGAAAAAGGGCCAACATGAAAGAGAAAGAGGGAGGGTGTGTTGGCCTAGAAGAACTGTTACCCAGACTTTTTATTTAGGAGTTGTAAAGGGGGTGAAGATGATTTATGGCTGTAGCTAAATTAACAGGGTTCTGCGAAACTGCTGCATCTGCTTCTTCTTTTCTTCTTAGCAGCAGGCAGATAACAGAAGCGGCTGCCTTTCCTTGGGAGACAGGCTTATCAATGGTGATTGTGATCATGTCATTGATTCTGCCCTTGAGATACAGTTTTGGGCAGGAACTGAGGCTTGTAGCTTGCACCCCCTGCTGTCCTTTCAGGAACTCTTCAAGGCTGTAAAAGCATCTTCTGAAAGGCAGTTTTTAGTGAAAGGGTCTAGCGATTGTAAAAAAAGTTACATTTCCTTTCTGTCTACTTGGCTCTTTTTAGATGTTGTGAAAACAGAGCCTCGCAGGGTGCCTGTTAGTGAGAGAAGTGGGGGGGGGAGGGAGAGAGAGAGCGTGCAGGCCGTTATTTTTCTGTTATTTTGCCAGCAAGGCCATCCTTTCAGTAAGCACCTTAGGTAGGGAAACTAAGGCTCAGAGGCCAACTTCAAGAGCTCACATGTCCCTATTGCTACTACCCAATTCTTAGTCTTTTCTTCAATAAACAGAGTTGGGAAATCAAGAGCCAGATAACACTCCATAATCTTCTTGGTTTGAGCCACTGCTCAGAATTCCTGACTCTAAATCCCACATCACTACCCCAACCCAGTGGTTGGTTCCAAGTGGGAAACTTTAGGCTTTTATCTCCCCTAAGAATCACACAAAGCTCACCCAGAATTATAGGGACTATACTCATCCTAGGACCTTGGAATCTTTTCACCTGTTTTCTGCTATTGTCTGGTCCTACTGCCAGGCCCAGCAACACCCCCATCTTTTACAAAATTTGCCACAGAGCCGGAAGCTGCCATAGCCATGGCCTTATCCCAAGAAGGGGCAGCTGCTGGTAAGACGTCACTGCCGCCATGTTGCTGTGACGGCTGCTGGTGCTCACCACTGACCCTTCTTCCCCCACTGATCCCTGCAATCCACGCCTCGCCAGCTGCTGCTCCCCAACCCTACGTCTCAGTGACAACGAGCCACCTTCCTCTCTTATGCTCATTCTGATCCTGCCCTTACCTACTGCTGCTCAGGAACCTCTGTGGTCTCCACTCCTGAAGCCCATGTTGCTAAATCTCTAGATACATGTTAGAATCAATTTTTCTTCCACTTGAAGCATGATCACATTCTCTGGAGTGAGAGCTCCCCCCGTCGAGGAATTTAGATCAAATCTTTTAAGACCTGTGAAGACTATTGGTCTTTAGGTTGCAAGAGAATCCAACTCAAATTAGCTTATGATTTTAAAAACAATTACTAGTGAAGGAGTTAACAATATTCCATCCCCAAATATGCCACTCTGGCATATTGACTATTTTGAGTAAAAAGCACTTCAAAAACAGCAGGGACAAGAAGATCACTCTGATCTTCCTTCTGTTTCTTAAAAGCAGGAGATGAAATTTGCGTGTGAACGATGTCCTCCCTATGCCAGAAGGAAGTATCATTTTTACCATCAAGGGTAGAAAGTTGAGGCTGAGAGAAATATGTACAAAAAAACCTTATGAAACTAACCCTTGTCTTCCTGGTCACTTCTCTATCCAATTAACTACCCTATCCTAAGACTCTTGTCACATTTTCATAATTACTACTTTTCATCCAATCCAGCAAATAAGTATTTAATTCTAACAGCATCTTTGGGTCTTCATTTCCTGATGAAGGGTCATATACCACATAAAACTTGTATTAAATAAACTTGTATGCTTTCCCCCTGTCAATTTGTCTTATGTCAATTTAATTTTTAGGCCCAGCCAAAAAAGCCCTATGAGGGTAGAGGTAAAATTTTGCTTCCCTTATGTAATGGTAAGCATAGGGGAGGAGATGACCTCAGTCTCACTAGCTCCAAGTCACTTGGCTTCTCTTTTTCTCTATTTTCTGCCTTTGCTTACTCAAACTCCTGCCTCTATTCCTTCTAACTTTTCCACTGGCAGGCACAGTCTTTGTCTAGGACACATCCTTAGATTCTCAGAACTGATAAAAGAGCATCCTAGTTGATAGATAAAGTCCTACAGGAGGATTCTGATAGGTTCAAATTAAGTCACTTGCTCATTCTTGGACCAATCACTGTGACCAGAGTGGGAAGGATTATATGATTCACAACCCCAAGAGGAGTAGGGAAGGTCAGATCCAAGAAACAGAATGCTAGGCAGGCAAAAACAACAGATGTCTCCTACAATAGTGCACTGATAAAAACCAGGGCTCCTATAACAAGACAAATAACCTTATTTAAAAATGGGCAAAAGACGTAAATAGACATTTCTCTAAGGAAATTTGCAGATGATCAATAAACATGTAAAAAGATGCTCAATATCATGAGGAAAATGCAAATCAAACCCACAATGAGATACCATTTCACATCCACTAAGATTTGTTTTTAATCTTCTGAATAGCATAGTTTTATTGCATAGCATTCCTGTAATTAAAGGTGTTAAACTTTTTAATGTAAACATTTAAAATATTTCATTACTTTACAAACTTCTGTGCATGTCTTCATTTCATTTTTTTTTTTTTTTTTTGAGACAGAGTCTCACTCTGTTGCCGGGTTGAGTGCAGTAGCATCACGATAGCTCATTGCAAGCTCCAACTCCTGGGCTCAAGCCATCCTCCTGCCTCAGCCTCCCAAGTAGCTGGGACTACAGGCGCATGCCATGACATGGCTAATTTTTCTTTTTTAGTAGAGACAGGGTCTTGCTCTTGCTCAGGCTGGTCTCTAACTCCTGAGCTCAAGCAATCCTCCTGCCTCAGCCTCCCAGAGTGCTGGGATTACAGGCATGAGCCACTACGCCCTGCCATTCATTTCTCTTTCAATATACAAGATCCTTAAAACATTATGGTTTTTATAATAAGAAATTCAGATAATAATATGCATTGGCAATGATGTGGAGAAATCAGAACTCTTCAGGGTAGGAGTATAAAATGGAGCTGCCACTTTGCAAAACAGTCTGGCAGTTCCTCAAATGATTCAACACAGAGTTACCATAAATATAGTCACTATCCTGGGTGATTGGTTGCAGTAGTGCAAACATAGCTTACTGTAGCCTTGAACTCCTGGGCTCAAGGCTTGGACTCCCAGGGTGCTAGGATTACAGGCATGGGCCACCAAGCCCTGTCCAGATTTCTTTTTTGGAGTGGGAAAAAAGGTTCTCAAATACATTGTGGTGATGGTTGCCCAACTCTGTGAATATACTAAAAACCATTGAATGAACACAAGTGAGTGAATTATATGGTATATGACTATGTCCTAATACATAAATAGGCTTCTTCTGCATGTCCTGCCATGTCCTTTGGGGCCTCTGAGAGATGGAGAGCGCTCCATTTGAAGCTAGACCAATTGAGATCAGAGCCAACCCTGTTTCTATTTCCTAGCGGTTAACTCCTTCAACAGCAACACGGGTAATCCCTACCTGGAAAGGTTGTTGTGGTTTTTAAAAATACACATCAGGGTTAATAATGTACAGCGTGCGATACAGAGTAGAGGCTCTGAAACACTACCCGTACAGCAATACGTATGTATATACACGCACACGAACTTGGGGCCTTTGCGGAGGTTCTGAAAGCACCGGATCGGGAGGGCTAGTTGTGTCCCCGGTGTCTGTCCTCACCCCCTTGTCCCTGAGGCTCTAGCACAGCGAGGCAGCAGAGCAGCCTGCTAACCCTGCAGTCAAAGGAAAGTCCCTCAGCCTCAGGCCCAAGAGAAAGGAGGAGCAGAGGTCAGGGCGTGGCGAGGCCGCCCTACCGGCGAGGGGCGCTGCTACGTAACTGCAAGGGGCGGGAACTCAGCCCGACCCGCTGAGGAGCTAGAGCCGCTCCAGCGGGCGGAGGCTCTCGGAGCCGCTCCCGGTGCCTGCCGGGAAATGGAGTGAGCGCAGCCCCGCCGCTCGCCGGGGGCTGCTGGCCGTGCGCCGCGGACGACTACAAGTCCCGTCAGCCCCCGCGAGGCCTCGCTCGCCGGCTGTCGCAGGGGCGGGGGTGGGCGAGCCTCGCTGAAGGCTGCCGGGGCGGCCCAGCGTGCGGCGGGGTGCGGGGTAGGCGGGAACCGGTCCCCAGCGCTGGCGGCTGCAGCTCTCCAGAGCACGAGCTTCGGGAGCTGAACACGCGCGCTTTCCAGGTGGGCGCCTTTGGGGGGCTGTGGCGTGGCCGGCTGCGCGGGCCGGGCACTTGTCGCTGAGGGGGCCGCAGGCACCCGCGCTGTCCGGGCGTGGAGAGGTCGCCGACTCGGACCGGGAGGATGCCGCGGTGGCCCGGGGTCTGGGCTGCAGCCTGGAGGCGGCGGCCGAGCTGAGGGCGGTGTGCGGGGGAGTGCGGGGCCCTCCGGCGTGCAGCCGTGCTCCTGCTGTCGTCTGGGATTATCCCTGGGAGGGCCTGGGGTGGGAGGATCGCGCTTTCAAAGCTTTCAACCGGCTGGAGCCTTCCTGGAGCATCGGGAGAAGTCCAGGACCCCGATGCATGATTCCTGCGAGTTGGAGTAAAGGAACAAGACAGCTTCATCAAAGACTAGTTTTTCTATTTTCTAATTTTACAAGTGCGTGTTAATAAAGAACAACAGTGGAATCTGGCAGACAGGAACTTAACCAGGGTAAACATGACCAGTAATAGGACATTAACATCGTGAACCTCTTGATTTGAGGTACTGAGAAGGACATCATTCTTACGGTATTCTTGCCAAAATGCTGAGATTTTCAGCAATCTGAGATTTCTCAGCAATGCTGAGATTTTCCAATCTTTAGGAAACAGGATGCAAACCCAAATTGAAGGACATTCTACAAAATAACTGATTAGAGCTCTTTGAACTTGTCAAGATCATGAAAGACAGGGAGACAATGAGGGACTATTAACAGACTTGATTGGACTAAGAAAATATAACCGATGCCATGTGGGGTCCTAGGTAGGAATCTGAAACAGAAAAAAAGGCATTAAATTAAAAAGTGTGTGAAATTTGAAAAATGTAGCTAATAATATTGTGTACGTGTTAATTTCCCATTCTTGATAATTTTCCTATGATCAGGTAAGGTGTTAACATAGGGGAAGCTGAATAAGAGACATGAAGGAACTCTTTGTACTATTTTTGCCACTTTAAGTCTAAAATTAGTTCAAAATAAAAAGTCAAATATTAAAGAAGCCCAATAAAGAATGTTGAACTTTGATTTTTCTTATATTTACAACAGGGTTAGAAAGAAGTTCTTGGAACATCGGGAAGAAAACATGATAGATCCTATCTGTAGACAAGGCACATTTGCTTATGAGATGGTAAGATTCTCATCTTTTTCACCCTTTTCTCATGAAACAGTAAACTGTCATTGGCTGAGTGTTAGTGTTGACTGTATGGTAGTTTGATATTGGATATGCGTAGTTGGAAACAAACTAGAGAAACGCCACTGGGACTGGGAACCAGTGAGGTGAGGACCCACAGAACTCCAGTGACTGCATATTTGAGTTTCAGGTCTCTGGCTTTATTTTTGCTCTTAGTTTGGTCTTGCTCTCAGTATTAGGCTAAATTTATGCCGTATCATCACAGTATTTCTGGTCTTTTTGTTCTCCTCCTTATTTTGGTTTAACTACATTCTTTTTTTATTTTTGTTTTTGAGACAGTCTCTGTGTCGCCCTGGGTAGAGCAGTGGTATCATCAGAGCTCACTGCAACCTCAAACTCCTGAGCTCAAGCGATCCTCCTGCCTCAGCCTCCCGAGTAGTGGGCCGGCTATTTTTCTATTTTTAGTAGAGATGGGGGTCTCGCTCTTGCTCAGACCTGAGCTCAAGAAATCCTCCCACCTCAGCTTGCCATGCTAGGAGTGCAGGCATGAGCCACTGCGCCCAGCCTTTAACCACATTCTTAATCCTAATTCGTTATCTCTTGTGTAAAACCCTAAGAAAAATTGAAGATGATGAGTATTGAGGAATTAGGAGCTAGTAGACATGATGGGTTCAGAACCTACTGTGTGCCAGACAGTGTACTGGGCACTGAATAATGCATAGTGGCATCTATCATCTCTCCCACTGATTTTATTTTTATTGTGGTAAAATTTATGTAACATAAAATTTACCATTTTAACTGTTTTTAAGTGTTTAAGTGGCATTAAGGTACATTCACAATGCTGTGTAACCATCACTGCTATTTCCAGAACTTTTTAATCTTCCCAAACAGAAATTCTCTACCCATTAAGCAATATCTCACCAGTATCCCCTTCTGCAGTTTCTGGTAACTTCTCTTCTACTTTCTGTCTCTATGAATTTACCTATTCTGGATATCTCATATAAGTGGAATCATACAGTATTTGTCCTTTTGTGTATGGCTTATTTTACTTAGCGTAATGTTCTGCAGGCTCATCCCTGTTACAGCGTTAGAACTTCATTCCTTTTATGGCTCAGTAGTCGTCTATTGTTGGCTGTACCACATTTTGTTTATTCATTCATCTGTTGATGGACGTTGGGTAGTTTCTACCTTTTGGCTACTGTGAATAATGGTGCTTTTAAAATTGGTGTGCTAGTACCTGTTTGAGTCTCTGTTTTCAGTTATTTTGGGTATATACCTAGGAGTGGAATTGCTGGGTCATATGGTTAATTCTATGTTTAAAATTTTGAAGAACCAGCAAACTGTTTTCCATAGCAACTGTACCATTTTACATTCCCCTCAGCAGTGCGTGAAGGTTCTGATTTCTACATATCCTTGTCAACACTTACTTTCTGTTTTGCTTTTTTTCATAATGGCCATCCTAGTGGGAGCAAAGTGGTATCTCATTGTGGTTTTGATTTGCGTTTCCCTAATAACTGATGATGCTGAACATCTTTTTCTTTGATTTTTGGCCATTTGTATATTTTCTTTGAAAAAGGTCTACTTAAGTTCTTTGTCCATTTTTAAATTGGGTTGTTTGTCTCATTGTAAGAGTTCTTTGTATGTTCTGGATACTAGACCCTCACCATACATATGATTTGAAAATATTTACTCCCATTCTGTGGGTCGTCTTTTTACTTTCTTGGTAATGTCCTTTAATGTGCAAAAGTTTTTAGATTTGATGAAGTTTGATTTATCTGTTTTTTCTTTTGTCATCTGTGTTTTGGTGTCATACATAAGAAAATGCCAAATCCAGTGTCACGAAGATTTTTCCCTATGCTTTCTTCTAAGAATTGATAGCTTAAGCATGTAAGTTTAGGTCTTTGATTGATTTTGAGTTAATTTTTATATATGAGTTAATGGTTTGACTTCATTCTTTTGCATATAGATATCTGTTTTTCCCAGACTGTGCTTTCCCTATTGAATGGTCTTAGCATTTTCATCCAAAGTCAATTGACCATATAAGTTCCTCTGTTCTATCCATTAGTCTGTATATCCTTATCCTAGAACTGCACTGTTTTATTTATGTGGCTTTGTAGTAAATTTTAAAATCAGAAGTGAGTCTTCAACTTTCAATGTTTTGGTATTGGGGTCTGTCAAATTCTGATAGAATTTATGGGATGTTTTTGATTTCTGGAAAAAACACCATTGGGATTTTGATAGGGATGAATTGATCTTAGATTACTTTGGGGATGTACTTCCATTCTTATTTAAGTCTTCATCCATGAAGAGATGTCTTTCCATTTCTTAGGTCTTTAATTTTTTTCAGCTACAATTTTTTCCCTAACCCCTAAACTGTAGTTTTATTTTTTTCCTTAAATTTTTTTTTTTAATTGTAAGACAGGGTCTCACGTGTTGCCTAGGCTGGCTTGAACTCCTGAACTCAGCAATATTCCTGCCTCAGCTCTCCAGTAGCTGGGACTGCAGGCACTCACCACTGTGCCCGCTTTTTTTTGTAGTTTTTAAGTGTACAAGCCTTTCACTTCCTTGATAAATTTATCCCTAAGTATTTTATTATTTTGATGCTTTGTAAATGGATTGTTTTCTTAATTTCTTCAGATTGTTCATTGCTAGTGTATAGAATAAATCATTTCTGTGTGTTGATTTTTGTATTCTGCACCTTGCTGAATTTATTTATTAGCTTAACTGTTTGTGTGTGTGCTTGTATTCTTCAGATTTCTTGTGGTGTCTTTGCTGTGGTATGCAGAGCATTCGTCTGCAAACAAGTACTTAATTCTCCTTTCCAATTTGGTTCCCTTCTTTCTTCCTCTTTCCTCCCTCCTCCCTTCCTTTTCCTTTTTCTTTCTTCCTTCCTCCCTCTTTCCATCTCTCCCTCTTCCCTCCCTCCCTTATTTCCTTTCTTCCTCCTGTGTCTAGAACTTCCAGTACTGTGTTGTGTAGGAGTGGCAAAAGTACACATCCTTATCTTGTTGCTGATATTAGGGGAAAAGTGTTCAGTCTTTCCCTGGTGAGTATGATGTGAGCTGTGGGTTTTTCGTGTCCTTTATCATGTTGAGGAAGTTCCCTTCTGTTCCTAGTTAATTTAGTGTTTTTGTCACAAAAGGGTGTTAGATTTTGTCAAATGGTTTTCTGCATCAATTGAGATATGATCTGGTTTTTTCCCCCATCATTCTATTAGTGTAGTGTTTTGCATGCGTTGATTGATTTGCTATTTTTCTTTTTTCTTAAGAGACCGTCTTGTTCTATTGCCCAGGCTGGAGTAGAGTGGCCTGATCATAGCTCACTGGAACCTTGAACTCCAGGGCTCAAGCGATCCTCCTGCCTCTGCCTCCTGAGTAGCTGAAGTAGCTGGGACTACAGGTGCGTGCCATCATGCCTGGCTAATTTTGTTTATTTGTTTGTTTGTTTTTAGAGACGGGGTCTCCCTATGTTGTCCAGGCTGGTATCAGACTGCTGGCCTCAAGTGATCTTCCTGCTTTGGCCTCCCAACGTGCTGGGATGACAGACCTGAGCCAGGATGCCGAGCCTGATTTGCTAATGTTAAATTACCCTTGCATTCCAAGGATAAATCCCACTTGGCTGTGTTATATAATCCTTTTAATATGGTGCTGAATTTGGTTTGGTAGTATTTTGTTGAGGATTATTGCATTCCTATTCATAAGGGGTATTGGCCTGTAGTTTTCTTATCTTGTGGTGTCTTTGGCTGTGGTATCAGGATAATGCTGGCCTCATAGAATGAGTTAGGAAGTGTTCACTCCTTTTCAGACTTTTTGGAAGAGTTTGAAAAACATTGGTGTTAATTCTTCTGTAAGTGTTTGGTAGAATTCACCAGTGAAGTCCCCTAGTCCTGGCCTTTTCTTTGTGGGGAGGTTTCTTATTACTGATTCAATATCCTTACTTGTTATAGGTCTGTTTAGATTTTTTTATTTCTTCTTGAGTCAGTGTTGATAGTTTGTGTGTTTACATAAATTTGTCCCTTTTATCTAGGTTATCCAATTTATTGGCATATAGTAGTTCATAGTTTTCTTTTGTAATCCTTTTTATTTCTGATTTTTTGATAATTTGAGCCTTCTTTCCTTTTTCGTAATTGCAGCAAAAGTTTGTCAAATTTGATGATGTTTTCAAAGAACCAACTTTTGTTTTCATTGATTTATTTATACTTTTTTTTTCTTTTTTTCTTTTATTTCAGAATATTATGGGGGTACAACATTTTGGTTATATATATTGCCTATGTATGCACTGCCCAAGTCAGAGCTAAAATCGTGGACATCCCCCAAACTGTGCGATCTGCGCCCATTCGGTGAGAGTTTTCCCAACCCCTCCACCCCCCTCCCACCTGCCGCCCCCTGGTGAATATTACTTCCACGTGTACATGTAAGTATTGGTCAGTTAGTACCAATTTGATGGTGAGTACCAGTGGTGCTTGTTTTTCCATTCTTGTGATACTTGGCTTCGAAGAATGGGCTTTAGCGCCATCCAGGATAATACCAGATGTGTTAATTCACCATTGTTTTTTATTGCTGAGTAATACTCCGTGGTATACATATACCACATTGTATTAATCCACTCGTGTATTGATAGGCACCTGGGTTGTTTCCACAATTTTGCAGTTGTGAATTGTGCTGCTATAAACATTTGAGTGCAGATGTCTTTATTATAAAATGTCTTTACTTCCTTTGGATAAGTACCCAGTAGGGGGATTGCTGGATCAAATGGTAGTTCTACTTTTAGTTCTTTGAGGTATCTCCATATTACTTTCCATAGAGGTTGTACTAATTTGCAGTCCCACCAGCAGTGTATGAGTGTTCCTATCTGTCCGCATCCCTGCCAACATTTGTTGTTTTGGGACCTTTTGATATAAGCCAATCTCACTGGAGTTCAGTGATATCTCATTGTGGTTTTGATTTTCATTTCCCTGATGATTCGAGAAGTTGAGCAGTTTTTCATATGTTTGCTGGTCATTATTCTGTCTTCTTTTGAAAAGTTTCTGTTCACGTCCTTTGCCCACTTTTTAATGGGGTTGTTTTTTTCTTGTTGATTTTCCTAAGTCTGTATAGATTCTGGTTATCAGCCCTTTATCAGATGTGTAGCATGCAAATATTTTCTCCCATTCTGTAGGTTGTCTGTTCGCTCTAGGCTTGCAGGGACCTAACCCTGTATTTTTTCCTAAGAGCAATGGTACAGTTATTTACTAATTTGATGATCGCTGTGACTTTGTAGAATATTACCATGAATAAGAGGAATTGACTGTATCCCTTTTTTTGAAAGAGGCTTAATTATATCTGGTGTTTTCCCTTAGCAACACATGCATGGAGAATGGTGTTAGGAAAAATCATAGGCTTTCCTGATTTGTCAGAAGATTTTCAATTCTCTGTGGATGTTGTCGAGAGTGGAGCCCTAAGAAGCAAATTGAGAGCTCCCTCTGCATGGGGTGAGGTGTATGGAAGGCACTGGTCGAGTGCATGGTGTAGCTTCGTGGTGGCTCAGATGAGAGTTGGCCTTTACAGTGGGACCTTCCACGTACACAAGACAGAGTCATTTCCTCTGGACAGTTAAGTTTCTCCTTTGCACACTCTAGGCTTGTCTTCCTGTGCCCTGTTGTGTGTGCCACTATAGCGTTGTGAAATTTTTATCTCCCAGAAATTTTGGAGTCACTTGTCTGCTGTTGGCACCTCTTCTGTTCTCTTTGCCGTTCTGCCATTTTCTTTTTATTCTTCAATAGGTCTATCAGGTGGGAGAAGAGAGAAATGCGTGTGATCAGTCTGCCATCTTTAACCAAATGTCCTCATTGTGGTTACAAAAAATTTTTCATTTAGTTACTTTTATTCAAGTTACATGAGGGCTGACCGGAAAGTATCCAGCCATTGTTAATATAACGAGAACATACTACATGGCTGGATACTTTTCAGATAGCCCTTGTATATTCCACAGTTTAAAGAGTCAAGGCTTGTTACAAAAAAAAAGTTCCCTAGACCCCCATGCTCCCCATTTCCTAGTCTCCCAAGACGGCCACTTTGTCTTTTACACTGATTATTTAGGTTTTATTTTCATATCTTTATAACATGGTTGGGTTCTTGCTTATTTATTTTTTAGTTTTAGACATTGTCCATTGACTTTTTATTGTAGTCTTTAAAAGTCATCATTGACATTTAAAATACACAAAAAGTCTTTTTATTGAAATGTAACATGCGTAAGAAGTTCTCAGCTCATATATCTACAGCTTGATGAATTATCACAAAGTAAACACATTTGCATACCATGACCCAGGGCAAAAATATGCTCTGACCCACACCCAGAAACCTCTCCCTTCTGCCCCCTTCCAGTCACTTTACTGTCCCTCCTCCGGAAGGGAACCACTGTGCTGATGTCTAGTGCCATAGATTAGTTTTGTCTGTTTTTTTTTTTTAAAAATTATACTAGTGAAATCATGCAGCGTATTACTTTGTATCTGCTTTTTGCTTGTACCATTCTTCCATGTTGAAGTTTTCTTTTGTAGCCAACTGTTGTAGTTGTTTGGCTTGGTCTTCATGTGCTTTGGATTGGATTATATCCCCCCAAATTTGTAAGCTGAAGCCTTAACCCCCAGTGTGACTGTGTTATTAGATGATCAGGTATAGTTTAAATGAGGTGTTATGTGTGAGCCCTGATTGATAGGATTAGTGTCCTTATATGAGGAGACACCAGAGAGAGCTCAAGGTCTCCACTGTGTGAGGACACAGTGAGAAGGTGGCTGTCTGCAAGCCAGGAAGAAATCTCTCACCAGACCAATCATGCTGTTACCCTGATCTTGGACTTCCTGCCTCCAGAAGTGTAAGAAAATACATTTCTGTTGTTTAAGCCACCCAGTCTATGGTATTATGTTATGGCAGCTGAAGCTGACAAATATATGGTTCTTTGGGCTACTGTATCCCCTTAAAGGATGTGGGATCTTTTTTTGCTTGCTCTTTTAGTGGTTGTGGATGCTTTGACACCTTTCAGGAGCAGGGTATTAGGATCTTTTGACTGGTAGTGAATTGACAGAAAGTGGCAGATGAGGATTTTTCTCCAGTGGGTGTTTGAGGCCTCAGATCAACTCAGCAAATATTTATTGGGCACTCCTTGTGTGCCAGGTAGTGTGCTAGGGCTGTAAAGATGAATAAGGTGTCTCTTCCCCAAATGAGATATGCCCAAAGTAGCCAATGTTTGCGTATTTCAGCAGCCATTATTGTCTTCTGCTTATTTCCTTTCCGTTGAAATACACATGCATTTACTCTTCACTCCTTCCCCGATTCTGATTGGCCTCTCCCTGGGGCAGGGGGTGGTAGTCCTTCTACGCCAGGGTAAGAATCACTGGGGGCCTCACTGCAGCATTTCCCTTTCTGTAGCTCTTCTGGAGGTTATAGATTCCTAGGGGATAAATAACTAGCGCAGATGGAGGCTTTGAACCAGTTAAGCAGTTTTTTAAAAACATAGTGTTAATATGCATAATGTGGCCTTTCTCAAAGTATGGCATGAGGACACCTGGAGGTTTTCTGAGACACTTTCAAGGGGTCTGCAAAGTCAAAACTATATTTGTAATACTATTAAAACCTTGCTTTTTTCATTCTCTCTTTCACAAGTGTAGAGTGGAATTTTTCAGAGGCTACGTGGTGTGTGATAATCTCAACAGATTGAATGCAGAAACACAGATGAAGATTTCATAAAAAGAAATTACTTATGTTAACATGTAATAGGTTTATTGTTACTTTGAAATGAATTTTTAAATACTAATTTTTATAATTTCTCAGTTGTCATTTGGAATATGGTAAATATCCATTAATATAACCCACATTTGGGGTCATCAGTAAACTTTTAGATTGTAAAGGGGACCAAAAAGTGTGAGAACCATTGACAGAGAATCTCCAAGGCCTTTCCCCGTTTTGGCTGCCGATGCTTTCTTCAGTGCTGTGTCTTACCGGATCTGTGTTCTGCAGGATGCACAACAGGAAGCAGGGCCTCTGTGATCTTATGGGGTGGGCTCATTTGCTGAGGTGGCCTTCAGGTTCAAAGCTGATTTGATTTATACTCGCTAGTCATGGCAAAGCCTCTGGCCACTTACGTTCCCTTCCCTCCTCACTCCCACCCTCCCCCCATTCTGGACACCCACAGTCCGCAGAAATCATTTTTATCCAACAAGTGACAGCCGACCAGGTGAGGATGTTGGTGCAGGTCTACTTGGTAAATATTAGTAAAACTGATTCTTCTTTCTTTAAGATAAAAAATGCACATAAGTAGAAGCTATAGTTCTTTCTTCCTGTATCCCAGCGGCTTATTGTTACATGCTGGTATACTCACCCCTTTCTGAACAAAGGCTGCCAGGGGACCCTTTTGTTGCCCCTGTACTTCTTTCACTTGGTTAGCCCTCAGGTTGGTCCCCCTTCCTTCTTTAACTGCCCACCCAGAGGGCTTTTCTGTTTTTTAAAAATAAAATGATTTTAAAGTTTTCAGATTTAACACCACCCCGTTTATTTATTTATTAAGTTCTCACTGTGAGATAGACTCTGGGAGTG
The DNA here is from genome assembly GCA_023783475.1 of Daubentonia madagascariensis. Taxonomy (NCBI): domain Eukaryota; kingdom Metazoa; phylum Chordata; class Mammalia; order Primates; family Daubentoniidae; genus Daubentonia; species Daubentonia madagascariensis. The sequence goes on from JAKFHU010002184.1 coordinate 365,253, forward strand.
TTCTGGGCTGTATGAACCTATAAAAGCTGTAGTTCTTGCCCTAGGATCACAGAGTCAGCTAAAATTTAAATGTCAGTAAATAGTGAAGAAAAGATTTGGTAAATTACATGTCTTCTTAGAACTGTTTTCATTGTTTATCTCTCTCTTTTTCTTTTTTTACTTTGAAGGAGATAATTTCCCTCTTGTCTATAAGTAACGTAAATATAAAATGTTATAACCCCTTTTATATGAAGCCCCTATTTTCAGTTGTACATTTTTATAAAGTTTCAATTACTTATTATAACCAGCTAAGTTTTAGGTTTTCAAGTTTGTGTGCTTGCTTGCTTTTTAACAATGCCGTATGTTAGTCCATAATTACTCAATTCTTAAAATTCATAATTATTTATTATTTTTTTCTAGGTCGCCATAAAAATATTTGATAAGACAAAATGTACTCTAAAGAGTCTGAAAGAGGTAAGATTGGTGCCGTATCTAGCATGTTTAAAATGATTTTCAGTGCTAATTTCCATATGATTTGTCCCTTAAGTATCTCAATTATAATATTACTTTTATTTATTATGTTTAGTGCTATAGAGCTTCCTATTCCTCAAATGAATACAACTTAAATGTAGTATTTTATAAAAATAGTTGGGTTATCTTCAGTTGAAGATTATGATTTTTAAATGTTCTTAATAGCACAAACATATAGATGTCGAAGGCTGTACTTTTTAATTGAATATTCTAAATATTGACTAGAATAGAGTTTTAAAAAAAATACAGTACAAAAATATTTTCATGTTATTGGTATTGTGCAGATTTGTACACCTTCCTTATAGCTAATACTGAAATCTTTCAAGTCAGCACTTTGGCTTCTTAAACTCTTGACATGCCATGTCTAATTAAGATGTGATGACTAATTAATATAAAAGGGAAATGTAAAAGTAAAACTGAATAAGGGTGAGGAGACATGTTTGTAAAGCTCTGTTGCTGTTTGTGTCATTTAACTTAGATCCAGAAGGTCTCTGCCCAGGGCAGATTTTGAGAGTCCTAATACCTGGACCACAGTAGAGATTGAATTGCTTAGGTAGGGCCCGGGCACTCGTAATTTCGTTGGGGCATCAATAAATAATTAGTGATCTTCATGATAAAATCTTTCTAGTTTTTTTTTAGTTTTGCAAAACCTTTTTATATACTTCATATGATTTCTAGATTTGGCCTATAGTAGTTGGGGGGTACGGAGACCAGGAACTAGGAACAGGAAGTCCTGAATTTAAGTCCTGGCTGTGCCACTTAGCTGAATGTCTAACTTGACCTTGAGCAAGGCACTGAACTTTTGTGGACCTTGGGTTTCTCATGTTTAGAATGGAGATAATTTCATCTTCTCATGATGGATGCGAGTGTTCATGAAATAAATGCATATAAAAGAGCTTTGTAAACTGCAAAGCACTGTATAGTTGTAAGATATTTTGATAAGTGTAATTCTCTATGTACATTACTAATATATTCCTAAGGTTATTTATATCCTGATCTTTTGAAGCCTTGTCCCTGTTATATGTGTGGGAGGTAGGGAGGGGGATAGACTTTATCTTGCACTAAAAATGTGCTTAAACAAGTGATTCTTTGTGACCTGCAGCCCATATTGGGCCTTAAGCCTTCTCCAGGTGGCCCTGGAAGAGATCTTAAAAACTCCAGTCCTTTGTTCTGAAGAGTAAATTTTACCCATTTCCTTAAACTTTCATTTCTTCATCTATCTAAGGACTCGAGGGTGCCTCTCATGCTCTTACACTTACAGGGTCAGACTTCAAACACCTACTGTGTGTCAGGCGCTGTTCAGTGTACTGTGGATACAATATTGAACCGAATGAAGTTCCTGCTTTCATGTAATTGATAAGCTGGTGGGGAACAGCAATAAACAAATATGTAATGTCATGTCAGTGCTATGAAGAAAACTAAAGCAGGGTGTATTAACTGTTATATTCTTCATTTCTGTAGTCTTAATGCTCTGGCATCTGGGGCCTTGCTGGTCCCTCTCAGGGTGAGCTAATTCTTAGAGATAACACACTACTCCCCTGTGAGAATGCCTTTCAGATGTAAATAGCGAATTCAGTGTCCTACTGCAAACCACCTCCTCTGCCTCTTACATTCCAGGAGGCTGTATTTCTCTGTCCTGATCACCCCAGAGCCAGGTACCAGAGAACTAGAGACAGCATCTATACCCGAGAGCCTATTAAAATTATTCAAGTGAGCCAATCCTAAGCCTCATTACCTGACATGGCTTTCCCATAGAAATCATGATAAAGGCTTTCCCAGTGCTTTTCCGTGGCTCCTTTTGCCCCCGACCCACCCTCATGCTTCCCTGTGTGTCCCTGTGTGGTGTGGCAGGCCCTCTGCTCTTGGGAGCTGTGAGTGGCAGCTGTCATTTCAGTGGCGGTCGTCTCCTGATCTGTTGGCCTCACCAGACCTGAATGATAATGAGACCTACATTTTAAAAGACAGGGTGAAGAGGTAGTATTGCAAAGAACATGTCAATTCCAAATAAAAGTAGGGGCACCTCTTAGTAATTGATTTAAAAAACATCCTTATCCTTCTGAACCAAGCTTTGTGATGTCCCCAATGAGTCAGATAAGTGCTGTTGACTTTGGGTCAAGCCATATGGTGTGCAGTGGAATTTTACCGTGGCCTTGAAGGATCTAAAGAGTTTTCAAGCTTCCAAGTGAAAAGGAGAGGAAAGACCCTTGCAGAGATCATTGCAGTGCTTGAATGTGAGTTTTCCATTAAGTGGTAGTGGGAGGATTACACACAGCAGCTTCAGGCTGCAGAGGCCCTGATTCAGTCTTCTCAGTGGCGGAGACTCAATTGTCACCTTACTGTGCTACAACCAGTTTAAACAGTACTATCTCTTTTCTTAAACTGAGACCGCTTAATTAAAAATAAGAAATTTGTAACATGTAATGAAAAAATTTATTTTTTAAAAAATGTGTTTATGCTGGCTTGGTTAGTTAGCCAGCCTTAAGCACATTCAGGGGTGGAAGCACACTCCTTCCCACAGCATCTTGTTCCACTGTTCAGTAGCTTTGTTATGAGAGCATTTTCCTCTTACTTTGGAGCAGGATCTGTCTTCTAGAAACCTCTATGACACTGTTCTTTATTTTGCCATATGAAGCTATAGAGGTTAAGTCTATTGCTCCATACATAGCTGGCCCTTAGAAGTTGCTATTTTGGGTCTTCTTGATTTTCCCTTCTCCAGAGTAAATCCTCTCCGCTTCTTTTGCAACCCACAGGATTTGCCCTCAACAGAAGCCTAGTTTATTCTGTCCTTAGAATTGATGTTTCCCCCCTTCCTGAATTTGTTTAATTCGGGCTAAAATTCATTTAATTGGTTTTCTGCCATAATTCAAGTTTATTGGGGTATTTTTAAATAATGAATCTTTTGTATGAGCTGTCACTTCTAGTTTGGTGCTATCTAAATTAGATATGGATGTCTTCATCCAATTAAAATATTCAACAAGGCACGAACAAGATCCTACAATAGAGAATCCATCCATCTAAGTTGATGCTGCTGGCTGTGCATGGAGGCTCATGCCTGTAATCCCAGCACTTTGGGAAGCCAAGGTGAAAGGATCACTTGAGTCCAGGAGTACTAGCCTGGGCAACAGAATGAGATCCCATCTCTACAAAAAATGAAAAACTTTGCTGGGTCTGGTTGTGCATGCCCATAGTCCCAGCTACTCTGGAGGTCAAAGCAGGGAGATCCCTTGAGTTCCAGGAGTTGGAGGCTTCAGCGAGCTATGATGGCACCACTGCATCCCAGCCTTGGTAACAGAGTGATACCCCATCCCTAAAAAATAGGTGGGGGAGGGAGGAAGGGAGGCGGGGAAGTTGATGACGATACTGGCCCAGTAGTAAAGATTTTTTGTTTCTGAGAGACAGGGTCTCATTCTGCTCCCTAGGCTAGAGTGCAGTGGCATCATCATAGCTCACTGCAGCCTCCAATTCCTGGGCTCAAGCAGTCCTCTCACCTCAGCCTCCTGGGTAGCTGGGGCTACCGGCAAGTAACTGGGACTACAGAGGCACACCACCATGTTGAACTCATTTTTTAAAAATTTTTTGTAGAGATGGGGTCTTGCTATTGTCCAGGTTGGTCTTGAACTCCTGGCCTCAAGCAATCCTCCCACCTTGGCCTCCCAAAGTGCTGGGGTTATAAGCATGAGCCAGTAAGGCATTTTTTGAGTAAGATTGATCTGCCATTTTGAAATCAGACTTTTTTAGTAAGACAGAAAGGGAAATCCTTGTGTTTTAAACCATTAATCAGATTTACTGAACAAAAAAAATTCCTACATGCAAATTCCTACATTTGTTCTGGTGCCATTCATCTTTCCTTTGTGCTTTCATAGTGCATTCCTGGTGTGACCTCTGCTGTAACTCAGGGGTTATCAGACTTTAATGTGGTGTCTGTAGTGTATTATCTACTGCTGTTTAAAAAAATTCCTCCAGAACTTAGCAACTTCTAGAAAAAACACTTATCATCTCACAGTTTCTGAGAGTCAGGAATTTGGAGTGACTTAGCTGGGTAGTTCTGACTCAGGCTCTCTCCAGAGGTTTTGGTTGGATGTCACCACAGCTGCAGTCATCCAAACACTTGGTTGGGGCTGGCAGGTCCACTGTCCAGTGGGCACACTCACGTGGCTGCTGCTGAGACTGCAGTTCCTCACCAGTTGTGGGCACATGGCCTCTCTACATTGCCAGGTGGGCCTATCCACGGAGGTGATTGAATGTCCTTATGACACTTGAGCAAGTGACCTGTCAGAGCAAGGAGGGAGCTGCAGTTTCCTCTAGGACCTGGTCAGTCTCTGAAGCCCGTACCATCGCTTCTGCCGTATTCTGTTGATTGGGAGTAGGCCACGAAGTCCAGCCCACACTCAGAGGAAGGGATATTAAGTTCTGCCTTTTGAGGGGAGGAATTTATGGACATATTTTAAAACCACCACACCTGAGGTGCTTGTTGAAAAGTAAGATTCTGAGGCCTCATGTCAAATCTAGTGATAGGTAGGACTAAGGAACCTGCAGTTTGCACAGACACCCTAGTGATTCTGATGCAGGTGGCCTAAAGTCCACACTTGGAGACACTCTGCTCTGGCCAGAATGGGTCCCTTGGTCTTGGTCTTCCTTAAATACCTTAATTAGTTGCACCTCCCCATCTTTGCTCACATACACAGAGCACTTGTACCCCATTTTCAACTATGGACGTCCTTTTGTAAGTCCTACATAAGTCTAGTGCCTCCATGGTGCCTGCTGTCTTAGACAGAAGGGAGCTCTCCCTCCCTTCAATGCCTGTAAGAGCCCATCTTCTTCCCGCTTTTTGGTTCTAATTCACTTTGGTTCAATTCCACTGCATTGCCAGTAGGGATTTAAAATGATCGCCTTGATTTGACCTGCTCTTCAGCCATCAGAACTGTGATAACTCTGCGACAAGCATCTTGCTCTCAGGATTTAAGAGCAGTGTGGGCATTAGAATGTGGGGAGCCGCTCAAAGCACACTGCTTGGCGGTTGCTGCTTCCATGCAGTCACTTACCAGACGAGCGCCTTCCTGTCATGAGCCAGGCATGACTTCAGGTACAGCGAAGGGGGACAGGTGTGCTCCGTGTGCACGACAAGGTGATAATAAAAGGTGCACAGAAATGTATCATCACCACTTGAAAGACATTCTAGGGAAGAAGTGAACAGAAGGCCATGATGTAAAACAAAGGAGACCCGCTTAGATAGGTTCCCAGAGATTCTGCCTGAGACTTCAAGGATGAAAAGGGAGAATAGATTTGAAAGAACTTAGTATTAATGTGTTCTAGTAACTGAAAGGAGTTGGGGTGACAGGAGCTGATGCTGGAGGGTAAGCAGGGGCTACGTGGTGCAGGGCTGCCGTGGCCGTGGTCAGGGTGTCACTCTAAGTGCAGTGTCCTGAGCTGTATTGATATGGTATCCAAATCGGAGGTTTTCTAATTTAGTAGTTGTGAAAGTAATTGGGAGATTCAAATTACAGCTACCAACTCAACTATAATGGATTGGAAAACAGGATTTTTGTGTTAGCTTGACAGAGGGAAGCTGGAAAAGAACTCAAGCCTGCATGGTTATCAGGGATGTCGGTGGCTGTCTTCTCATCTGGGAATATAAAATGTGGGAATGACCACAATAGCAACAGGAGGTATTTATGGAGGAGATAAAAGTGCTCCTGCCTTTAAAAGTGAGCCAGTATTTTCGACAGGAAAGGTTATTCATCTGATTGTATGTTTTCAAGTTCTGAGCTTAGGCTCATAGCTTAGGTATGTCAAATCCCACCCATGTCCATCTCCCCTTAGCTGCTGATTCAACTCTAGATGAGACCCAGTGGATTGGGACAAGTGCAGCAAGAGTCCTGTGATCTCTCACCAGCTTCCTTTCCACGTAGCCAGCTGCCCCTCCTCTGCCAAGGCTTTTCCCAGCCCTTGCCTCTGTAGGTTGTAGTGTCCTGGGTCAGTGAGCTCATGGCCAAGTTGAGAGCAAGGCCTTGGAAGATCTTTTTCTTTCTTTTTCTGGTGTCCTCTTGTTCATGAGGGGGTTGAATAAGGGGACCGCTATCCTATAGTTTTTCTGGGTCATATTAACCCAGGCCACAATAATACGACCCTTCTCTGAATTTATAACACGTGAACATACAACAACAATTTGATATATCTCCTTATTCTGTGGGATGGCTGGGCCATTCTGCTGGTCTTGGCAGGGCAATTCTTCTTAAGGTCTTACCTGGGTTCCCTTGTGTGGCTGCATTCAGCTGGTGGCGTGGCAGGGGCTGGATGCAATTAGGACAATGGTTCTCTCTGTCTACACACTACCCTTCATCCTCACAGAGGCTTAACCAGCTTCTTTACACTGTTTCGAGAGAGCAAGCCCCCGCAATGCCTAACATCTTATCCAGCCTCTGCTTGCTTTGACTTTGCTAGTGTCCCGTTGGCCAAAGCAAGTCCCATGGCCACATCTCATGTCAGTATGAAAGAGGCGCTCCCCAAAAGCATGAACATGTGAGGCGTGACTCATTAGGGTCACTAATGTAACAGTCTATCACAGCCTCTGTGCTAAATTACCTATCATCTCCAGTGAGGATTTCCCAAGGTGGTTTTGTTGAAAAGATTGTCGTAGAATTATTTGGAATTATCAGTCTAATATGCTCATGGTGTGATTCACTGCCACCATACAAGTTTTGATTCACAAAATTGGGACCCCTGGATAGATAGAGAATCAGACTTTAAATTTAATCATAAAAAACTATTCTTGCCTGAGTGTAATCTTATATTTTGAAGATAGCAACATGAAAGTCAGGGTGGGGTACCCTCCCCCTTTGAGACCTCTGCTGTTTTTCATAAATGGAAGTGTTTGATAATAATTTATTAAGCCACTTCAGGGTTACTCTAGACTTTTCTATTAGTCTTAGATAGGGAATAATAAACATTAGCATGAATTCATGACCTAAGAGACAATTTACATTTATATTGCAACAGTGGAATATAATGTTTCATAACTTGTATGGGGGGATTGTTTTGTTTTGTTTTTTAGATCTACCGGGAAATCAAAATTATGAAGAAATTAAACCATCCGCACATAGGTACTTTCTGCTTTTTAAAATACTTTTGGTTCTAAATGCATTCTTGAAAGCATGTCATAAAGCTAAAAATGTATTCCAGAAATGATAGAAAGGGACTCCTTCCCTTCCCCTACCCAAGGTAGGGAAATAAAATACATACCCAAATATTTGATCATTTGTATTAGCTTTTTGAAATTACTGAAGACACATTAAAAGCTTAGGTAGTAAACATTTGAATTGAAAGCTTTAATGCAGTAGAAATATCTATAATGATAATAACTATAATTTTCTGATTCTTTAATATATTAGAAAATATAATTGTATTTCATTGGTAAATAGAAGGGAATTACAGGAAGTCAGAATTAATATTTTCAGGAATTCTGCCTCCAGACTGTTTTGTGACTCAAGGCTGCAACATCAATTTTTTTCTGGGTCTCCAGCCGCCATGCAGATTTTGGACTTGCTAGCCCCCACAATTGCATGAGCCAACTCTTAAAATAAATCTCTCTCTCTCTCTTAAAAAAAAAAAAAAAAAAACCATGAATTAATATTTTCTGTGACTAAGTTCCTGAAAGATACTTGTACACTGAATCATATTTAAAAGATGGGATACTTGCTATCTAATGGAATTTTGATAGGAATTGTTTTATAAAGCAAAGATTTTTTTTAATGTGTCCTCAGTGTGCACAACTCTGTGCTGGGGCTATGAGGTACGTTTAAAGATGAGGAAGTACCTCCCCTCATAGTAATTGTAAGAAGAAGATGAAAATATGCAAATTACTCCATACTGACCCTACTCTATATACATCCAATGTAAACTTTTGATCCCACATATATTATAATAAGGCTTTTAAAAAATTATTTTACTGCTTTATTTCTATATATATATGTCAAATGTATTTTATATATCAGTGATAGCTCCTACAATCTAAAAATAGTATTTCAAGAGTGAAATCACTCTTAAGATAGTCCATATAAGCTTACTGTCAACATCAGTTGTAGGAAATGAGAGGGGTGATATTCAGGCACAAGGAATAGAAGAATAACATGCAACCACAGGAAGGAAAAAGCTTTTACACAGAACTGCTTGCTTGGATTGTATACTTTAACAAAAGGCTTATGCTCTCTTTCATCCAATCTAAGCCACCATCATTTAAAAAGCATTATTTTTTTATATACGACTAAGAAAGAAAAATGCTATCAAGCCATCATCCTAGTATCAGGGGTATTAATGAAAATAGACATCAGTGAAATATATAGTATGTTTGAAGAAAAGGATAATCACAAAGAATATAATAGCAGGAAGAAAACCTTCTTTCTCTGCTTTTTATTTCAGCCCTTTGGGGCTAGCCAGCCAACTCGGGATTTCCAATTCCAGCTTTTCACCGGAAAACTTCATGACTACTGCCTAGGACTAGCTAACTTAAACATATTTATTTTGTCTTTTAATTAAACTTAAGTTATACCCTGATTAGAGTTCTTTTGCTTACTAAATGTCATACCTTTGGTAACAGATTGAAATTTTTAAAAATTCCTGTTGCATTAACATAGTTTTCCCCAAAGAGCCAAAATTTGCATTGGAATATTAGAAAGGTTTTATTTCACCAGCACATATGCCTTAACTTTCTTAGATGGTTTTTCTTGGCAATTTGAACATATCAGAGTCTAAGGAATGGTATGATGGTTTTATTCATGAGTTTATCAAACATTTATTGACTACTGTGTGAGGCACTTGTTTGGCCTAATACTCTATTAAAGCATCAGAAAATCACCTGCAATATGAAAGACTAGTGTGCCCCCGACTTTTTGTGTAAATTTAATTTTAAAGTAAGTATTAACAAACTAAAGTAGATATGTACAGTGGTGACTTGATAGCTTCAGAGATGTGCTTCCTTTTCATTTAAAAATGTGTATCTTTCTAACTGATGTGTTACAGTTTTATGAATTAGCAGCAAGAGGAATAGTTCTATCTGTAACAAAGGACTGCTGTAGCAAAATCCCACTGACCTACTAAAAATCATTCTTTAAGCAAAGGTTTTTTTTCAGTTCATTGCAGTATAATCCCTTCTACTTCTTTCCCTCTCTGGCTTCAGAATAGTAACAAAGGAACCTTGTTCTTTGAGAGTTGTGATAAGTTTCCCAGGCAAGAAAGGGTCTGAAGTGGAATTATGTCCTTAAAGCTATAGTGACAAGTGAATGAATGTGTAGTTGTAGGAATCGAGTAGATCTAGCGATTGCTGCAGGTTGAGAGAAATGAGACCACTTTTCCTAAGGTGCAAAGGGTGAGCTGGTGGGAGGGCAGGTAGCTAACAAGCAAATAAAGGACACTGACAACTGCGCCAGAGGAAGAAGCAAGCACCGATAGCCCTTGCTAGACTGCTGAATGCATACTAAAGGGTCACTGAGTACCCAGAAATGATCTTTATTTTAATGGAATTCCGTGCCTTTATAAAAGCTTTTCTGTTGTAATATTTGATAAAATTCCCTAAAAGCATTTTTGAGAGGGGCAGCTATTAAAATGTGTAACAGGGAAAAGGTTGCTTTCGATAGTTGCAGCTTATATGTATGGCTTGTGCGTGCTGACGTTTGTTTCTTTTTCTCCTATGTCCTCTCCCCTCCCCCAGTAAAATTGTTTGAAGTTATCGATACAGGAAGAATGCTGTATATAGTGATGGAGTACGCCAGTAATGGTAAAAACATTTATATATTATATATTGGGGTTTTTTTCTTTCTTTCCTTTTAAAAGAATACACAACCACACTGCCCATATAATTGTTAAGGTTTCATTTAACATCCAGAGTCATAATATAGTAGGAGGAGAGTCAAAAAAGCTGACTCTTAGCAATGCTATTGGTTGCCATTAAGTGTTTCGCTATTAGCTTTGTTAATTGATAATATCCAAGACCTTGGATTTCTTTTTATTGTGGAAAAATATACATGACATAAAATTTACCATTGTAACCATTCAAGTGTACAGTTCAGTGGCTTTCAGTATGTCCACATTGTTTTGCAGCCCTCCACACCATCCATCTCCAGAACTTTTTCAACTTACCAAAGTTAAGCACTAGCTCCGTATTTCCCCCTCCCCCAGCTCCCAGCAACCACCGTTCTATCTGCCTCTGTGAGTTTGACTACTCTAGGTACCGCACATGGGGATTGCAGTATGTGTCCTTTTGTGACTAGCTTATTTCACTTAGCATAATGTCTTCAAGGTTCATCTATGTTGTGGCGTGTGTCAGAATTTCCTCCCTTTCTAAGACTGAATAGTGTTCCGTTGTATGTGGAACACACATTTTGTTTATCGCAAGTATTTGGATTTTTAAATGCATGAATGCATTAGTCTGTTTGAAATAAATGTGTCCTGTGCTTAGATGCTTTCCTTTATCAGATTTTAATATGTCATTGGTGTCATCTTTCCCAAGGGTAGAAATGATGGTTACAGTACATATGACTAGATTTTCCTTAAAGTAAGGATTAAGGACTGGCACTTATTTGCCTATAAGGTTGTAAAAATGCAGACATTTTCTGAAATGCATGTATAGATAGCTTCTGTCTTTTATAAAGATTCTTATCTATGGTTGAGGTTGGGCTGGGCTTTTAGTTTTTGGACCACATGTGAGTTTCACTGTCTGTGGAGGGCAGTAGCTTTCTTGTTTATCTTTTTGTGTCCCCTCCTCTAGCACATGCTGGCACATAGCAGACACTCAACAAATAAGAATAAGATGTATGAAATTATAAACTACTGGGTGTGCATTCTGTTGAACTCTACAGTATAGTAGTTTTATTTTATCATTAGTATTTTGGTCCAAGTTGTAAAACCTGGATACAGAAAGTTACATCATGGCCCCATTGTAGTGAGTTAACCATTAAATAAGAAACTGTGAACCTGTTGTGAGAAAGAATGAGTTTTAGTAGGCATACCTCTATGTTATAAACATAGAGTAATGTTTATAACCTTCTTATTGTTTGGGCCTCTGCAGTGTACAAAGTGCTTTCTCTTACCTGATCTCCTTTGACTTTCACAATGACTCCATGATAGGCTGGACTGTGAGTGATGGGCTTTTAGCCTTGAGGAAATGGAGGCTGGGAAGCCCCACTGTGGGCTCACTGCCTGGCCTGGGTCCCCAGCCTCTGACAACATGTATCCTGTCTGGTTTGTCAGTCTGTCATTACTTTCTTTTCCCATCTATTTTAGGTACCCAGGTCATAGAGATTACTTATATAGGGACAAGACAAAAACATCTGAGAAGCATCCAGGTTTAATAGAAAGAGGATGGGCTTTGGCAAAGACAGACATGGGGTAAAGCCAGCCAGTGGCCCTCATTGACCTGATACGTAACATGTCACACTGAGCTTCACAGTGGGCTTGGTGACCTGGCTCTCCCAGAGGGCTCAGTGCATTGTGCAACATTATAACAGCATTTAATCAATGGTGGTGGTTGTTTATTGTCCTGGGCTATTTGTTTTAATCAGCTCAACAAAGCACCATCAATCTCCAGGACATGTGTGTTACTGTTGATGCGTTTGCCCTTGTGAAAAGTTTCATTAAACTGACTACCCATCCCCCTCCAGGCTTGTACCTTTTAATTTGATAGAATCATAGAACCTTAGAATTAGAGAGCATCTTAGACATTATCTAGGGCAACTGTCTAATTTTTACAGATGAAACTAAAGCTCAGATTGTTCTATGCCAAGGGTTCCATCGCTATGTAGTTTCAGAACCTGAACTGGAACTAAGGGCTCTCGGAACTGTGCTGTCCTGGGTCCATCCAGCCCCCAGTCCCCTGACCTGGGCAGGGGAACAATTGCTTGTTGTGGTTCCCCCCCCCAATAAATAGCCTTAGAGGTTTTCATTTCAGTGACTGAATCTGAGTGGTTAATACATTTTTAATAAGGAATAAAAAGAAAGATTGAGGTTGAATTTCTGGCTTAAAAGTTGAGCTTTTGATGTATAACTTAGTGACTATGAGTATGACTTTATGGTTCCAGGAATCTCTTAACAGGCATTATTGCATTTGGATTTAGAAAAAATATTTTAAAATTACATTGATGGACTTTATGTTACTATACAAGTGCTAGTGAGCTTAATATATTAGTTTTTTAAAGTCAGAACCATTTTCTGGCTCATCGCACACATCTTTAGTTCACTCACTAACCACTTGTTTTGACATCGTGCACATTTCTGCAAATAGAAAGGCCGTTGCTTAGAAAATGCTGACATTTTACTGAGCTGACATTTAAGTTCATAATTCATCATAGTTAAATGAATTGACAGTATGTAATGCCTTTTAAAAGATCATTATCAATCAGACGATAATATGAAAATCTTTATGCCTATCCATTATTTAAAATTTATTTATTCACAGTTAGGGCTGAGAGTTTAAAAGTCAGAGACATTAATGTAGAATTAAGTATCAGAAGGTTTTCATCAGTTGCCACTAAGCTGATGGAGGTATTCCTCATGTGTACGAAATAGATGTGTTCTTTCCCAGAAACACTTGATATCTAATTGTCTAAATCAGTATTCTTTTCTATTGATTTCAGAGGTGGTGTTTCTTTATTCTACATTGATAAACAGTTGGCGGTACTCTTCCTCAAAGAATTAATATTATATAAAGTGCCACCGAGATATCCATGCGAGAGTTGTGTTGACTGCGCCCTGCTGTGTCCCGAGCCCCCACTTCTCACCACCACCGCACTTCCCACTCTCCTCCCAGTTGCTCTCATGCTTGGCTGCATTACTGGACTAGTCTCCCAGTTGGTCTCGCTGTCCCTGCCCTTCATCCTACCCTCCTTCCCTCTCTGGCAGCCAGTGATCTTTCTGAGAGTTCAGTCATTTCATCTTGTCTTCTCGTCTCACTTAGAGTAAAGCCAGAGTCCTTCCCAAGGCCTGCAGGACTCTTCCTGGCCTCGTCGACTACCTCCCTTCATCTTGCTCACGGTTCTGTAACCCTGTGGCCTCCTTGCTGTTTGTTACTTGCTATAGAATCTGACCCCAGATAACTACATTGTCCAGTCCCTCAAGTAGTCAGCAAAACACAAGCAGGCAAGTGCATGTACACACACACTCACTCACTGCACCTGTTTCTTTGCCCTCCTTCTCCACAGCACTTGTTTTCCTCTGACGTACTATAAATTGATCTGTTTGTTGTCTGTCTCCCCCACTGCAATGTGAACTCCGTGAGGAAAAGGACTTTCTCTGTTCGCTGCTCCTCTTTTGTTAACACACATAACTTCATCTATTTGACTCTCAGTTTTCATTACTCAATTTTTATTAAAGCATATTGAAAACACCCTTTAAAATAAAAGTTATATAATTTAAGATATGAGAATTTAATTTTAAGGCTTTTCTCCAGTTTAAAGATTTTATTGGTGAGCTTCAATGCCTATGGTTAAACTTAAGGCCAGCTTAGTTTAAATTCCACATATTTCTGGCTAACTTCATGCCTATATTTAAAAATGAGAGCTTTGCTCAGTGTGACACATTATCAATTTATGGGAAAATTAATGCTCAGAAGTGGGACTTCTGCTTACTTTTATTTCTCTCAATTATAGGCGATGTATGTGATTACTTACTCAAATACGGGAGAATGGAGGAGGACGAAGTGCGGGAGAAGTTCAGACAGGTATGAATTATTGCATCTTTAGTTTGTTCATTTAATAATGTTATCATGCTTAGACCCTGATGCAAGCAAGTGTTTGCCTCTACAAATGCTTAGAAGGCTCCTTGGATGGCAGGAATTGGCCATTCAGCTCAACAAAAATGTATGAAGTGCCCTTTGTACCTAAGGTACCTACTGTGCCAGAGGTAGCCATGGGTTCGATTCCTAGCTCTGTAATGTCAACATTAGTCTCACTCTTAACTTTCACTTTTGACTATTGAGCCTTAAAAATCTAGAGCTTTAGATGTAATATCTATGATGACATTAATTAAAACCATTTCAAAGATCTTAGCAAGAAGAATGGCACAATCCCAACATTTATTATTAGTTTTGTCTTACATAAGCCAAGACCAAATAGAACTTAATCTGTTAATTAGTGATTTTCCTCTTTGCTTTGTCTTGACCTTGCTCTTTCAGGAGACAGGGGTTTTAATGAGCAGGTTTTAAGCATAAAGGTGACTTAACTCTTCTGTCTTTATTAGTAATAATTACTGTTATTGACTGACCATGCCAGATACTGGGATGAGTACTTTACCTACATAAATGTAAATCTTGCAGCAGCCTTGTGAGTTAAGAAGTGTTATGCCCGTTTGCTAAAAATAAGACAACTAAGGCATGATAAGATTAAATAACTTTCCCAAAATTCAGGGCCTATCAAGTAGCAGACCTTCCATAGATTCAGAGACCCAGGCTCTCTGACTCCAAAACTCAAAGTTGTAATCATTATGTTGTGCTATTATTTAGACTAGGAATCAACAAACTCTTTATGTAAAGGGCCAGATAGTGAACATTTTAGGCTTTGTGGTCCATACAGTCTCTGTTGCACTATTTAACTCTCCTGTTATAGCATAGGAGCAACTGTAGACAATACTAAATGGATGAACATGACTCTATTCCAATCAAGCTTTATTTACAAAAACTGGGGTGGGCCAGCTGTGGCCCATATAGGCCATAATTCACCAATGCCAGATTGAGGTGATTGAGCAAGTGCTTTACAGCTTTTACATGAACTCTGTGTGCTCACAGTTACAAGGTCCACTTTGAAGTGGCAATAGGGCCTCATTTCTCTCAGAACCCTTACATTTTGTTTTATTCACGTAGAAGGTTGTCATGATAGATAGGGGACTTAAAGTTTCACATTTGGAAAGGTGGTTTTAGCTGATTTTCAAGTTTTCTCTTAACCATGCCTCCTTTGATTTGCTTAGTCTGATGTTTACAGTTAAGGACTCATTTCTAAGTCTCTTAATTTCTGTTGCTTAAATTTAAAAGCTTAAGGAAAACTAATGGTACTTTGAATTAAAATCTGTTAAATATCAAAGTTGAAACTAACTGGCTATCATTTAACTTCTCTGATCCTCAGCTTTCTCTAGCTATAAAAAGATAAAATTATACTTGATGAACTCTGTAGTTCTTTCCAGTTCTAATATTTGATTCTGTGGTCTATGAAAGGAAACTGAGATTCTGACTAGAAAACAAGTCTGGCCCTTTTCATAACTGTACTCTTAATTTTTATAAATTAGCCACCTAAGAGCCAGTATTTCTGCTTGTACAACTTAAATTCCCTCCTCCTCAGATGACTCTGACTTGTGAACATTTATGTGAATATGGTTTATTGACCACGAGGCAGGGGCTAATGTCAGCCAGCAAGAGCATGTCTGTGTCCCACCCCTCTCCAGGGAAGCAGTTGGGTGCTTAAGCCCACAGCTTCGGTTCTCTTCCACCTCTGCCCGGCCCCATCTGCCACCTGGTGGGATCCACTTCATCAGAAAGACTTAGACATTTACTAACCTCAATCTTGAGGCAATTACTCTGGTCTTTTTGTTGTTGTTTTGGTTTTGTTTTGTTAAGAGATGGGGTCTTGCTGTGTTGCCCAGGCTGGATTCAAACTCCTGGGCTCAAGTGATCCACTCGCCTCAGCCTCCCGAGTAGCTGGGACTACAGGCATGTGCCACTGCACATGCTTGTGATTGTTATTTTAAATTCCCTGCAGAAATTCTGAAGCCTTTATGGGAGGAACCTATTAGTTGGACTAGGAAAGGTGGTTTGTGTGTGTGTGCTTTTACAATTAATGGCTTGATTTACAGTGCTTAGAATTACTGTGATCCCTTCTCTTTGCTGTGGTGTTTGCCTAAGACAGCTGCTTTAGACCTGGAAGAATCAATGATATTGGTGGTTCTACTTTTCTCTGTTTCTAATTGCCATGCATTCCAGGAGCTTATAAGTCATCATTTCTTTGACTAAATAAAAAAGTTTTCCAGTTTATGACAAGGAACATAGGCCCTTCTTTCCATATTCATGAGCAGGTGGGTTTTCCTCCTCCTCCTTCCTTCACCGTTTCCAGCCTGGCTAGCACTTATGCCATTTTAGTTTTTTGGTTGAGCTCTTGCTCTTTTCAGAGAACAAGTACAGATTCCTGGCTCTATCTTTTTTACTTGCCTCTTTTTTGGTGGGCTGGTGATGTTAGTGCCTCTGTTCTTTCACATATGACTGAAAGTAAACTAGGCTAACATTCATATTTTAACCTAGACAACATCCAGGTTCTCAGCCTTCTTTAGAAATCTGCTCATAGCTTAAGAATGTGGCATACACCTATAATCCCAGCTACTGAGGACGCTGAGGTGGGCAGATTGCTTGAGCCCAGGAATTTGAAACCAGCCTGAGCCAACATAGCAAGACCCTGCCTCAAAAAAAAAAAAAAAAAATAAAATAAATATACCTGCGAAATACCAAAGAAAAGACTAAAACAACAGGAGATGCTGCCTTTATTTAGTGGCATATATTTGTATATACTTTTCTGTATTTCCTAAAATTTCTGTAATGAGCATATAAAACTTTAATATTAGAAAAGGAGACTGTTTTTTAAAAGTTACCAGTAAATGTGACATTTCAGTAAAACAGTTGTTTAATTGTCAGTGCTGACCGTAGGAGTAATTGCCAGTTGGCTGAAGCTGGCTATTTGCTGAGAGTGGGAGGAGCCGTGTTAATAGCGCACACAGTGGTTTCCACAGTCCACACATGTCACACACTCATCCCTCCATTTTAAGGAAGAGGAAAGTGACCCGCAGAGAGTTTAAGTCTATTAACTATCCATAGTTTAGTTGTGAGTTGGTCACACAGTCACGGGAAGGTTGCACCAGAGCCACCTGGTCCTGGGCCTGGGGGCAGCCAGGGTCCTCCAGATCCAGGCGATTTGTTGGATCCTGGCGATATGCTCAAAAACAAGTGGAATGTCGACAGGAAGAGTCCAAGAAGAGACTTGTGGTTAAAACCGGAGAGAACAGGAAGGACGTCCTCACCTGTCTCTTCTTGCCCTCACCCTGGAATTTCTCCAGATTGAAAAGTTCAAAGCATAAGAAAATTGCTTTTAGAAATCCACACATTCAGGTGCTTACTGAGTATTTTGCATGTGTGAACATTAACGAAGTTATTTCCATCTTAATTACGCATCTGCACCTTGAGAACTGACCCTTACATCTCTCCTTATTCAGGTCATCTCTGCGATGGAGTATTGTCACAGGAAGCAGGTGGTCCACAGAGACCTGAAGGTGCGTAGAAGTGTCCTAACTGTGTGCTCTATTTGTATGTGTTCGATTCCCTCATTACACAAAGGAGGTGTAGATTAGACTTTGTTATGAAATATAATAAAACAAAATAAATCTCATAATAATTGAATCCTTTTAGTCAAGTTATAGTAGAGCATTAAAAATAAATAAAAGTGAAGTTCATGAGAAGTATTTTACATTTCAGTTAAGGTGGTGGTGGTGGATGTCTGGAGGACAGTCATCACACAGCCAAAGAGAGGAGGGCCTCCAGAAGTGTGTGTCACACTGGGCAGTGTCCTCAGTGCCGCCTGGCATTCTTTTCTGCTTCTCTAGGCAGCATCGTCTCCTGTTAACAGCAGCGCCTATTTGAGACTCTTCCATGGCCTCCACCCGGCATAGGACGAGGTTTCCTATTTCACAGAGAAAATGGAAACACGAGGCAGAAACCCCCTCAGTTTTCCAGCAGGCCCTCAAACCCAGCTGCGCCCCACCCATCCTTCCTCTGTCCTCGTCTTACGGGAAAGTGGGCGCCGCTGCTGACCCCGCCTCTGTGTTCCGGGTC
Organism: Daubentonia madagascariensis; assembly: GCA_023783475.1. Classification (NCBI taxonomy): domain Eukaryota; kingdom Metazoa; phylum Chordata; class Mammalia; order Primates; family Daubentoniidae; genus Daubentonia; species Daubentonia madagascariensis. The sequence continues at coordinate 383,608 of JAKFHU010002184.1, forward strand.
CTGGCTCCCCCCATGGGCTGTGCTCTGTCCGATGTCTCTTCTCTCTCCATTTTTTCGTTCACTCTCTCTCTGCTTGCTTCTCACCAGCAGCATTTGTACATACTCAAGTCTTTACCCTCTTTTTACCAAAAATCCTCTCCGCCTCAGGTCCCCTTCTAGATACACCCTTTTTCTCTCTTCCTCTAAACATTTCCTGTGTTCCCTCTCTTAGCTTGCTCCTCGCCCCCGCTCTCTCCTTACATGATTGTCGTTGACTTGCTCGTTCCTCTCCATGCCCACCCTCGGTGTGTTCGTGTTCCTCCGTTAGCTGCAGTGGCCACCTGTGTGCTGACGACCCCAGGTTCCTTCTTGCAGCCAGAGGGCTCCTTCAGGGTCCAGGGCCCAGCTGACAAAAGGGCATCTATCTTCATCTGAGTGTCCCTCAGGCACCTCAGGTGCAGCAAGTTCAAAGCCTAAACTCTTCCTGAACCTGAATATTCACTTCTCATTCTGGTGACTGATGTCCCTCAGGTGTCCCTCTGCTTTACCATCCACTCAGTCACCAGGTCCTTTTGCTGCTGTCCTCTAAATATCTCTTACACTCACGCACTCTTCTGTCTCTGTTACACTATCCTGAGCCATACTCCATCATCTCATCCTTGATTAAAACACTAGTTTCTTGCCTGTTCTTCTCTGCTTCCAGTTTTGCCTCTTCTTCTCATGTGTGTTTTCTACATTGCGCCCAGAATGGACTTTTTAAAAAACACAAATAAGATTATTATTTCTCTGCTTAAACAACTCTTCAGTGGTTTCCCATTGCCCTTGGGATGAAAACCCAAACTTCTTGAGTATGGCCCTCTGTGACTCAGCCCTGACCCTGTTCCCCAGCCGTCCCTCTCTGCATCTCTCTCCCACACACGTTCAGTTTCTTGAGTGAAACATGCTCTCTCTCAGCCTGTGTGTTCTTGGACTCTTTATTCTGCCTGAAACAGCGCTCATCAACCCACCCATTATGACCAGCTGCACCTTCTTGTGCTTCAGTTTCACTTCCTCTGGGAAGCAGCCATCCCTTTCAGTGCCAGGCCCACGGCCCCCTCAGTTACACAGCACTTGGGTGTCAGGGCAGCTGCTCATCTTGCTGCCTCTCCCCTTCTAAACTGTGAGCTCCTGAGGGCAGGGCCTTCTTCGGCTTATCTGGCTTGTTCATTGTATGTCCAGACACTAATATGACATCTGTTGTGTAGTAGCTACATAGTAAATATTTGTTGAAATAAATGAAAGTGACTGTGATTTGTCTCTTGAATGGGTGTTGGGATTCTCCCTTCCCCAATAATAGCCATTTTACAGCTATGTAGCAATATTTATGAAATGTGGCTATCCACTTAACTGCCCATTTTTTAAAAAGCCCCTTATTCTTAATTTAAAAACCTATCAAAGGGCCGGGCATGGTGGCTCATGCCCATAATCCCAGCACTTTGGGAGGCCCAGGCAAGAGGATTGCTCGAGGCCAGGAGTTCAAGACCAGCCTGGGCAACATAGCGAAACCTATCTATACAAGAAAAATAAAATAAAAAATTGGCCAGGCATGGTGGCATGCACCTGTAGTCCCAGCTACTCAGGAGGCTGAGGCAGGAAGATCACTTGAGCCCAGGAGGTTGATTTTGCAGTGAGCTGTGACTGTACCAATGCAGTCCAGCCTGGGTGACAGAGTGAGACCCTGTCTCTAAAAAACAAACAAATGAAAAAAACCTGTCAAAACTTTTCTTGATCTTGGGGCATTTGATGTTTAAATTAGTATAAGAATTAATGACATTATTCTAGCACTTCATGTCTGTTATTGATTGTTAATGTTATAAAATTGGGAGTTCTAGTTTGTCTCCCATTTTTTTCCTCTAGAGAAAATGTTTTCTCATTTCATTAATTAGGAGATATTAACTTTATATCATTACAAAAGCTTTTTCTTATAGAATTCCTAATTTTGGTTAAATTTTATTTTTGTCTTGATGTTTTCCCTCTAGCCAGAGAACCTCCTCTTGGATGACAACTACAACATCAAATTAGCGGATTTCGGACTCAGTAATGAGTTCACTTTGGGCACTCCGCTGGAGACATTCTGTGGCACTGCTGCCTACACAGCCCCAGAGCTGTTGCGGGGCTGCAAGTACAACGGCCCTAAGGCTGACATTTGGAGCCTGGGGGTGCTGCTCTATGTATTTGTGACAGGGGGCCTTTCCCTTTAGTCAGGACAACATCAAGGTATAGGAAGCAGTTGCATCTATGTACTATACAAAACTAAAAGGAGTGTCATAAAATTATGTGGGTTATATTTTTAACATTATATCAGTTTAGGGGTTTTCAGTGGGTTTTTTGTTGTTTTTTAACCTAAAAGTTGACTCACTAGTTTTCTTTCCTCTCTCCCTCCCCAAAGGAGATACAAGCCAACGTCTTCAAAGGGCAATACGCTCTTCCGCCGTATTTATCATCAGGGTGTAAGCAATTCCTGAAGAATTTTCTCATGGTAAACGCACATGAGCGATCCACCCTGCAGGGAATCACATAAGTGGAAATAAGTAATAACTTTGGAGAGTTTTTAGAGTATTTTTAGAACTTAGTTTGGTTTGTGTGGCATAACTGAATTCTTGCTTGTGACTTTTTAAGCAGGAATTGAGACGTTCAAAAAAATTTGTTACCCTTTGACCTATAGTCAATGAAATGTTGAAAATAAATTTTCCTAAATGTTGTGATTATCAGAATATTTTATTTTATGCTGCTAATGAACAGTTCACCTTTTCAGAAAATAATGAGACACCAGTGGCTGAATTTGGGACATAAGAAACTTACACCGTACCTGGAAGAGGAAACAGATGTCTGTGATAAGAACCGCAGAGGTAATTACTCTGTGCCCACGTGCTTATGTGTCCCTATGTTTGCATAAGTAACACATTTCTGTTTTGACTCATGTATGTGCCTAAAGTGTGAATAATGGAACGTTAAGCACAAGTTCTATAATAAATCAGCTTATCTGTTCTGTCATATTTAGAAACTTAACTAAATGTAGTTTCCTACAATAGCACCCAGTAACTCAGAAAGAAGTGCTCATTTGTGTTAGAAAATATCTGATCGTTTGGGTCAAACAAAGAAAATTATTTTACTCTGTAACAGAATGATTTCTAACTCAAACAAAACACATAAGCTGTATTATGCCCTTCTGCTTTAGAGATTTTATTGCGGATGAGGTACAGAGAAAAAGAAATCGAAGAGTCTCTCAGGAAATGGCAACATAATGAAGTTAATGCAATGGACATGTTATCTGAGAGGAAATGGGCAGAGGTGAGAATAATCAGAGAGGAAGAGCTGAAATACCCTTCATGTAAATTATTAGTTTACATAAACTGTTTTCTTAGTTTTTGTTTTTTAGATATGTATACCATACTTGATGTATCATTTTTTAAATTTACCTGCAAATACCAAATCTAATTCCTATGACCATTATAAACTGCTATTTTAACTTCAAGATAATAACCCTTAATAAGTAAACAGAACATTTTTAAGTTATTTGAAAAAGCCTGGAAAGAAGATCATAGATACATAACCTTTTGTGACTTTTTCTAGCAGTCAGAAAAATACTTTTGCCTGAGTTTATGGTTGTCATTTTTAAACATTGTGATTCTACATCTCTCCCAATGAACTGTTTATGAGAGGTCTTGTGTTATGAGAAGTTTAGTTTCCTAATAAACCATTTGGGTTTGTGTTGTGGTTTGTTTTTCTCATTTTCTCTTAGCTGGATGCAAATGATTCCAGTTCAAGCAGCAGTCTTTCTCTTGCTGAGGTTAGGCCGAGCAGTGATCTCAACAACTTTGATTTAAGTAATCTGTGAATTATTACTTTACTGACTATTATAAACTATTATAGTCACCCTTCCTTAGCTGTTCTTCATGTTCTTAGCTACCAGAAGAGAGGGTAGAGGTGGCTGTCCTCGCTCCCTTTTCTGATCTTTTGGCCTTTACTATGGAGATTTTAGCATAGTTTAATTTAAAGACTGAGTTCTCCTGTTTATGTAGATGAGTTCTTTTTTTCTCTTTGTACTATAGTTACCAAATAGTTCAAGACAAAAATACCCTTTTTTATAGAATAACACGACACATGAAGACAAGACAATGACAAGGCGAAACAGGTATGTTTGCAGTGAGAGAACGACAGATGATAGACAGTGAGTCAGTATGGCCAAAAATATATATAAATATAAAATTTTATCTGTTTGCAAGAAAATTTGTTTTGTCACAAGAGAAATGGGAGCGTGTTATTTATTTCTCACTTTTTAAATCAAAATTCAGATAACAGTAAGTATCCTCTAAAGGTAAGTTAAATTTGAGTGCTAATTTTTAGCAAGATACTAGGATTCCAAATTCTTGCCTAGGGCGCCACCCTCCCGGCTGGCTGGATATGATGATTAAAAGGATTGAGCTAAACCAGGGAGGTTTCCTAGAGGATGCAGACAGTAAGTAAGCCATGGTTTCATTGTAGAACAGTGAAGAAGGAAATAGAGATGATTTTGTGCACATTAATAACACGAACAAAGGCTGAGGGGTGGGGGAGCAGGATGAGGACCTGAGGCAGGAGCCACACCTCGGGAAGATGTCGAGAACAAGGTAGAAAGTGAGTGTTCAGCAGTTTGCCAGTGGGGCCAGATGGCCACGTAGTAGCATAGTCTCTACCCCAGAAAGAGATATACTTGAGCATCCAAGAGAAGTGGAAAGTCTAATCTTCTGAATGTTTTTAATCTGGTTGAGGGGCAAGCATACATAGAATGAACATGATTTAAAATACTAATAAAGTAATCTGTCAATAAAGAGACCATCATATTCAGACAACTTTCTTGAGGTTATGAAATAAGAAATAAATAGAACCAGTAAAGTGGAGTTAGGTAGGTTCAGAGACCACGAGGGTGGGCTTAGTTTGGGGGGAGAAAAAAAAGAGAGAAGTTGGGTTGGTAGAGAGTAGTTAAATATATTTTATTCCCAGCCTGGCATGGATTTTCCTTCTTTGTTTTCCGAAGAGTGTCGTATAAACTAAATTCAAAGATAGAAATAAAGAGATAAAAGTCTAAGTGGGTCCAGGAGTAAAAATCTGTAAAAATAAGCTTACAGCATCCTCCTAATTTGAACATTGTTGGTCACGTCTAGCATCAAAATTGTTTTTTTATTTCCTTCTGACATTTACTTTCTGAAATTGCATTGTCAGGTTTCTGTTTCCTTAATCTCAACCTTACATCTGTTCTCTTTAGTCAAACGAAATGTCTGATTCACTGATACGACAGCCTCAGCAAAGATTCTCCCTTCCTCCTTCCTCCCTAAAACCAAACTACTCATCATTTCCCTATTCCATAGGCCACTTAAGTTTGAATTGTTATGGGGAGTAAAGCTCGTTATGTCAGATTATTTTATTATTCAGTGAATTTTAGCAATATTTACATTCCCAGTGTTCTCTTTTCTGACTGCTTTGTGTTTTAACATTATCTTTTTCCTTATGGTTAAAAACTATTAAGAGCTTAATTGAATATAGCAGCTGGGCTAGAGAGTTTGCAGATAGTGATTGTACAGTTATTTCTTATTAGTGTTTATTCTCTGGTAGATTTTCTTTCTTGATAGTTCTATTCTCCATCAAATGTCTTCTAGTTCAAAAGTGACTTAGAAGATATCGGTAGAAGACTTAATTAGAGCTTTCTGATGTTACAAATTTCATTCGACAGGACTAGAAAACTGTTGTTTCATGACCTTTCTTGTTTTTGCAAAAGCTTCTGAATTGTTGAGCTACTCTATCCAGCTCCTTCTGAACTTTAGGATATGTGACTCTGTGAGTTGCAGAGTCAGACTTCCTACAGGTGTTAAGACCAGGGACTGTTCTCTGGTCCCCATCTTGTGTCCGTGGGTGCACACACCCACCAGGCACTGCACATTATGCCTGTGTTCTTGTAATTCTCCTTTCCTAAAATTATTCATTTCACCCTTTGAAAATAGTTTTTAAGACTTCTTGAAGTTCTTTGGAGTCATTTCCTTTCTGTGTTCCCCCTGCAGACACCTTCCTTATTGCAGCTGATGCCTCCATATCATGAGCTGGGCCTTCTTGGTTCCCTTACCATAAATGATTAAAATACTTTGCTTTTGAAGGCATTGCCTTTATCTTTAGCTGAACAGAGCCTCAGTGCCAAAACTTATAAGACAGGGCCCATAGCTTTAATAATGTCTGGATTTTCCTTTTATTTCTATCTTAAAAATGGAATTGAAAGACTGTGGGAAATAATTGGGTTTGAGGGCTGAACTAGTGGTCATATTTTTACTTTCAGATAAGGCATTCAGTGTGACAACTTTTTGTCCCTTAAAAATAATGCTTGTAGCCGGGCATGGTGGCTCACACCTGTAAATCTGGCACATTGGGAGGCTGAGGCTGGAGGATTGCTTGGGGTTAGGAGTTCAAGACCAGCCTCAGAAAGAGCAAAACCCCATCTCTCCCCAAAAACAGGAAAATTAGCTGGGCATGGTGGCGTGCGCGTGTAGGCCCAGCAACTATGGAGGCTGAGGCGAGAAGATCCCTTGAGCCCAGGAGTTTGAGGTTGCAGTGGGCTATGATGATGCCACTGCATTCTAGCTTGAGCGACAGCGAGACTCTGTCTAAAAAAAAAGATGCTGAGTCTTCAATGAGACAAAGTTAGCCTCTCTGAAGAGATTACTTCGTAGGCAGATTAGTGCTTTCTCTTCTTCCCTCCAGCCTATATCTCTTATTCCTTCACTAATTTAAAGTGCTAGTGAGCTACCGGATGCCTGGACCTATGTTAATTTCTAAAACAAGCACATTAACTACCATGTTCAGGCTTCAATATGTTGGACATTTTTCTTCTATATGTGAGTGTTTATACAGAATTCTAACATGAGAATGATCATGGCTGATAAAAACTGTGCAAGGGTTTGAACCAAAGGCTCCACATGCTTTGCGTGACCCCTTAATGAGGGAAAAATAAAGTTAATCACTGGTATGGGGGGCAGGGAAGCATAGCTTTTGGCAAGTTGTTGCTTTGGCACAAACACCTGTGTGTAGTTTTCTGAGTAAGACTCATCTTGAAACCAGGGGTGCTGGAGTCCAGCCTACTTTCTGCTGGAATCCTCATGATGTAACTGTTCTGCCTTCTGTTATCAGTCTCCAAAAATGGCCTGATTCCAACCATCACACTAATAGTTGATATGAACTAGGCTTAGGCTTTTGAAGGTTTGATGACATCTCTCATTGTATGATTCTGTCAAGATGGTGTAGTCTCACAGTGAATCTTAAACCACTGAGCACAGACCTGACATGCTCAACAAATTTTAGCTTTCATTTTTAATTATAAACTGCTCAGACAGGAATGTGAAGAGTTTCCTTAGTTTACACTAACTATACCTAATCTTTCAAGTTAATGTTGCTGAACAACCTACAGAGCAGGGACCCTCTGCCTCCACTTTTTCATATGCTTTTAGATATCTGCGTGACGCTGTTTAGACTACATTCATTTAAAGAGCTCCCAAAGAAGTAATGTGATGGTGTTAGGATAAAACACAACAGAATCTTTTCAAAGAAGTTTGAAGTACTGGATACCAAAATTTTTAAATTGTCAAATGGCTTTATTAATTTGTCCACTTATCCAGTTGCCCTGCATTAAGCCACAGAGATTGAGCAGAGGAGTACTGATGACAGTTAACACATGTATCATCTGGACTACATTTTTGTCCGCTTTTGTCCAATCACTGAGTATGCTTTTAATCAGCAACCAAAACATTTTGTATCAAAATAGTCTGATAGAGGGTAGATGTTCTAGCAAACAAATTTAGAGCTCCTCTTCTTTAGTAACTTTAAGTGAATTAGAATTTTAAACAAAATCATCAGTTATCAATACAAAGCAATTAAGAAGATTAATAGGAATTAAACTTCAAGCAATTTGAATTTTAGAGAAAAACATTGCCGTTTCTTTAAATTAAGATTTAAATGTAATACAGCTACTGTTTTGCTTATATAGATTGTTGTGGGCTAGACTGTGAAATATAACCATCATTTTGAACACTTTTCTGGGGGAATAATATTGCTCCAACTTTCATAAAAAGCATCTTGATGAAATTTTAGGATATGCCTCCTATTGTGATATTGGGGCTGTCTGTTGTAAATAGAATTTTTGTGAGTTTGATTGTACAGACTTGAAATTCAGCAGATATTTGCTGCATTTACTGTTTCCTACATCAAGGTGGTAGGCCTACTGTAGAAGTCAGAAAAACAAATCTGTTTTGCTGCTTACTGTGCAGAACTTATGATGTAAAATGAATAAAATTTCCGAAAAAATATTTGCCTTTAAAATTAGTCTGTCAAAAAATGTAATAATTAATAATGAAAATATTGATTTACATTTCCCATTTAGAAAGGTCTCTTTGATGAGGATCAGTTTTTTACTGCTGGACATCTGTCCGTCCCCTCCTTGCCATGCTTATGTGCCTCACAGGCCTTGCCTGCACCATCTGGCCAGTTGACAATGTGCTGCATGGGGACAGATGGAGCAGCCTCTTGCTCTGTGGGCTGACTAAAATCCTTTTTTCCTCTAGAGTCTTTGGGACCCTTTGTATTCACAGGGAAGAACCTAAACAACTCCTGCCACTTCTTCCTCCCCGTTTCATTTGGTGCATCCATGGACCCGAGCTCCTTATTTTGCAAAAAAAAAAAAATCAGCTGTTGGGCAGAGAGATAGATTTTGTTGACCTGTGACCTGCCCTGAAAGATAATAGAGCACAAAAGACCCTTGTAATTATCTGTACCTTAAAATTATGTGTACATGTGGATATGTACGTCTGTACGCATGTACTGGGAAAAACCCAGCATGTCTTTAGCTAATTGAATCAATTAGGACTCTCTGTTGTAAGTGGCAGAAAACCCCAGTCCAAACAGGCTTAAATAAAAAAGAGCATCTGTTAGGTCATACAACTAAAAATGTCCAGGCCTAGAGTCAGGGTCCATCTCCTAGTCCTGCCTCCTGTGTGGTGAGCTCTGTATATTAAGACCTGACATCTTCCTGCACATGGTTCTGTTAGAACCGAAGCCTGGGGTTGTCTCCATGATCTGTGTGTGCTGGCTCTAGGTACCTCTACACCTGTTACTGGCCCAGGTAGCAGGGAAAAGTCTGGGGTGGAGTCACTTTCATCTGCAGCCCAGGGACCTAGAGTTGCTTTCTCTAGAGCAACATTTAAGTATTGTCGCAGGAAAAGAATGGATACTGAGTGGCAAACAAAGGAAACTGAAGGTGTTTGTTTCCAGTCCTTCTCTGATTACATAGAACCATTCTCCAAGGCAGAGAGCAGAATTCTCAAACAAAAATGCAGGGCCAAACAGCACTTCTTGAGCAATTTATTTTAAAGACCTGTCTCCCTCTTGTTGGGGCTATCAAAATCCCAGTGGCTACATTATTAACGAATCTGTTCTATCAGGAGGACATTTTCTGGGCACCTCGGTTGTCAGGCTTTCTGCTGACACTAGGTGCACCCTGACAAGCTTATAGCTGTGCTTTCAGGGAGCTCCAGCAAGGAAGTGTCACTACAGTACAATGTGGCATGCATGAACTAAAATCACAGCAAGAACTGATTTAACTCTCAGTGGGAGGGTGCATCAGGGAAGACTTCATGGAGGAGATGAGCGCTGGCTGAATTTTCAAGAGTGAGTAGAAAGGTGCCAGCCCTTCAGGCATGGAGAATATTTCCTGCAAATGTTTTCTGACCTGGTGCTTTACCAAAGGACTGCACGTCATCAGGAGGGCCAGAAAGTCAAGTTCCAGGAGGCATGATGGAAGGCAAAGCCTGGAGAGACGGCAGGGGCCAGACTGCAGGGGCATCAGGCAGAGGAGTCTGAGCTTTATCCCGAAGACTCAGCATGCTGTAGAAAAGTTACGAGCAGATGAGCAAAAAGGTCCAGTTCATATATTGGGAAGTTCTCGGCAGTTGAGTGGATAGACCGGGGGTGGGGGCAGGGCCAGGGAGCCCAGTGAAGATGAAGAGGAGGCTCTGCACTGAGGCTCTGGCCGGAGAAGTGGAGAGGATGGGCAGCTGAAAGGCCGTTAAGAAGCTGCCAGCAAGAGGATGTTATGGTTGGTCTGGACGTGGGAAGTGAGAGAAAGGAAGAATGTGCTCCTTTCCAAGATTCAATCTTTTGGAAGGATTTCGGTGAAAGATGCTGGAAAAATAGGGTCAGAATTCTGAATCCCTGCTTTCCTTAAGGAAAGAAACTAGCACCTTTGGAATTCTAAGGCCACGATGGCTGAGCTGGAACTCAGGGATAGTGTTGTCCTGGGAGACTCCTGTGGGTAATTTTGTCCAGTGGCTGTGTCTGCCAGGTGCACTGTAGACTTCCAGCCACTCTGTCACTCTTTCTGTGTCTGTAAGCAGTTAATTTTCTCTCACAATTCTTTTCTTTTTGGGGGAAAAAAAGGGCTTTGTTGACACCTTAGGGATTTTGACTATCTGTATAAAGGAGTCTTGTAAAGGATTCTTTGTAATTTTTTGTAAGAAGATTCTAAACTATACTGTCAAAACAACATCGGATACTTGTTATAAATGACTAGCTTGTACCCATAAGCTTATGATAATAGTTCATTTAACTTGTCTGTGTTTGGGAAAGTTGAAAGCACATTATGCTCATGTTATTATTCACTTTACCACTTGACTTAATCGAGAATCTCTTAGAATAGGCTTTATTTTATGCATAGCTTGCAGGAC